>OY856410.1:266981382-267491382 GCA_963693085.1 Alisma plantago-aquatica
TAAAATTATTAATAATTAGACCATGTGATCATTTAATCATGAACATATGATTGTGAAATCACAGGGCATGTGATAATATGGAGATGAAAATAGTATAAAATGCTCAAGGCATGGCCCACTTACCTTGATAAGTAGATTGTAGGTCAAACCCTAAATCTTTTGAAAATAAAATTTTCCATATAAGTTCATATTACACATAATCCTAAAATATTTATTTTTGAAAAAATATGGTAGAGTCGATGGGATCTAGTGTCTAAAAAACCTTAAAGTTAATCACCTCTTGTAATATAATTTTAAATCCTATTTCTCTATAGTTTTTCAACAACAAAAATTATGATGATCTTTAGAAGCATTGTACAGTCAGATAAAAGTCAAGTAAAAAATAAAAATATAAGTTTTTAAACTTTGCAAGTGAATTCCATGCTTTATTAATGTGACCCTATAGCATACAGTCATCGAAAAGTACATGATGTGCCTTCACTAAGAACAATTCTCATTGAAGAACAATGGAAAAGATATGCATTCCCTAAGCATGTGGAAAAAGGATATAGGAATTAGGGGTAAAGTGTGGGTATCAATTCATATATATATATATATATATATATAATGATATATAATGCACAAATGAATTTATAGATTCCAAACTATGATCTAAAGCATGAATTGTCATGAAAACATGTTGGGATATCATCGGGAACATGTGCTTCTAGACATCATAGTTACAACTGTGGGTGCACCTTAGTTGGTTTATTCTTTAAAGTTTAATTGGTTTTTCTTAATCATTTAATTTGTAATTTTAGATTTAACTATTAATGTAAAAATTGATTTGGCTCTATTACTCTAATTACAACTAATGGATTAGTGATTTATTTAGTCAATTCATTTGGTTAACTTGATAGAACTTAAAAATGTCAATTGAAATTATTCATAAAATTATGTCCAATAAAAAGGTATTATATAGAATTTTGCATAAGTATAAACTTTCTATTAATGTATTAGTGGTTGAATACTTTAAATTTAAGCATCTCATGGAATATCCTTTCCAAAACTGAGTTTTACGCATTACACTAACCAGACATGTAATGATCGTGTCTTAAGAAGCATTGATCGATGAAATAAATGGTTATGGAGTATATCAAAATACATTATTATACAAAGTCTCCCACTGTGGGCCATGCTTTGTGTATGAGGCCCTATGGCATGTAGTCATATGACAATGACTAGCACCTGCATATGAAGCTCGTAGAAAAACATGTGAAAAGACATTCATGAGCATGAAGCGCATCACAAAAGGATATAAGAATTATGTGTAAAAATGGGGACACTAAAGCCTAC
This sequence comes from Alisma plantago-aquatica, assembly GCA_963693085.1. Lineage (NCBI taxonomy): Eukaryota > Viridiplantae > Streptophyta > Magnoliopsida > Alismatales > Alismataceae > Alisma > Alisma plantago-aquatica. Next base: position 266,982,718 of record OY856410.1, read on the forward strand.
AATATGTATATCACATGCAACAAATTACAACTCAATACATAGATCAAAACCTTGATTTAAAGCATGAATCATGATTGGAACTTATTAGGATATCAGTGTTACAAGAGTGGTTTATACTATAATTTCATGTCAAAATTACCACTATTATCACTTCTGTCATTTATTAAATAATGGACTTGTGTATGAATTTTAGTAAACTAATCTTTTATGTTATGATCTGGAGTTATTTTTTTTACTTTTATGAAGGTTACATGATTACAAATCAGTTGGACTTCTATGAATAGATCAGGCTTATTTTGAGCCTCAAAAATACAATATATGCCTGCCTTTCCATCAGACATGGTGTATCTATAACTCATCACAATGTGTCACACTCTAGGGCCTCTATCTTCATATATAGTAAGAGATATAATGTGTCTAGATAGTGACATGGTGTGTCACTCCACAGTGGGATCATAACAAGTCAACATCAAGAGACATAATGTGTCCATCCAAAGACACACTTTGTCCATCCGCTAGTAACTGCTCAAGATATTGTGGGCATGACGTGTATGGTCAAAGGTGTTGTGTTTGATGGTTACCCTTTAGAAACAACACAGGTGGGTGTGTGACACAATGTGTAATTTGATAGAGAAGATGTGTACAATTTTCCAAAATTAGTTCATAAGATTTAACTACAAGCAATTTTGTTCCTAACTCTAGATACGTCATGCCACATTTTAGGGGCAAGTCTTATTTTGAATAAGAAGGGCATGCCATGTCTTATTTTAGACATATTATGTCTGTAGTATTTGATACAAAAACATGAAAGGAGTCTAACTATATTTGGGCACATTACATCATATATGAATCAACACACACCCTTACAAGATTATTTCAAGCCTCGCGGATAGCAACAACAATGAAGGGAAGATAAATCAAAGACTAACTCAGTGCCCCCACCCAACCTCATTAGAACTTCCATGCCAATGTTTTAACCTCACCTGGGGTCGTTATTCTTCTCCCTTCCAAAGATAAAATTAGTGATACTAAGATCCATGTCATGTGTCCCCTCTAATGCCAACTATTTGTCATAATTTCAATGCTTGAGTTCTAGTCGTCAGTCATTATACACCAACATCCTTTCTTCTTCATGGTGAACGTCACACCAACATATTATTTATGTGTTTCTCTCATTATAATATGGAGTAGAAACAACAAAGATAAGATAGCTAGACAGCTTCACTTCATCTTGTTCACAATAGCCCCATGATGAGCGTCTTTTTCCTACATCGGTGTACCATGCTACTCTATCTTCCTCATCAAGTAGAACCTTTGATAGGCCATGTACTCGCAAACCACATTCATAGTATCACAATGATGTCATCTTGGTGATTCCACCTTAACTTTCATCATTTGATCATGTCTAATAAAGGGTTCAAATACAACATGTTCTAAATCAATCAAACAACACAGAGAGTCGAATGCACCTCCTGATAAAATGGCATATATTTTGGTACCGTCCATACTTTCATCTGGTGAGGAGCAAATTGAGTACTAGAAATTGGTGTGTCGAAACATCCATCTGACATGGGTCGTGTGCAATTAAATGATTGATGGCATGTTCTTGGCCACAAAAATGCTCAAGGATATTTTTCTACTGCCAATGGGTAAGACCAAAACCTTTTAATCTCTCATTTTTTATCTTTTAGGGACACTTACATCACAAGAATCCTAGTTTTTTATGTACATCACATTTTACATAAATGACAATGATGTTGTGTAGTGTGGGAAAAATCACATCGACTGAATACTTGAGGGGTGTTTCAGAACAATCACAATATAGGAAACATGCCATGTATGTTGTGTCTATGGAGGTTTGAGTTGACAAGGAGTTTATTTTCTCATAGTATCCAAATGAACAAAATGATGTGTGGTGTAGATTTTGTGTCCCAAAAAGGTCTAATAAAAGGTTTTGTGAAACATCTGTGCGTAGAATATTTTATGCCTTTTATCGTCAATGTATCATACCGTAACCAAGAAATAGTGTGGCTCCTTTGAGGGAACCTATGTTGCAAGGATCAAGTTTGAGTTGTGGTGTGGTATCGACACATGGCAAAGTTTTTTAAAGGTATTTGATCTTTTAGAGAGTATATACTCAGAGAAGTGGGGGAGTGATGTTACGTGGGGGTGGTAGGTGTAGACTAAAAGATAAGCTATGAGCATCTATCCAAGGAGTGAAGGAAAATCATAAGTTATGGATATTTTTGAGAACATCAATATTTCTATGTTCAAAAAGGACTACAGCCCTCTCCTATAATAGGAGGGGAAACAATAAGGAATCACATAGAAAACCCTAATGGGCCTATTATACTTAGGCCCATTTTACATAAGCCTAAGTGAAATGAGAAAATAGAAATAAAGAGAATAAAATAACTAAAGACAAATATATATATCTCAATACCCCCCTCAAGCTAGAGCATAGATAGCAATCATGCCCAGCTTGCAACATAGTTCTGTAACTCTCTTGCTAGAGAGAGGCTTTATACAAATATATGTGGTTTACTCATGTGTAGGAAGGAAAGGGGTAGTGATCTTCTTAGTCAAGACAACATCTTGGAGAAAATGGCAATCCACCTAAATATGCTTGGTCCTTTCATGAAACATAGGATTATATCAATGAAGGTAGCAGCATAATTATCACAGTACATTGGAATAGCATGAGTAATGGAAAATCTAAAGTCAAATAGAATGGATTTGATCTATAATAGCTTACAAGTAGTATGTGACACTGCATGATACTCAGTATCTGTAGTAGAGCTAAAAACAACATTTTGCTTCTTACTTATCTAGGTAACCAAGTTACCCCCTATAAATGTACAATAGCCAGAGGTGGATCTCCTATCAGATTTACACCCAGCAAAATCAGCATTAGAATATCCAGTCACATCTAGATGCTCATTTATTTTATAAAATAGTCCTTATCAAGGTACATTCTTCAAATATCTCAAGACTTAGCATGCAGTGTCCCAATGACACTTCCTAGGACAATCCATGAGTTATCTAAAAACACCAATTGCAAAGCATATATATGGCCTAGTAACAGTAAGATATATAAAATTTTCAACCAAGTATTTATAGCTAAATTTATTAGCTAAGGGTTGAGTAGATTCTTCACATAGATCATGAGCTTGATCCATAGGGGAGATTGCAGGTTTACGACCAAGTATTCCAATTTTATTTAGTTTAGAGTATACTTTCTCTGAGATAATGATACACCATCCTTGTTATGTGCTACCTAAATGTCAAAAAAATATTGTAGATATCTAAGGTCTTTGGTTACAAAATGCTTTATAATATATGCCTTTGTAGCATAAATTCATGTAACATCACTGCCAGACAGGATGATATCATCCACACAAAAAATAAGAACATAATGCCAGAAGTAGTGGTTTTGATAAACACAAAGTGGTTACACTGATACCACATGAAGCCAGATTTGTGTAGTACAAGAGACAACTTATCAAACAAAGCTTGAGGACTCTGTCTAAGGCCATAAATGGATTTCTTTAGAAGGCGTACTTTTCCAAAGTGGTCCTCTTGAGAAACATATCCTGTAGGTTGTGACATATAGACAGTCTCCTACAAATCTTTATATAGAAAGGTGTTATTAACATCTAGTTGATGTAAGTGCTAGCCTTTGTAAATAGCAACAAAAATCAAAATGTGGATAGAATTAAGATGAGAAATTGGAGAAAAGTTTTCAAGTTAATCAATCTCAACTTCTTGTGTGTGTCCCTTAGCAACAAGTTTGATTGTTAGGCAATCAACTGTCCCTTCAGGCAAATATTTCACAATAAAAATTCATCAGAAGCCAACAAGTTTACCACCTACAGGGATATCAACAAGGTCACATGTCCTATGAGAGTGAAGTGCATCCATCTCCTCATCCATGACTTGTTTCCACCCATAGAGTAAGAGTGCCTCCAAAACATTCTTTGGAATAGAAATTGCATATAGATCTCAATAGTAAATTGAGCCATCTAAGTGTTCAAATGATTTGTAGACACATGTTGAGAGATATGATATTTGGCACCTTATTGTCTCCCCTTTCATAATGCAATGGGAATGAGTCAGTAATATTACCATTGTCTTGAGGTGGATCATCAGTCTTTAAAAATGTCAAAGTAGAAGATACTTTAGGTAGAGGTGCAGACACAGTGGGGTTAGGAATGGGCATAGTTGAAAGTGGAACCTAGTTACTAGGCTCAGAAAAAAAAAGGTATCTACAAAAAAAGATACATGAACATTGACATACAAACGATGTGCAATAGGATCAAAATATTCATACCCCTTTTGTGTATAAGACTAAGCAATATAACAATAGCGGAAAGCATGGGGTGATAATTTATCATTCTTGGGTTGGTGATTATGAACAAACCCTAGATAGCCAAAAAAATTTGGTGGAAAAGCAAAGATAGGTTCATGGAGATAAAGTACTTTATAAGGAATATTATTTTTAAGCACAAAAGAATACATCCAATTGATGAGATAATTAAATAAAATAATTACATCATCCTAATAAGATTTATGTACTTTTATTTCAATTATGAGAGTGTGAGATACATCAAGAATATGCTTGTTCTTACTTTTGAATAATCCGTTTTTTTGTGGTCTATAGGGACACAATGTTTGGTTAATAATCCCCTTGGCAATACAAATCTTTTGAAAACCATATCACACATATTCAGAAGAATTATTAGTGCGGAAAAATTTAGTAGTAGTAGAAAATTTAGTCTTTATCTCATCAAGAAATTTTGAGAGAACATCTAAAACTTTAGAATGATGTTTTAATAAATAGATCCAAGTAGCATGAAACTGGTAATCAATAAAGGTAACAAAATACCATACACTAGTATGATTAGCAATACGATATGGTCCCCAAACATTAGAGTGAATTAAGTAAAACAAACTTAGATTCCTATTGTTATGATGAAAAAACATTGTTCCATAATGTTTTCCAAGCTGACAAGACTGACATGAAAAGTTCTCAATAGACAAAGTTGGAACAAAGACTTTAATTTGGAAGTAAGAGGATGAACAAGTCGCAGGTGTCGTTGAGGAAGGGAGCTAGAGTGGGCAACACGAGTAGTACTAGAAGGGTTGATAAGATTTGCAAGAAGTACAAACCATCTCCACCTACATATCCTCCACCAATCATCTTCTTCATCCTAAGATCTTATGTAGAGATGGTGTAAGGAAAGAAGGTTACACTACAGTTTAAAATTTTGGTGATTTTACTAACAGACATTAAGTTTAACAAGAGTTTAGGCACAAAAAATATATATTTATGGAGATTGTGGTTCACATCATCTCTTCCAACAATTGGAGAATTGGTCCCATCATCCAAACGCATAGGAGGATGTCAAGTAAAATTTCTTTAGGTAAGTAAATAGTTTCTTTTTACCTGTCATATGAGTTGTAGAATGCCAATCAATAAGCCAATCATATTTGTATGTAGGGGAAGAATCTTGAATATGTGAGGGGTCACCTGAATGTTGAGAAATGTTTGCTTGAGGAGTAATAGTACTAGTAGAAGCAACATTGATCAATTTCTCAAGATCAGAAGAACTCAGTGTCACCATCTAAGGATTAGTAACACAAGGAACAAGGGTAGAATCTCCATCCTCATCGGTAGTTGACACTTTATTTTCCTATACATGTTTCTCATGCTTTTTCCAACATACATCTTCATTGTGATTAGTGTGCTTACACAAATTGTGAAATTTGGGTCGTATGAGGAAGAAGAGGCCCTCTCCCGCTGTTGTTGAGACTTTTTTCCTTGCCACGACTAAGATTACTATGTCGGGAAACAACAAGGGTTGTAGGATTTGTGGTAGTATGAGTAGAAGATACAAAGTTAGATATTTGCATATAGACATCATCTAACATTGTCAAGGGTTTCAAAGGAGGGAATTAGCTGACGAACATCTTCATAACTAGGAGCTATAGATGCCAAGAATCGATAAAGTTGTATTTCCTATTGTTGTTTTGCATCTTGACAATATCAGATGATAAGGGGTGATGATGATTGAGTTCACCCCAAATCTCGTTAAAGGTGTCAAAATGTGAAGCAAAGGTTGAGTTGTCTTCAAGTTTAAATAAATGCAAATGTTTGCATAGATCAAAACTGTAGATGCATTTCCTTTGCTAGAATACACTTGGGAAGGGTGATCCCATGCCTCCTTGGCAGTGTTAGTGAAGACAAGATTAGCATAAGTATTTGATTCACAACTATTTAGGATCCAAGAGAGACCAAGAGAGTCATATTCAACCCACTTTTTATAATCTTCCTTCCATTTCTTAGATGAATCTTGAGTAGATTTCTTCTTATCAGATGTATCTTCCTTTAGTGGAGGCAGACATGTTAGATGTTCAGTTCCCTAGAAGAGTGTGCATAGGTTTATAACAAGTTTGGTCATAGGACATAGTTAGAGCCATTAAATTTTATAGAAGTAACACACTTGGACTGTGTTTTGACATCCCAGTAGAGAAAGAAGATGACCCATAATATAAATATAATGGAGAAGAAAAGGAAGAACAGAAATAGGGAAGACAATCAATGACACATCATGTCACTTGTAGCGGGATAGAACTCAAAGTTGCAGACATGTCGTGTCAAAAATGGACATGTTGTGTCACTTGTGACATATTTCAATAGTGACATATTTGTTGTAGCAACTCACGGAAACACACTGTGTGTGACGGTGAAATAGCCGATTTTTCCCAGAACAATATCTAGAATAGATGGTGAATTTATAGATCACCAAGGGAAATTAAGATATATTTGAGAGATCCAATCATATATGATAATATGTGGACAAATCCGTATAGAAAGTGGTCATAGATGGTCTCAAAAGGATGCCATACAACTTTTTAAAGAAATAGGGCATAAGATCGATGAAAAGTATGTAGCCAATCTTCTTAGATCCACTTGTTGGGAAGAGGATAGGGATAGACAAGAGACTAAATATCACTTGGTGTGATCAGCAATGGTGGAGAAGGAAGACGATGATGAGTGGGGATGGGGAAAGTGATGGAGGCATTGTTGTCTTGGAAAGGAGAAGTATTAATGAGGCTATCTATCCTTCTCTGATAACATGTTGAAAACAGTCCTCTTTCTATGTTCAAAAAGGAGTACAACCCTCTCCTACAAATAGGAGGGGAAACAACAAGCAATCACATAGAAAACCCTAATGGGCCTATTATACTTAGGCCTATATTACATAAGACTAAGTGAGAAGGAAAAACAAAATTAAAGGAAATAAAACATATATATATATATATATATATATCAATAAGTAGTTTTATTTGGAATGCACAAAAATCTTTTCAAGGTATAAGTGTGGCTAGTAATGTTTCTTGGAGAAATTGTGTTAGAAATATACACCAAGGTATATGAGGCTTATCATGCAATTTTTACTAACTTTAATGGGAAAACATGAATTATGATTCTTAATTTATTATCCCCCACCCCTTCAGATTTAAGGAGTCATATTGTATCCCAATATATATGTTGTAATCTTTAAAGATTCCATAGGAATCAAAGAACTTTGTCTAGAATAGTCTAATCTTGTTCGGAAGGGGTAGACAATTGATGAAGTAGAGGGTATATATAGAGGACAACATTAGTTAGAACAATGCATTTGGAAAGGGACAGGTAAGAAATATCTCAACATGTGATCCTAGATAGCCTAGATATTTTTGTGGGAGGTACCAAGGTTTCATTGAAGAATGAAGGAACACATATTAAGATTGTTGGATGGCATGTAAAAACATAATAGTGATGAATTTTCAAAGTTAATCTTGAGACATGATATATATTGAAGGATGCAAAGAATACTTTTTAATGTAATTATGCTTTGGCACATGGGATGGATGAAAAGGAGAGTGTCTTTGGATAAAATATGGAGTGTGCAATATTGTTAATGATAACTAGGTCAACCAAAGGGTTTTATAGCTGAGGTGGAGTACTCCATAGAGTCATTGAGTAGTTAGAATGAAAACATTTAATGATAGAGGGTCTCCTTGATGGAAACAATTTGAACTTTTGAAGAAAAAAAAATCATTAAGGAGGACAAAAAGGATAGGGAAGAGATGGAAGTTTTTATCCATTTGATCTATGTACTATTGAACCATGTCCTTCAAGTATTTGTCACTAGAAAGATCAATTTGATGTTGTCAAAAGCCTTTTACAAGATCTAACTTAAGGAGAGGAAGACCTATATTGTGATAACAATGTTGCATTTTATTTGTAGTGAGGTATACTTTATGGATATTCCTACATTTGACAAAGACTAATTGATCACGTGAGATGATATTGTTGGGGTGAAAGGATAGCATAGAACATAGAATATTTGCAATTATTTTGTATCTAGAGTCTATTAGGGTGATAGATAAATATTCTGACATGTGTTTTGGTTTTTGTTTTTTTGGGTTAAGGGAAATGGGTGTGGCACTTTGTCTACCAAGAAGGAAATTAGGGTCAGGATGTGAGTGCAACTAATTTAAGGTGTCAAACATGTAGAACCTCAAATTTACAATTTCAAAGAAATTTCAATAATTCTCTGTAACTTTAAAACAAGTATTTGACAAGGATCTTTGAAATAGTGTTTTAGATCAAATATATAGAAGACGATATTTAGAATACTACATAGTGATATATGTTCTAGATTATATGTGCATTCTTGACTCTATCAAGGATCTTAAAGGGGACAAACGAAGTGAGCACTTGATTTCCCTTAATTCACGACTAGAGCATGTAGGAGTTGAAATTTTAGGAATATCATTCACCTACCGACAATTCTTAATCTATCCAATGAGCATATTCATTTTTTTTCAATGCTAATCCAGTTGCATTCTTGTATTTATCAATACATTTTGTTATTGTAAAACAAATATTCATCCTATGAAAATGAATCCCTCTCCCCACCATCATCATAGTGCAGAGTTGAGTGATAAGGTTGACCATATAGTGCTTCATACCATGGAATACCAATACCGATTTAAAGTTTACTTAGGAAAAACCACATAATAACAAATGATGGTCCCACGAGCTTTCTATAGTTAAGAACACAAGACCCTAGAAGGTCCTCCAAAATACAAATATTGCATTCAATATGACTATATGTTCTTTGGTGAATTTTTTATTGAATTTAAATTATGTGTCTATTTCCTCATGTACTTGCCTCCATATATCTCATGTTAACTTTGTCCATGATAAAAAAATAATATATAATGGTATCCATGGGTGCAGATTATCTCTATAATATATTCCTCATAAAGGATCTGACACTTCATTGTGGTTTTAGAAGCAAGAAACTTGTTAGATTTTTTAGGTGGTCCATAGAAACCCAAACTACACATATTCCTTATCCGATTTTAGGTGGTCCCACCAAAGGTCCATGGTGACACATTCCCATTTCAATTAAAAAATTGGAATGGGATGAATAAGGACTCTTGATCATTAATACTCTTCTTTAACTCGTTAATAATACAAACACTTAGTGATAAGTTCTAAATTGTCATTTCTTCACCAAATTGAGCAATGAAATATGCATACGTGTCTATAATCCTTGTAGGTATGGTCTTTCACAAACCCATGAGCCTACATAAGAATTTTATATTTGATCCATGAACATTTAGGTACCCACATTTAGTTTTTACATTTTTCAATATTACTATCAAGAGTGTATGTTCCTTCCTCACTAATTTTAAACATTTATAGAAGACCAGGTCCCATAATTTGGGCTTACAAATTCTTTGAATTAAGATAGTCAATAACATATGTATTATCTAGTTAATTTGGATTCTGAGAGGCTAAGGTTTCCATTCTTTTAGAACCTCTAGATTCTTTCACTCCATTTTTATTAAAGTATCACAAATAAGTCTCTTTTAAATCATGTCATCATATATGAGTTTTCCTTACCAGGTGGTAGGAAATGGTGAGTTTGTAGTCTTTAGGTATTCCAATCAGTGTCTCTATATCATATTCCGATTTTTCCTTGCAAGAAGGTAAGTGTGTCTCTTTTTATCAATATAATTTTAAAAAGTGTAACCATATATATTAAATTACTTTGAGGACCAGCTAAGTGTCATATATTCTTCTTGTGGTATATTTTAATTGAAGATTACTTGAACTTGAATATACTAACTTATTTTCTTGATGTTTTGTTATACTAATTAGTAATGTAGTCCAAGTTTGAGCGTTCATGATGGTTTCCCTCAAAAATGAATATTGTAATATGTAAATTATAAGTGAGGCTTATGGAATCATATCAATATACACACAAGCATCAAGTATACTCACATTTTATCATACATTCAGATGAAGAATAGATAAATCCTCGACACATATAAGGAAGGGATATAAATAATACAACATGAAACCTCTAGAGGGGATGGCTGAAGCTATATGATTTATGTGATATGAAGCAAAACAAGTAGATAATTGCACATTGCTTAAGAAAATGTGAAATAAAATTGAGTTAATCAAGCAATCAGAAAAGGACCAAACATGTATAGTGGTTCTATTATGAAACATGTTACTCAACTACCTAGTAGTTTCCTGCAAGGGTTTCCCAACTTATAATTTTGTTTGCCTTTTTCATGATGATATAAATAAAAAATATTGGTGTCTTTTATGGATCAAGAAATATCTCCTTTTCATCTCAAGAATAACTTTGTAGGATTCCATAATAACTATTTTTCTCTTATCTCCTTCAGATTAAGCCTTCTCATAAAAGGTAGCTATAAAGCTCTCGAACCAAGTGGGGATAAGATTGAAGAAGTAAAGTTCAACACTCTCAAATATTACAAGTGAAATCACCTAATCCACAAGTGATGAAGTAACTCCACATGGGTTTAGGTAAGGCTCAATATTACACTAAATCTAAACTAAGATGTTTTTGTCTTGTAAGTAGCAAGGAATAACAAACTAGGAATATAAACTCAATTGGGGAGCATACAGAAGACATTTTTAAAGTGTTAATTTGGGTTTTCTTGGGGTACTCCTACATATAAATAATGACTTAGGAAAAGTTTGTTAGATGGGGGAGTTTTAAAGAGGATCAGAGTGCTCAAGTAGGCATTATAGGATAGTTAGCAAGGCTAAAATGGCTAACTGCACACTAGTCGAAATGTTATAAGAAGGCACTCAATCAAATTGCATACTAGTGCTTGATTGGATTGCAACTTGATTAGAGCCTAGTTCAAATTTTCATTTTCTTGATAATTAATATCGTCAAATTACGAATAGAACCAAACACAGTCTGACCCAAATAGCCCTAAACTTTAAAAATAGGTCTATATCAAACCTACTTATCCTAATGGGTATATACAAGTGTATAATTAGGCTTAGGTTGTTTTTTAATAATTTGTCACTTTGTTTATTACATGATTTCTATCGGGTTGTATAACTTTACATCTACCAGTCGTCAAACTAGATACAACTTGATTTATAATCATCCAAACTTATTAGTTTTGGCATAAATTTCTTTTATGAATCTTATCAAAGTTTATTGACCACCTGAAACAACAAATGCACAAGTTAGTAATACGAATAGAAAATATTACTTTACTAAAATAGAATGTGTTTATATCCAATAAGGAAACAATCTCTCCCTTTTTGTTATAATATTTATTTTATCATGAACAACATGCCATTGATTTGAAAAGGACATAAATATTATCACATGGGTTTTCTACCCCCCCTTTGGTGAAGTCAAAAAGAGGCAAACATAAAGCCCCCCCCCCAAACATATACAGAAAGAAAATGTAGAAGTTTGTTCCCAAGCATACAAGGATATACCAATCAACATAGAAAGGAATGATATAAAAGCCACAATGGATCAAAGAACATTGTATAAAGTTATCCATTAACAATAGAAAGGAATGAGAAGTCATTCACTTTAAGAGGAACCCATTATAAACTAAAATGTAAAGTAAGAATAAAAACTAATAGTTGTGATGTTAAGTTTATAATTGACACAGCTACAACATAAGAAATGGAAACTTCATAATACACAAAGAAAATATCACAAGTTACTCTCTCCCTAAATCACATAATCCATCAAAAATTGAGCTCAAAGAAAGAATACATGAGACTAAGTATAGATATCCAATATAGAAATAAAAATTAACTAACTTTGCCAAAGAAAATCACTTCAGATCTAAAAGACCATACAAACATTACACATTATTATAGTGATCAACTAAATATTAAAAAGTTTGATAATAGTATTTCAATTAACATTTACTACTATCTAACTGTCCCTGATTCAAAATACTCTTTGACAAAGAAGAAGACTATTGGAATATCCATTCCAGTAGAAATTTTGACATCAATGATGAGAAGAAAAAACAAAAATATAACAATTTAAATAAATCCTAACAACAATGATCAAGAAAGATATTTAAGAAGAAAAATACTACATTAAACTAGGAGAAGGTTCTTGAAACCAAAACCATGTCATTGTCACTACTCCTTTAGTGTGGACAATAGAAAGCATGGTGACCAAATCCACTACATGAAAATCAAGTAGCATGATTGATAGAAAAATATTTGTTAAAGCTAGATTCCAAACAAGTAGGTCCATTCTTCTTCCTTCTGTGATTCTCAAAACTAGGAGTGTAATTAAGACCACTAGTACCAACATTTATTAAAAAATATTATTCAACATATTTTTACCATTTGAAAACTTTTCATTATCAAGAAAAAAAGAGTCTTTCATAGTAGAGACCAAAATTTTCTATCACTAGAAAGGTTATCTGCTACTGTAGTAATATTATCGAGCAAGTCAATATTCTATTCATTAATAGCATCATAATCTTTTCAAGAACATAAAATAGGTTGTTCTTTGTGCCACTTAACTTTTCCAATAGAGTAGAAACTTGACTTCATGGAGTACTATTATGAGAAACAAGTTAACAACTCATTTTTCTCTTCACTATCATAATGATCATTGAGTTTACAAAGTGATCATTAAGGGATCAACAATTAACACCAAATTATTTTCCATTTTCATGCCTTTTCCACCTTTATGGAAGTATATTCAACAAGTGTAGTAAGATTTTTTTGAATAATTTGGAACGAATACAATATAATCATCATATCTTAGGGTATGTGCTTCTTCTCCTTCAATTTCAACATTTTCATAGTGTTCAACAATGAGGCATTCTACAACATGGTCACAAACTTGTTCATCTTCTTATTGTAAACTTGAGTTAAAAGAGGAATCCCAAGATGGATCATATGCCTTACTTTAGTCCTTATATATCTTCTTCTTCCTTTTGAGTTATGGGCAATAATTTTTTCAATTTCCCTTTCACCCTCAAGCATTACATCTATTAGTGGAAGATCTAGAATTTTTTTACGGTAAGAATAAATGTATATCTTACCATTAGAGTTGTTATCTTCATCACTACTTGGTTCTCTACATCATGAAGATGGTGATTATTTTGAAGCCCTTGATTTGAGGGATATATTTGTTTCCTTAGAATGCTTGTCTCCCTCTTATTTCTCATCATGCTCGTGGAGCTTTACCTCATATATCTCTGAGCTCTCTAGAAGATCTTCAAGCTACAAAATAGAAACTTTTGATGATTTTTCTACAATAGTAACTTTCTTTTCATACATAGGGGTTAGAGAAGACAAAATCTTGGTAATTGTTTTTTTTTCAATATATTTTCTGATAGATTTTAATCTGTTAATAATTAGAGTGAATCAAAAGTGCATATCAGAAGTACTCTCATGTTTTTCTATGTGAAATAACTATAGTTTATGAGAAAGCATATTTATCTTATAACCATTAATTTTCTTAATCATCTCATGAGTAATGCAGAGTTTCCTACATATATCATAAGAAATTTTACATGAATAAACTCTTTTATACTCTCTACAATAAAGGAAGGAACAAAGTATTTGAGTGAGTTACTATTAAGAGTAACACATCGAACCATAATTAGAGCCAAATTTTGTAGCTTCATCATTGGAAGCACATATTGTAGATGATCATCTTCCACAAAACAAAGATGATACATTTGGGGAATAAATTCATACTCCACTTCCAATATGTATAGTTGGAGCAACCAAAGAGAATCGGTGTTACATGTGGTCTCCTTTAAGATTGAGTTGGAAGATTAGATTCTTCTCCATTCTTCAACACTCATGAGAGCTCCTTGAGGAATTTCTATGATACCAACTGAAAGTAATATAGTGAGGGTGAATAAACCTAATTTAGATTCACCTAATGCCAAACACACACAAAATTTAAATGTAGCTTGCTTAAGTAGATGTGCATTGGAATTGTGTTTATCAATGAATTAAGAAAGGTAACAATAAAATACAAAATTACATGTAGTGTTTCTAATATGAAACACCATACTCCACCACCTAGTAGTTACGTATTACCTTTTTCTATACCAATATAATTTACATATATTTGTGTCTTTTAGTGGATCTAGATCAACCTCCTTTTCATATCTAGGTAAACATTTCTTCTTAGTTGGATGTTGGAATACCAGCCTTGGAGAAGATCACTTTCTTCTCCTATATCCTACGGGCACTAGCAATAAGTAGCTCCAAAGATCTCAAACCAAATGAGAAATACGAAAGAAGAAGGAAAGTACCTATTGAACTAGTGATGAAGAAACTACACATGGACTTAGGCAATACTTGATACGGTACGGTATGACACTTTAGTTAAACTAAGCTTTCTTGGACTTGAAAGTATTTAAGAATAATTGAATAACATATGGAAGCAATTATCTTATGTATTAATTTGGGTTGTTAGAGGCACCTTTATCTTCAACATAAAACTTAGAAAAATTCTAGATAGTTGTTGGGAGTATTTATGGTGAGCTAATGTAATATCCTAAATTTTAGTGAATTGACTATATAAATATAAATCATGAATTGATAAGTATATTCCGAAATTGTTTTATTGATAAGAATAATAAATTTTTTCCACCTTGTGGCATAGGTGCAACCCATGGCCCAAGTGAGGCCCATGAGACTATTTGCTTTGTAAATAGGACATTGGGACACAAGACAAACAAATAAGAATTTTCGTGCCTAAATAATGGATAATGGTTATATGGTTAAATATGTAACTAAAATATAAGATAATATACAAGTTTCCAAAGCAAAATAGGATACATGGTGTTTTAGATCATTTATGGAGTAATTATCTAACCCAAAATGGTAGCAAGAGATGTGCGGTATCCAATAGTGTTATCTCATCCTGGCTTTGTATTACTTAACATAAGGAAATTAAGATTATTTTGGAAGAAATAATGATATTTGTTTTAAATAAAGGATTAACAAGCTAGATTTGTATAATGAAAGATATCCCAATAGTTCCCAAGCATTATATATGAGTTAGGAAAGATATTACTGAGTTTGTAGGAAATTGAGGAATATGATTCCAGGAATATACCAAAGAGAGATAAAAGAACAATCTGGATTTCATGTCAAGAAGAGTATTTTAAGCAATAACCCAATATGTGCCATACAAGTTATACTTTCCTTAATAGTTACCTTTTTGTTTGCCAACCAAGTTCCTTTATGTTGAAGGGGTTGGCCAAACTCAAGATGGAAAGGGGTAAGTGTGCTTTATTAATTGTAATAATGGGAATATCTAACCATGTGTATTTTCAGTGGTTAAAGTGTTTTGATCTCGTTTAATATCAATAAATCATGACCCATGAGAGCATCCCCTTGTTTTACGATCTGAGGGGGAAATAGACCTTGAACGAATGCCATCTCTCTCTGTCACCTTCCCCTTTGATAGTTCTCTTTCCCCAAAGAGTTAGGGTTCCTTATAAGAATTACATAATAACCATCGAACCCTCGATGTTGATCTGAGAAGGCCTTTCATTGGACTTGGTTTGTTGAACCCTCATCATTTTGCCTACTAGGAGAAGTCTATAGAGCAGTGATTGTGGATGGTGCCCTAGTTTTTAGAGGAATGCCTAAATGAAGAGAGTTCCCCTCCTTTTGACGCGAGAAGGATTTTTCCACGAAGAGGAGGAACATTGATAAAGATGGTGCAACACTTGTAGGATCGTCCTTCTTCCTCAGCTCAATACGTGTAAGTTCTATCCTTCTTCATATGCCTTTTATTCTGCTTCACATAACCAGTAGAACCCCAAATAATGTCTGCCCAATTTGGTTGTCTCCGGTCAACTCCAACCGTATCAAGTATCCACCCAGGTCTGGGTAGGGTGGGCAGATCCATTCTGTCCTTCTCTAGGGCTACCCGCCCTGGGAGTCTGCAAGGACGACCCATGGTTTCCTCTGTCAGGGATAACCCATCTCCGTCATGAAGTTAGGGAAGCTTATAAGTTTAAAGACCAAAATAACCCAGCCTATACATGTAAATAGAAAGAGTAATGTGGTCTTTACCCACTGACTAAAGGGGCGTCGAGCTATATTTCAAGAAAACTAGTTTTTCTGATGTGTCATGCTAGGATTGGTCTAAATAAATTTTCATAAAATAATTATAATAAATAACCAGTAACTCGGATGGGGGCATGCTATATATGAAACTTTATCACAAAAATGATAGCAACACAAAAGAAATATGATGAATGCCTAATTCTAGCCCCAATTCTACAAGTAGGGTTAGTATATGAAGAAGTGGTGATTAGTGCATATAAACCCTAATTTTTTATGATTAGGTTGTTAATCATTTTAAATATGGATTCTGAAGATGTAATATGATAATGTGGAATATAATGGTAATTTAACATGATTATGATCATAATGATAATAATTAGGGTGTCTAAAGTGGATAATCATTCATATGAAGAATTAGGGTTTAAACATCATGACTTGATATGTTGTTAATGAACACAATTGAATCTGGGTAATCATAATGAAATGGATATGATGGATTTAGTAATTAAGGTTTCACCTAATTTTAATATGTGATGGAAATAGGATTTGTGCCCTTATTCCTTACCCAAACCCTCAACCTTATATTAGGACCCCCAATAGGGTTCAATCTAATTAATGCTATCATGACACTTTAGGATTTACATACATGCAGATTAAATATTGAATTGTTTGGATCCTCTTTGATTGCTTGATTGGATGATATGCTTAAAGTATGACTGCATGATCTGCATGGTTCACTATCGATTTATGTGGTTACGATGATGACAACCTGCAATAGTTTGTCACTGTTTGTCGAGGATTTCTTGAGGATTGAATAAATAAATTGTTGAGTGTTTATTTACTTTCTATTCAATTATATTTCCACTATGAGTATCAGATAAGTAAAGATATTGTATACTAAACCCGAGGATGACATGATTGATGCACACAAGCCCTAGAGGGATAGTGGTCATATCCAATATATCATAGGAGGATTGGGTTACAATATGCAAAGAAAGTGCCAGTTTTTTTGTAGTAATTGATTGAATATTTGTTGTTATGTACTTGCACAATTTTACATGCATCCCAAGTACAAAGTACAGAAATATATTGAGCCACACTTTTTATTTCACGGAGTTTTTGGTACATGCTAAATATGAAGATATCAAGATATGATGATGGACATATGAAATTACTTAAAGACATTAAAGCTAAGTAAAGGAGAATTTAAATAGATACTTCTTCTCATACGTACAGATCTGATGATAGAAATTCATGTAACTCCTTAGAGGAGATCTTGTAAACAATATTCAAATTAATAGAAATTATTTACTATTATTTCTTATATGTTAAAATATGGATTATTGGGATTTTAGGTCATGGTTCTCAATTTTTTTGGTCCTTCCTTAATTGGAGGATGCTGAAAAGTGAGGTCATTACATTTGGCATCTGAGCCCCAGATTTTTCAAATAAATAGAAATATAAGGAAACCTATTAAGGTATAACCTAATGGTATTGGTTTCTAGAAAGGATCATGGTTTTGGTGGCTGGAAATATTTTCCTCTACACCAGTGAGTTGGTATAAGAGGACTCTATTAGCTAATGTGATACTGGCCTGGCCAAAACCTAGGGTTTTCCTGAAGTAATGTTTCCTCTAAGTATTATCATCTCAAATTCCATCCACTCCTCATACTCTTTCTTAATAAACCCTACTCCTCATCTCAAGTTAGTTTTTTGAGAAGAAATAGGATTAAGGCATCCTCCTATAATTAATGTACATGTACTAAATAAATAATGATGGAGTAAAGAAAAATGTTTTATGGATTCTTCCGTCATAAAGGTAAACCCTAGAAGGATCTAGGGTTGGTTTAGGAAAACCCTTGGTAGGTCAAGAGAATTAAAAAACCCTAAGATGCAGGGTGTAGGTTGTATAGTCCCTAACCCTAATCTAAGACCATAATCTTGCGTAATTAGAGTGGTGTGGGTAAGATAGAGACCCTCCCATAACAACCCTAATTAGGGTCAGTGTTATCAAGGCGCCGCCTAGGCGCGCCTAGGCGCCCTAGGCGTTAAGCCAGGTGCCTCAAACTAGGCGCCCAGCCTATTAAATGCATGAAGTGGGCGTTTAAGGTGTTTTAGGCCCAAATTATGCAATTTCAAGGCTAAACTAGCATGAATCGAGTCTAGATTTGGTCAAATTAGATCACCTTCAGTCATTGCATGGTTGATATAGGTCTGATTTAGAGTAAATCAGGTCAAATTTTGGCAAATTAGGTCTGGTCTGAGGAAAATCAGGTCTGATTTGGGGAAATGAGGATTGATTTGGGCCAAATTGGTATGTCCTCATAGCGCTGTTTGTTAAGTTTTTTCTACTTTTTCATATTTTTATTGTTCTTGCTTCTTTCTCTTTTCTTTTTTTATCCATTCTCCTGCATCTTATTCCTGAGTCCTGCTGCTATGTTTTTTCTGAGTTATTCATCCTATATTCCCTCCTACTACTATGCAAGCATGTGCATATTTTCTTTTTCAAATTTGTCCTATACATCCTGCTACAAAATCTACTACTACTATTTACATATCTAATTTTCTTTTTTTGATTTCTTCCTCCTAAATCTCCTCTCTTAGCCACTGTTGTTTGCATGTTTCCATTTATTTTCACTGACCTATTCCTTCCTCTATATTTTCTAATTCAGCACATGCTACTGCTATTTTTTATTTTGTTTTGTTGATTCTTCCTCTTTCAATCTCCTTTTACTGCCCTTGGTTTGTCTTATTCTGACTTCTTCCTACAAAACTTCTACCATTTGCATGCTCTTTTTATCCCATTTTCTCTCACCAATTCGTACTTGTCTTCCTCTTACTATTGTTTCATTTTCTTCATGTTAATTCTGTTGTCCCTGATTCTCCTATAGTTATCAATTCAAATTAGACTTACAATAACATTTAATGAATAAATAATACATTATCACATATAGTATCATGTGTGTGAACATTTAAATATGTAACTGAAAAAAAAAGTAAAAACAAAAATGCCCAGAAAAGCCTAGGCGCCCGCCTAGGTGCCCCTTAGAGGAAACCCACCGCCTAGACGCCTTGACAACCATTAGGGTAAGAGGAAAGGAAAAAATTGAGTTTAGGTGACATAGTCTCCCATGCATGCATGTATGTAGAGTAAGGCATTCATGTAAAGGGTTTTAAGAAACTTAAGAAATCAATGGTTACATAAAATAATTCAACTTCTAGGGTTGGTGTCCCGACCTAGGATGGGTCAACCCAAGAGTGGGAAAAATGAGCTATGGGGGAGGCAAAACCCTAAACTCGAGGATTTGAGTTTTGTCTATATATCCTAACCTCCTCCTGGGAGCTAAGGAGGCACCCTAGGTTAGAACCTTCCCTAGAAGGGTGACATCATAAATCAATTTCAAGATTGAGGTAAACTTAAATGTCACCTAAAGTGTAAATAATTAAGTATACAAACTATGGAAGCAAATACATTCTTTGAACTTAAGTATGCCATGTTTGAAGGACACGAGGAAAGTCACTAACGAAGTGGCTGAAAGTATGTGACCAAGCTGGGATAGAAAGGTCACTAATCAACCAAGTTGGGATAGAAAGATGTCATTGTAATGATTGGTGATCAAGTCGGGATAGGAAGATCACCAATAGGCCAAGTTCAGATAGGAAGGCCGATATAATAGGAAGTCATTACAAAAATTGGTGATCAATTTGGGATATATAGGAAGATAACCAATAGGACAAGACAAGAAAGGGAGGCTGATGTAAGAGGAAAACATTGCAATAACCAGTGATCAAGTCAAGATAGAAAAGTCACCAATAGGCCTAGTCATGAAAGGAAGACCGATGTGAGAGGAAGTCATTACAATGACTAGTGACCAAGACGAGAAAGGAAGGTCACTAATAGGTCAATTCAGGAAAGGAAGACCACAATGAAAGACAAGCCCAGGAAGGGAAGGTCACCATGAGCCCAATGCAGGGACATAAAGTGAAAAATGTGTACCCTAAAAGATGAAGGAAATTTGGATCAAAGAATTTCATAATAAAATAATGTGTTAAGTCATGATATCTTAATAAACCCTAGGTAGGGTAGATCCTTAAGTCAATCCTAAGGCCAAGTAGGGATGATTAAAGCTACATAAGATGGATGAGATTAGGAGGTGATTGTGCCCTAAATTCATTAGACCATATCATTAGTAGATAGCAATCCATGTTTGCTGAGTCCCATGGGTTAGGAAATTGGCCACCTTCATGAGTTCATGAGGCCAAAAGGAATGAGTGAGAGGCACTCCTTAAATGCATAAGGCCCACGAGGCCAGGAGGAGATCACCCCAAAGGTACATGTACCCCTAGAGGTCTTAAGGAGATGACCAAGGCTAATGAGACAGGAGGTAAATATAAAGGATACAAGAAGTCATGTGATAAGGAAATCTTAAAGGAGTTGTGCACAACTCAAGAGTGAGAAAGACACTTGACTTCATAAAATATAAGAATATTGGAAATTAAAAAGTATGTATGGTTTAGAGTCATGTTGAGAACGATTCAACCTAAAATGCAAAGTTTTGGGATAATGTGTGGGTACACCATTTTTGCTCTTAGAATGGGATGAACTTTGTATTCGGGTGCAGTCAAGTACTTATCATCTAATTATGAGTGAGAGAGAATGGGGTAAACACGTTCTATGCTTAAAATTTTCATATGAGAATGAATACCCTAAGTGAGTTCAGTGATATAATCTAGGGTTTGAGGTGTTACCTCACCCTTATGTGAAAATAAATGAATGATAGGTTGGAAACCTAGGTGTAAAGGTATTACCAAGTAAAGCTGAAATCACAAAGGAAAATGTAATCATCAAGAGATGATATAATGTAAATACTAAGGATGTGGATACACCTTGAATTGAATTCAAGTACTAATCTCAATAATAATGGGAAGAATTTGCATATCAATAAAAGACGTGAAAGATATCTAAGAATGGTTGCTAACCCTAAGGTTTGAAACTAAGATGAGTTATCATACACCTTAATCTTACTAGGGTTGAATTTTGGGGACAAAATTCCTTTTAAGTGGGTGTGAATGTAATATCCTCAATTTTGGTGAAATTGACTTATATAAATATAAAGTGTGTATTGATAAGTAAATTCCCAAACTATATTATTGATAAGAATAATAATATGTTTCCACCTTGTGGCATTGGTGCAACCCATGGCCCAAGTGAGGCCCATAAAACTATTTGCTTTGCAAATAAGACCTTGAGGCACAAGACAAAGAAATATGAATTTTATGCATAAATAATAGATAATGGCTATATGGTTTGATATGTAATTGAAATATAAGATAATAGGGAAATTTCCAAAGAAAAATAAGAAACATGGTGTTTTAGATAACTAATGGAATAATATCTAACCCAGAATGGTAACACAAGATGTGAGGTATCCACTAGTTTTATCTCGTCCTAGCTTAGGAATACCTAACATAAAGAAATTAAGATTATTCTAGAACAAACAATGGTATTTGTTTTAAATAAAAGCTTAAAGAGCCATATTTATATAATGAAAGATACCCCAATAGATCACACATATTAAAATGAGTTAGGAAAGATATCAATAATTCCATGAGACGAGGAATTTGATTTAAGGGATATACCAAAGAGAGATAAAAGAACAATCTATATTTCAAGTCAAGAAGAGTATTTTGAGCAATAACCCAATATGTGACATACAAGTTATATCTTACTTAATAGTTTCCATTTTGGTTGGCCAAACCCAAGATGGAAAGGAGTAAGTTTTCTTTAGTAATTATCATATTGGGAATATATAGCCATGTGTATTGTCGGTGTTTAAAGTGTTTTGATCTACTTTTATATCAATTAATCATGACCCACGATTCTCTCTCACACATGTGGTTATATGAGAAGGTAAATTTGTATTGTCCATGAGAGCATCCTCTTGCCTTATGATCAAAGGGGGAAACAGACCCTGATTGGCCTCCATCTCTCTCCCTCACATTCCCCTTTGATATTTCTCTTTCCCCCAAGTGCTAGGGTTCCTTCTAGGAACTATATAAGAACCACCAAACCCTCGATTCAATCCCAAAAATCCTTGTGTTGGACTTGGTTTATTGAAACCTCATCCTTCTGCCTACTAGGAGAAGTCTGTAGAGCGGTGGTCGTGGTTGGTGCCTTGGTTTTTAGAGGGATGCCTGGACGGAGGGAGTGCCCCTCATCTTTCCATGAGAAGGATGTCTCCACAAAGAGGAGTAAGGATGATTGGGACAATGCAACACTTCTAGGATCGTCCTTCTTCCTTAGCTCATCACGTGTAAGTTTTATCCTTCTTCCTCAGCCTCTTATTTTGCTTCACGTAATTAATTGCCCCAAACCCTATCCACCCAGTTTGGCCTATCTCTGGTCAACTCCATCCAAGTCAGGTATCCACCCAGGTCTGATGAGGGTGGGAAGAGCCAATCCGACCTTCTCTGGGGCTATGTGCTCTGGGTGTTAGCGATGACAACCCATGGTTTGCTCTGTCAATGAAGAACCTGCCTCCATCGTGAGGTTCGGGAAGATTCCTAGTCAAAAGACCAGAATGACCAGGCCTATACACATAAACAATAGGGGTAATGTGGTCTTTACCCACTGACTAAAGGGGTCGTGGAGTTGTATTTCAAGAAAACTAGTTTTGCTGATGTGTCACACTTGGATTGGTCTAGATAATATTATCTTAAAATAATTATAACAAATAATCAATAACTCGGATTGGGACATGTTATATATCAAACTTGGTAAAAAAATGGGAGGAACACAAATAAAATATGATAAATGCCTAATTATGACCACATTTCAAAAAGTATAGTTAATATATGATTAAATGGTGATTTTTGCATATAAACCCTAGTTTTGTATGATTAGGTTGTTAATCAAGTTAAATATGATTCATGGAGATGTAACCTGATAATGTGGAATATAATGGTAATTTAACATTCTTATGATCACAGTGATAATAATTAGGGTATCTAAAGTGAATAATCATGCATATGAAGAATTAGGGTTTAAAGATCATAAATTGCTATGTTGTTAACAAACACAATTGAATCCAAGTAATCATAATGAAAACGATATGATGGATTTAGTAATTAGGGTTTCACCTAATGTTAATATGTAATGGAAATAGGGTTTGTGACCTTATTCCTTACCCAAATCCTAAGCCCTAGATTAGGACCCTAAATAGGGTTTAATCTAATAAATGTGATGGTGACACATCAAGATTTACATACATGAAGATTAAATGTTGAATTTCTTGGATTCCTCTTTGATTGCATGATTTGGTGATATGCTTAAAGTATGACTTCATGATCTATATGGTTTACCATCAAGGTACGTGGTTATGATTATGACTAGCTACATTAGTTTTTTGGCATTTTTCGAGATTTTTCAAGGATTGAATAAATAAATTGTTTAGTGTTTATTTATTTTTTGTTCAACTAAAATGCCACTATGAGTATCGCATAAGTAAAGATATCATATTTTGAACCTGAGGATGACATGTATCAAGGGGTGTTGCACACGAGTCCAAGAGGGACAGTGGCCATATCCAAGATAGCATAGGAGGAATGGGTTAGAATATGCAAAGAAAGTGTCACTTTTTATTTGCAAGTAATTAATTGATTGATTATATGTTGTTATGTACTTGCACAATTTTACATGCACCCGACGTACATAGTATAGCAATATACTGAGTCACATTTTTGTTTCACGGCATTTTAGGCACATACTAACTACTAAGATATCAAGATGTGATGATGGACAGATGAAATTACTTGAAGACATTAAAGCGAAGTAAAGGAGGATTTAGATAGATACTTATTCTCATATGTACATATCTAATGATAGAAATTCATATAACTCCTTAGAGGATCATCTTGTAAACAATGTTTGAATTAATGAAAATTATTTATTATTATTTCTTATTTGTAAAAATCTGAATCCATGGGATTTTAGGTAATGGATCTCAACTTTTTGGGTCCTTTCTTAATTGGGGGATACTAAAAAGTGAGGTAATTACAGCTAAGTTCTCAAATAGCCATTACATGATACTATTGCGGTTAAAATGACTAGACAAACACTAACCGAGAAGGTGTTGGTAAGGTGCTAGGTTGAATTAAAATTTGAATAGAGATATCCTCAATTGTGTAATGATTCAATCAGATACTCATTACAATTACCATTCGAATGATAATTAGTCTCTTCAAATTACAACTCAAATATAACATTATCTGACCCAATAAATTCTAGATTTGCAAGACAACTCCAAATATATATTTTGAATAAAACAAGCCTATCTTAATGGGTGCATACAAGTGTAAAACTAGGTTTAGGATGTTTTTTGTTCATTTATCACTTGTTCTAACTTGTGTACGATCAAGTTGTAAAACTTCACATGTACAAGTCATAAAGCTTGGTACAATATGATTTACAAGCATCCAAACATATTAAATTTAGTATAAACTTTTCCTTAGGATCTTTTTTAAATTTTGAAAAACCTAAAATACTACATGCATAACTTAGTAAAACAAATAGGAAATATTTTCATCGTCAAAATAGAATGCAGTAATATACACAAAAGCCAACAATTACCTCTTGTCTCAATTCTCCTAAAGGTACAAACCAGTTTTTTTTGTCGCATGGGTGAAAAAAGAATGTGACACACTTGAAAAGAATTATGGATTGGCATTACCAATTTTTCTATGAAGCCCACATTGGACATTCTTGCACCTACAAATGGACATTAACCCTATTGCAAGAGTTACACATATGTCTAATGCCAGTGTCCCTTCTGTCCTTCTCTTCATTGTATTAAAAGGCTTAAATGACACATAACTCAATATCCATAATCAACTTCAATGAATGGATGTGCACTGATTTTATCTTCAATTAACTACATAAAAACATTTATTTTGTTTGTTAATGATTTTAAAATGGTCCTTGTAAATACTTGATCACCTTTAATAAAGTAATTACTTATTTTATTAAGTTGTTGGATCCATATAAGGAGTTTTATTTATTTATTTGTCCAAATCAAATACATACCTCCACCAGATGTATTAGCCTTACAAAATTTGGACCAGTGGAAAAACACCTAAAAATTAATGTGGAAATGTTATTAGGGTTGGAGCCAGAAATCTATGGTTGTGGGGTTCAATAGTTTTTTTAAGAAATGTGCCAAATTAATAGCACCAAAGTATTGTTAAATTGTATTGCATTGCATTTTAGGTCATATATGCGTTCTAGTGCAAGATATATCCATGCATGGTCTTTAATGATTGGTTAAAAATGAAATAAGAAACTACTATTTGTTGAATTTATAAAATGATATGCATGGGTGGATCATAAAAGCATACTTCTTTTCTAACAAATCACTATTTAAAAGTGGGTATATATACGTGCATTTCTCTTTCTTCCCAGCAACCCACCCTAGACGTCTGATATTGTTGTCGCGTATATACACATATGTGTACCACAAATTTGAGCAACAATGAATATACACATTTCATTATAGAATGAATTATGAGATACAAGGATTGCATCCACATTATCTATTTTTAATAAATTCAAAATGATAGTAAATAAAAATGACTTTTCGTGCATGTTTAAAAAGTCTAGAACTTGATTAATTAAATTTTACACATGTTATGAAACAAAAGTTGTAGATAAGTTACAAAAGAATTGCTCAATATTTCTATAGAAAGTGTCGTATGTCGTTTTTCAAGTACATGCAAAAATACTAATATCTAATAAAAATGATAGGAACATTTTGGCAAAAAAAATCAGTATTTATAGATCAATAAAGACTAATATCCAATAATAAGTTAATATGTTTTTAATATGATTTCACGAGAGCACAACACCAATGTACAAACACAGAAGTACTTTGCAAAAGAGAAAATTGAGTGTTTATTTTGATCTTATGATTTTTCTTGTTATGGAAGTAGGTAAAGTTCTTATCACATCTTTGAGTTTTCTTGTTTTGATTGGTGTATGCATGCATGCTTCCTTGTTCCACTACACCACTTGTAAGTCATTTATGTATAGGTTGTACAATATTAGTATTGTCTAACCTACAAGCTTGGTCACACATACTACTATCTTCCCCTTCTTTGTCTGGTTTTTTTATTGTTGTAGGGTCATAGAGGGGCAAGTCCCCCCTCAACTCCAGAAAATTTTCTAAATAGTAGTTGAAATGCCCTTAAAAAAAGTAATAGTAAATGTCTCACCAACTCCAATAGTAACTTTGACCAACAATACTCTAAATAATTGACTCAAAATGTAACTCCAAAACCACTCTATTCAATATACATTCATTCTTTTAAACAAAATTATGTTGACTAAAATAATTATGGTTGTTAAGTTTCCACAAAATAGACATGAGACGTACATTATATGCATATTCTTTTCCAAGATAGTCTTCAAACAATTGACTCAAACAATTGACTCAAACAAGGCAATTCAAAAATTACCATCTCAAAACAAAATCCAAAAATGAAATTGTATTTACTTGTCTACGTACAGTTAATTTTAACAAAATATGTATGAGAAAGTTCATCAAAAGCACATTTTTTATAATGATTATATAAAATAATACATAAGAATTAGAAATATGGCATACTCAATCAGCAAGAAAATTAACCTTTTTAGTCTGATTTTGGGTAGAAAAAGTGTGTTCTGAATCTGATTATGGTCTAAATAAGAAAATATTTAAATATTGTGTATAGATTTTGGATATACAGTTAAACACATTGGGAAAGAAATTGTTATCTTGTGATTGTGTCAACACTAGTCATACCAACAATTGTCTATCCAATGAAAATATGAGGTTTAGAGTTTTTTTTTTGCCAATCATCATAACATATACATCCTTACACTCTTGAGTCAGATGCACTCAATGATTTTGTATCTTGATCTTTTCTCCAGTGTTATCAACATAAAATGATCATTTGTATTTGATCCATTCGTCATTACGATGATTGACAAACACTGTCAAGATTTTGATCAACTCGTAGAGAAGTAGCTACATTCTTGTATATTCTTTTTGGTAGATTTTATTTTTAGTATCGGCGTCACCATAATATGATCGATGTAACAACTATCATAAACTATACATATTTTTGAATTATGTATTGGATGTTCCACTATATATATATTTTTTTTATATTTTGAGATATTGATAGATATAAACTCTCATCATATTTAATATGAATTGTGTGTGATTTTGTTGTTCACTTTATTTAGTTAGATCAATACAATCTTATGACTATAAGATATGAAGAGATATTTGTACACAAATAAGTAGTAATGAAGATGTATGCTAGCTTACCATAAAAAAGGAATAGAATAGAAAATTGTGTGGAGGAGATTGAAATGGATCTAGGATTACAACATAAATTATATGACTATCCTGTAAACAAACGAGATGAAATCTGAAGGTACTATCCACAAAAAGGGCAATTTCGACTATATAATCATGAATTTCCTCAAAATATGATTAGTAATTGTGAAGATTTAATAAAGTATAATTTTCTGAATTCACAACATGGATAGAATATAGTATTTCTCAGGATATTATTTGTTGTCCATGCTGCATATGTAAAGCACAAAGTACATACATATTTATATCAGTCAATAAGATTAGCATTGAGATTACTAGTGGCAATGTCATGAAATATTATTTTTTAACATGAATGCTTTTAAAAATCATCAACGCAAGCGGGTGAATGATAAGTGACAATTCTATGGAATGAGTACTCGGTTTAAATTGTAAGTGAGAAAATTATATTTTTATTATGGAGTGTGATAGTATACTAAAAAAATTGTAGTAATCAGTGTTTTTTAGATATTAGTTGGCGACTACTAATATTATTAGATCTTTTCATAAATTTTAATTAATGACTAATTTTATTTGTAATTGTGCCCCCCTTGAGATGTGGCTGTCCCTGTATATACCCATTTAACCTTGTCTTTACAATCATCATGAAGTAGCCAGATGATTAGATACGAAGTTATTCCTTCATTTCATTAGACTAGTCACGACATCTATGACGAGGGAGATAAGAAAGTGCTCATAGAAAATAATTTGACTATGCATCATCTTTAACCGTTATCTCCTGAAATACTAGGCACCCTCTATCTCACGATACGAATCTGTTACGGCATTCCTTAATGAGCCATGCTTTAGTCATCCTCAATATAAGGTGCACTTACCTTTACTTAAGTTGCTTTCCTTGAGTGAATATGAATCTTCTCAAAAGTTGTATGTGCATCGTTCTTACCTGGGATATCCTCCTGTCATCTCAATCTAACTTCCAATATCATTAAATATTTCAAAAAAAAGTTATTGGGTGGGTGTTTTGCTTCATATCTTTGTAACTATTTTCCCTGATTTAAATACTTGTGATCCCTTTGACCATCCTTATATTCACATTTACGATCTACTTCTCTCCTTTCATGTCAACTTTGACTTCACTGTCAAACTTAATTTCAATACACTTTTTTACCATATTTCCATTCCTACTAAGTTTATAATAATATATATATATAGAGAGTTAGGCTAGAATACACTCTAGTGTACAGATCACACGAATACACTCAAGTGTGTTTGCATATCAAGACTATTTCTTGTAAAATGTAAACCATTGATCTTCACCGTCATACTATAACTAGGCTACATACAAATTTTGAGCCCATTTGGATGAGTGTAAGTCACTCATCCAAGGGCAATAAAATCGACGCGTGAAACTAATTTGAAATGCATAATTTTTGCAGTCTTCATAACATGAGCTATACATATCCAAATGTGCTCAAATTTTGCGTACGAGTTGCTCACGAGATGTTTAAGAAGATCAATGGATTATATTTTAAAAAAAAATATTGCATCATGAAAAACTACTTAAGTGTATTCCGCTCTGGATACACTCGAGTGTATTCTAGCTTAACTCTCTCTCTCTCTCTCTCTCTCTATATATATATATATATATATATATATATATATGGGTGTTCATTCATTGCCCGCGCGGGTAGCCTGGATTTTCTCTACCCGGAAGCCAAAAAAGTAACTCTCCTGGCTAAGAAAGTAACTCTGCTGTAAAAAAAGTAACTATGGTGTCAAAAAAGTAACTCTGCTGGCCAAAAAAGTAACTCTGTACAAAATATACAGCAGATATATATAAGGGCGGGTTTTTTTATTTTGGAGGGGCAAATGATATTATTTTTGGCTAAAATTTTTTGGAGAGTTAGACAAAATAGTCCTCTACAATTTCGAAAATTTTTTTTGAAAAAAAAATGATCGGAAGGGTGGGCGGGTAGCTACCCGCTCGGGCAATAAAGATGGGTCATATATATATATATATATATATATATATATATATAATGTGTGTGTCCCACAGTTCGTCTAGTCTTAGTTACGACTGTTTCCTATATCGTGATCTTCATTAGGAAATCATAGTTATGCGCGCTCTCCATGTTTAAGAAGAGTCTTGAATATAGTAGGAATTTCAATTCATCAATAGTTTAATTATTATCCTCATTTCTTTAAAGTTGTTGGGATTCAAAAATTGACATAAGTTCATTAAGTTTATATGTGATTACAAGTTTCATTTACCCTCCTATGCTGTGTCTAACAAAGTATCATCTTCTAATGCTTCATATATTGAGATCCCTTTTCTTTCAATTTTCCAATGACCCCCTATGGGTGTATCTCCTATCCTTTCCTCTCGCCTCCTTGTTCCTACTCCACTCTTTATACCCTTAGTCTTACCATTTTCCTCCCCACAAATTGATCCCATTCTCTCAGTTTCTACCTATTGTAACAATTGTGGTTGGTGTTGTAGCTATTTTGTGGGTGTGTTTAGATATTTGGGCTGAAAAATGTTCTATCCAAGTTTGCATGGTTTAGTGATTTATTGTAGCATTGCTAATGAGATCTTCTACATTTAGAGTTGGTTCATCAAAGTTTCACAATGTTCCATACATTATTATCTCCTCGTGCCTTTGATGGAAAGTTGTATCATGAACAAGTTGTTTTTATCAATTATACCATTACTTTCCTTAATAACAACCATATCACAAAATGTTCTTTGTAGGGCCACAAAATAAATACTTCTTTTTAATTGAGTGGCATTACTAAGTATAGATGTCGTACAAATTTTTTTATCGATGCCTCTAGATGTAGAATATCTTTCTCTTCAATGTTTATTCTTTGAAGTTATATTTATGACTAGCAATTACTCAACCATCATTGAATGGAGACATACTGAACAGATAAGGGTCATACATGCTAAAATTGAAAGGAAAAGTCACATCTCAGTTTGCTTTGAGAAGCAATCTCTTGCTTGCATGTTCTTCACAAAGGGGAAACTCATATGTTGTCATCCTCATTGTCAATGACATAAACATAAGGACCAATGTTTTCTTTGGCAAAATCGTTGTCAATTATAGGGCAACGATTGAAATAAATAGGGTATGACTTGGCTCACAATCATTAATCCTTGCTCTATATTCACAACGATAGGAAATTATAAAGTGGTCATTTAGAAGTAGCAACGACTGATTTAAATGGGTTCTCAAATCATGTTCACGCCAATCCAATAGCATTTGTGATCCACCCAAAAAGTAGTATTATATATACCCCACCATGTCTCTAGAATAATCAAGCATTCATGAAAGCAATTGCTTTCCATATGCTACATTTTCCACACAAGCAAAATAATATAATTGAATATAGAGACACGTACACTTCAATACATTGAGATATTCATGTTTGAATGCCGCTTTTGTTTGTATACCATTGCATATAAAACCTTTCAAAATGAAAACTTCAAACCATACCGATTAAAGTGCAACAATTAAGGCATGTTTGCAGGTCTCAACATATAAAGGTGACCTTCAAATGCATTGTTTTCTATGTATTCTATCATTTCGTAAGATGTACAATAATTATGTTTTCTGGCAGCACTGAAATTTCTAATTTCCTAACGTTTATAGTGAAGTTATTTAGCTTACAATAATTTGACGGAAATTTTGGCACAGATCAGTATATTGGCACGCATGCTAATAGCTAAGAAATGTTTAGTAAGAACTTATCAAACCAAATAAAAAATTACTGAATTTGACTTCTATTACAAGTACAATAGTTTCACATCCCAACTTTTATTTCTCTGTTTACCAAATCACATTTTGTGCTTCTACGTGGGAAATGTTTGGATTGTATGTTCAACGCTCCAATGGTGAATCCTGAATGGACGATAATCCAAAGTTAGGGAGATACCAGCTTCCAAAGTTCTGCGAAGCAAATACTTACGTTTAGCATGACGAGTACGAGGCGTGAGTTCTTAATATATAGATGTGAACGGGACACATGAGAGGTGTGTGACAGATGGTGGCATACCACATATTTTAACTGGGGACCAAAATGATGGGTCCATTATCTATAGTATACTCAAATGAGCGTGAGAGATGTCCTATGCTTTTTTTATTTTCCTGAATTAATAAGACAGTCCGGCGGAGCACTGGTTTATGGCTAGTATAACTGGAAATGCCGGATTTCGTCTGTTTGTAGCTCTAACAAACCAAACTTAAGCTCTAACAAATGCAATCCAGTACAGTCAAAGGCAGCAAAACATGCCCCACGTGCAGCAGAACAAGCCGTCACTTATCAGCTTAGCCCGACATTGATTTCAAAAAGAGCCACGAAGCAACCAGTCCATTCCGGAGAGGTTTAAATTCACACATGAAGAGCAGCACAATGCAGTACCATTGAATAAAAACAACAATAACTCATCTCGAACATTATTCTTTTATAGGATAAACTAATGAATGTATTCTTATCATATCACTTGATCATGGTAACAGCCACAATTTTTTCCTTTTTTCCGTCAACAATTCAGCTGTAAAATAAAAATGACGACGCATAACAAAGAAGCATAACATATAACTGTCCGAAAGATCCAAAATATGTAGGGTGAAGTTAACACAAATGAGTTGGAATGGTACAGCTGAATCAATAATTGTTGGTAATTGTTCGTTTTTGAACGTTACCAGTAATAACTAAACAAACGACAGTTGACAGAACTAGCTTAAGAAAATCTACTTTAAGAGCACAAAATCCTAACTCCATCCAAATTTCTGTGCATTGGCTAGTACAACGTGCCTACTGTGTTACAATATTGAGATGATCTCTATCAAACGTTCCTGTGTGTCAGATTCAATAAGAATATTCCTACTGGTTAATGACTCTATTCAACCTCCGAGCTCTAATCCCTTTGCCGTAAAGTACATTCATGAAAGTATTCTTTACAACAAGAAGCCCTCCGCAAATTCAACGAAACAAAAAGCACTTCAATCATGTTTCATGGCCTTTGTCAAAAGGGCGCTGCTCACAACGACTACTGCATAGGATGCAATAGTGACAACAACTCCTCCAAAAAGAACAAGGTGGTCATAAGTTGAGGACTGAACCATATAAACCCGAAATCCAATATAATTCCAAAAACTCTCGGTCCAGACAGGGTCGACTATACCCATGGCATCAGAAGAGTTAACAGGTAAGACATGCCAAAGCCCCTCATGATATCTTAAACGGGTTGAATATGCAGGAACATATCTGCAAAGAAACAACAGAAGAAAATGAATGCTAATGATTGTGAGGATTTAGTCTTGTAAGGTGTAAGACTAACAGAAACAGTTTACAGGCAGATTAGCCAGCCGAAATACTGCATATTTAATTGGAAGTTGTCAATGACTCCTTTGAAGAGGGGCTAGTCCAATAATATAATTTTTTGTCGTAATGTAGTTGAATGACCTCTTTCTGCTCATACCTGGGGTTGCAGGCATCATATGCAAATAATGAGACAACTAATTTCAACAGCATTTTGAAGGCCGCAATATTATAACTCAAATTTTTCGTGTTTTTATAAGAAGACGGATATATTCTAATGATACATTTGTGTGTTTCCTTTTCGCAAATCAGATCCAACGATGTCCAGAATCTGGTAATATTAGTTCAATATACAGAATGCAATTTGCGCCAAGATCAAATTTGAACTTTTTCATTCTATATCCAATATGAACGTAATTATTTATTTGTATCTCCATTTAGAACACTGCCCAAGTACTTACTCAATGCAGAAACTGTTTATGTGTTAGAGCAATTCCTAAACTTAAATAGACGTAACAAAGTAGTTCTTCAGTATCCTGATAATGACCTAAATTTATCTTTATCATACTTTGATCTGAAACGGTCAATCGTAATCAGATCAAATCTAAATTCATACCTTTTTTAAAGTAATGTACTTACCTAAACTGGCTCAACTCAAACTTAATTAAGTTTACCTAACTGTTTTTCTGGGTGTTGCATTAGACCAAAACTAGTACAGAATTACAGTCCCATGAGCACAGACATCTCATCCCCTTGAACCTATATCCAACCTCATGTACATGTAGAGTCCCCTATTTTCCTCACTCTTACAACCATATATGTAAGTGAAGACACCTCAGTCATGCAAAACTTTGTATTTCATAACACAAAGCAGACATAAGGAAACACCTTGAATCAATGAAGCCAGAAAAAACCTACCATCAGCACATGTTCTGGCAGTGGCGGATCCAGAAAATCACGGTAGGGGGGGGGGCTAGGTTAAACAAGTCATGGCAAAATTTTAGATTTTCTTGCTAAAGTAGATAACTAAGTACCAAGTAAAAACTTATGAGTGTTAACTGATGATTTAATATTTAGCCAAATTTTGTTATCAAAATTACAAGCACTAAGTATGGTTTCTAGAATTAGTTTTGGCATGGGCAAGAGCAGAATCTCAAGGCAAAAGGAGACAGATTGTACTTTCACAAACATGATAGTTGGTTTATTAGTTAACTAACCATGATCACACATTCAGTTCCACTAAAAAAAAGACAGCATAAACCAATGTACATAAACATACTAATTATGCAAAATTGTAAAAAAACTGAAATTAGCTTTAATAGGTGGTATAGTGGTGTGTCTGGTAAGAAGAGGAGTGTTGTTAGCGTTAGCGTTAGCAGAGGCTTGTAAACATGGGGTTTAAAAGCTATGTTAGACAGCGAATGAAAAGCAAAGAATACTAGAATAGAGTCTGGAATCAATTGTCAATTCAAAAGCTATTTATTGTTTTTCTAAAAGGAAAATCTGTCGACAGGTACATGAATAACCTGTCACATACGCGAGGAGAACCATTTAACTTAAGAAACTCGTAAACAAAAGTCATGTTGGTTCTGAGTGAAAAGTGTCTACTGCGAGAAACTATATGTGGTATACCTCTCGGCTGGCGCTGCTGCTCCGAGCATTATGGTTTGTCGTAGTTCTTGTGGACTGCACTTGGATGTTGTGTTACTTCCCCAACACCTTGTGCCACGCACCAGCAGTGAGGACATCCACCCGTCACTAGTGAATCATTGATGACCGCAAAAAAGTCTTACAGGTCGGCGAAGGTGCAAAGGACGGGTTTTTATCGCCGAATAGGGATCGCCCCTTCGTTCCCAATTACACAGATGCCGTTTTGGGAGTGTCCTAGTCGGCCTTCTCTCTCGTCATAGAAATATGGTTATGAGATCCCTGCCTATTTAATTCTAACCGCACTGCAGATTATTTCTTTTTTTATTTTTTAATACCTTCATAAATACTAAGCAGATAATGCGGTGTCGGGTGGGGGGCTTCAGCCCCGGCAGCCCCTTACGCCCCTGTGTTCTGGTCAGGAAGGATTTCCAGCACCGTTGAAGCCTCCAAACATGGGTACATCAGCCTCTGTCATGCTGGCCCCAAGTCCCCAACCACATCAACAACTGAGTTTGAAGCATCGTACAAAATTTCGATCGAAATTGCGAAATTTCGACTGAAATTTCCGATTTTTTTTCAATCGGACATCGAAACGCTGGTTTGCAGGGATACATACGTCATTTCGCGAAATATTTCGCACTGTGGGCGAAATTTTGCAAAACTGGAGGGATTTCGGTGCAAAAAACCCAATTTGGGCCTTCAAATCGCGAAATTGCTGCGAAACGCAGCTACTATTTCGCAAAACAGTGTTCCGCGGACTGCTGCTGCTGGAATTTTCCGATTTTGGCGATTTTTTTGGGATTTCTTGCTCCCGGAGGCTTCTCTACTTGATTCTAAGGTATGTAACCCCTCTACCTAGCCCATCTATTCCTCCTCCTTCTAACTCTACTCTCATTTAGACATAGCTTAATAAGAACTCCGAAAATCCTAAATTTCTAAGTGGGATTTCTCTTTAAAAACTCAAGATCTTGAAGTGAAACTTGTACATCTAAGAAACAATAGTGTGAAATACATATAACTACACTTATTTTGAAAATCTAATCAATATATTTCGTATTTATACACAAAATGGCTAAAAAAAGCTTTTTTTTAAATTGAAATTTCTTATATTTTTTTTATTTTTTGCTTATGTAACCCTAAATATATTACACTAGTAGACTACTAGACTTATACCATAAATGCTAACTAATTTCAGTGTTACAAGTTCAATTTGTATATTTATAACAATTTAAATATTAATTTCAGACCTTAAATTAAACAAATATTATAAAAATGAATTAATAAAAATAAAAATGATGAACTACTTAGTTATACTTTGACCTTCTAAGTTTCTAACATGCAATTTTAGGCTTTAGTAACTAGTTATGGTTTATTTATACACGTTTGACTTGATGTGATTATTTTTTCATGTTTTTATTTTTCTAAATTGCAGCAGATGGGTTCTTCATCTGGTGATGGTGATGGAGGGAGAAATGATGGTGGTACTGGTAGAAAGGCAAAAGTCATTGATTTTGCATGGGCTCATTGTGAGCAAGTTCCTGGCACTAAGCAACAAGTGATTTGCAAATATTGTACCAAGAAAATAGGCGGTGGGGGGATTACAAGATTCAAATCCCACATTGTTGGCGGTGACAGGAACGTGGCAATGTGCAAGCAATGTCCTCAAGGAGTGAGAGATGACTTCAGGGAAATGATGAGTCAGAAGAGAAACATTCGTCAACATCAACAAGAACTTGACCAACTCGCGGTTGATACCCTCTTTGACTATGGGAGAGGAGGTTCTTCTGCCGAGTCTGACTCAGATGTAGATTATCCTGAAGGTTATATCACCTCCCAACAACGTCGCATGTATCGCAGGGCGCTTAGAGATTCCAAAAGACAAGCATGGGAGAGAGAACAACATGATTCATATAGGAGGGGCATTGGCCCATCTGTTTTTGAGCATGGTGGAGGCAGTGGTGCACGTCATGCGGCTGGTTACCGTTCAGGAAGAGCATCCATCCCCACGGTTGACTTAGGAGATGATAGTGATACGCCTGCCCAAGTGAAAAGAAAGAAAGGGACAGTTGATAGCCTATTCGGATCTCACAGCACAACAAGAGGTACGTTGGGTGTAGATGTAGACGAGCCAGGTATGAGAAGGTCAAAACCAGTACAACAGAAGTTGAAATCTATGTTTTCTGGTGCAAAGAATAAGGTTGGCAAAGCAGTTGGCAAATTCTTCTTTGCCCATGGGATACCAGCACACGTGGCTACTATGCCATACTTACAACACCTCTTGAGAACTGCAGGGGAGGCTGGACCGGGTGTTAAAGCCCCCACTGCATATGAGCTTATGAATGTCTACCTTCCTGAACAAAAATTGGAGATCCAAAAATGGATTGAGGATAAGAAACAAAGGTAACTAAGCTTATTTCTTTATTGTCCCTTCCATTCTTGATTGTTGAAGTCTTCAAGACTTTGAGGTTTTAACTCTACATCTACTTTTTGTTTGTTGTACTTGTAGGTGGGAATCTTATGGTGTGGCATTAATGGCTGATGGTTGGACATCTGGAACTAGAAAACAGATCATCAACTTTCTTGCCTACTGTAATGGATCCACCATTTTCCTTGGATCTGTAGATGCTTCCGCTGAGGTTCGGACTGCTACATACATATCTAAATTGATGAAGAGGTATATCAAAGAAGTTGGTGTGGAAAATGTGGTTCAAATTGTAACTGATAATGGAGCCAATTTCAAGAAAGCTGGAAAGTCTTTGATGGATAAGTTTCCACTCTATTGGACTCCTTGTGCAGCTCACTGCATTGATTTGATTCTGAAAGATATAGGTGAGTCATATATGATATATGTTTGACTCCTTGACTCCTTGTATTCCAATTTCCAATTCCAAATGACTTATAGTGTCATTATTTGATTTCATACTCTGTTTTGTTCAAATGTAGGTGGGTTGTCGCATGTGAAAAATTTGATCATTGAAGCCAGGACAATCACAAGCTTCATATACAATCGCTCATTTCTTTTAGCTGCTATGAGGAGGAAGGAGTATTGTGGTGGTGACTTGGTGCGACCAGGAGTCACCCGTTTTGCTACCAATTTTTTGGCGTTGCAAAGTCTGAAGTCAAAGAGAGATGGGTTGAGAAAATTATTTTCCGGAGTTGAATGGAGTTCAATGAAGGAAAGTAGGACAGCCGCAGGGGGCAAGATAGAAGACATTGTCAACAGTAGGAGCTTCTGGGAGAGGGTTAATAAAATTCTTAGAATTATGGAACCAATAGTGAAGGTGCTCAGGTTGGTGGATGGAGATAAGTCGCCAACCATTCCCTACTTGTATGAAGCAATGACCTTGATGACAGATTCAATATCAAAAGTTGTTCCAAGAGGAAGTGCCCAATACAAGAAAATTATAAGGAAGCGGTGGGAGAAAATGCTTTTGCACCCTATGCACAAAGCTGGTGAGCATAACTGATACTTATTCAATAATTATATACATTTCTATATCTTGATAACTGATGACACATTCAATACAAGACAATTTTATTTATAGCCATTTCTATTTCTTGTAGCTCATTACTTGAACCCTAGATTCCAATACAAATACAAGTTAGGGTTCAAGAGCGACTTTATGGCAGCTATTAAAGAAGTTGTGGAGAAACTTGTCACCACATCTGAAGAGAGGGTGATTATTATGGACCAGGTAATACATATAGTCTGGAACTATGTATTTACTAATTATTGAGAAAAAAAATCATATTTTATTACCCTTGACCTTATCAATGTTGTCATGTTAATTTGCAGTTGAGGCAGTTCAGAGAAGCCATTGGATGCTTTGCGCATCCAAGCGCTATTGCTGACAGAGAAAAAGTTGTTCCATGTGAGTGGTGGTCATGGCATGGCACAGGTTGTGAAGAGCTACGTCGAATTGCTGTGAGAATTCTATCACAAACAGCTGTTGCAGGTGGTTGCGAAAGAAATTGGTCCACATTCAACCTCATTCATAGCAAAAGACGGAACAGACTTGGTGCACAACGTCTAAATGACTTGGTATATGTTCACTACAACATGAGGTTGAGGGCAAAAGATCTTAGAGAGCCCGAATTTAGAGAAGTGGACCTCTCTGTCATCCATGATCCACTTGATATTGCTTTTACCTTTGGTGGTGGTAATGAGAATATTGATCCAGAGGATAATCCATTGCAACAATGGATGACTAATATCGGTGGTGCCCCAGTTTTAGATAGAAATGATGGCGGGCCGGATCCCACTGTTGAAGCAACATTCATGCCTAGCACTAGAGCAGAAGAAGAGACAGCTACAAGAGACCGCAGCCCTGTACAAAGATTTGAAGAAGAAGAACAACACATTCAAGATGAGATGGATATTGCACAGGCAGTTGAAGAAGGTGGAACTCGTTCTAGTAGCCACTCTTCCAAATCTGATGGTGGTGGTGATGATGATCTTGACGACGACGATGATGATCTTGACGATGATGATGATGATGATGGTGATGGTGATGACCAAGAAGGTAATGATAATAATGAAGAGTGGGCAGGATTTGAGAATGACAATGATGATCGACCTTATCTCTCTGCCCCCAGGGCTGAAGTTGCACCTGCTGAAACTCAAATTCCATTTGTTGATAGTACATTCCAAAGAAGAAAAACTAGAGGTACAAAAGAATATATTGGCACACCAGAAGGTCCAACACCGTCACCACCACCTCTAGCTATTCTTCCAGCTCCTCAATACCAAAGTGATTGTATTTCTAATTTGGCTGAATCAGTTGGGAGCATGAGTATTTCAGACAGGGATTCATCTTCTATTGCTGATTCTATATTTGGGTATCCTCATGCACCACAAACACAACCTGTAGTCGCACAACCACCACAACAAGATCCCTATAACTATGGCTATGGTTATGGTGGGAGTCACGGGACTTATAATTATGGTGATGGTTATTCTTCTTCTTCTAGAGGTATACAAGTACAACCAGGCTATATGTATGGAGGATACAATGACCCACTGATGCAAGGTTATTCTTACACTGGAGAACATGTTCATATGGAATCTAATGATGGTGGGCAAACTTGGCAAGGATACCGTGATGTTTTGTATGTTCCTCCATTAGCTGTTGCTCCTCCAGCTCCAGTTGCTTCACAACCATCTATTGATCAAGCAAAAGCACTTGAGGAATTTTTCCCAAAACATGGGATGATGCAGTTTGTGTCTGATGAGATCTACCAAGAGCATGTTGAGACATATAACCGCGTGTATAGGAATGATATGAGTTGGGCAACATATGTTGATAGTATCAATGAGCATATGTATGGTCAACAACGAGGACAACAACCACCACGACACTCAAGCTTCAACTAGGACTATTGGTCTCTTAGTCCTACTCTGTAAGACTTATGGAACATCGTAATGTGTAAGCTTGTTAGTTTATAATTTGTTTTATATATTATAAGTTGTAATATGTAAGTTGGTAACGGTACTTTGTAGTTTTTAGTACTCTAGTCTAGTAGTGTAGTTGTTTTAACTTGAAGTCTTCAAGTTTGCAAGTTTGTAACAGTCTAACTGTCTAACAAATTGTCATTTCTGTTCATTTGTACACTCACTCATCAAGACATGGATCCCACCCTAACCTCTAAACATACAAATTTATCATATAATCTAGTGTATCTATGTCTAAACATTGTGTATGCAAAAATTCATAGTTTAATTCCTTCATTTTGTCATCGAAATTGCCATCGAAATTCTGTCGAAATTATTCAGCTTCCTTCACTTACAAATGTGGGAGACCCCCCCCCCCCCCCAATATCCAATATGAAATATTATTGCATATTTGAGTAGATCTTGGCGTTTAGATCATCCTGGTAAATTTTCATGATTTAATTCGCTTATTTGGTCGTCGAAATCGTTAAGGCCGTAAATATCGAAATTTAGTGCAAAATTTCAAAAAATTTCTGTTTCTGGGCCATCGGACACGGCATCGAAATCGGACATTTAATTCTATGGTTTGAAGGCAGGGCAGTTGTCATCTAATTAGGTGGTATGGGCCCTGTCATTGTAGGGGTGACGTCCGTGTGGCACCTAGAGAAGAGGAAGCTTGAACTTCAATGTAGTATTGTAGAGCATCTCCCCTTTATTTTCTGTACTGAAACTATCGCTCATTGAGAAACAGCTGGGAGAGCTCAATCTGTGGACAATTCTCAAGGCAATGATCAAACTCCCTATAGCGCTAGCATGTGGATGGGTAAGACATGGTAACAGATGCTAAGCATAGTGACAAATTCGGAATTCGGCAACTTTTTGGTTGGCTGGAAAAAATCAAAATTCGTGAAGAAATCAATAACTTTCGGTCAAAGCACGGTCAACTATTCGGAATTGATTGAGAATAAGCCAGCTATATATATATATATATATATATATATATATATATATATAGAGTCAGGCTAGAATACACTCGAGTGTATCCGGAGCGGAATACACTCAAGTAGTTTTCCATGATGCAATATTTTTTTTGAAAATCTAATCCGTTGATCTTCTTAAACAACTCGTGAACAACTCATACGCAAAATTTGAGCACATTTGGATATGTATAGCTCATGTTATGAAGACCGCAAAAATTATGCATTTCAAATTAGTTTCGCACGTTGATTTTGTTGCCCTTGGATGAGTGAGCTACACTCATCCAAATGGGTTCAAAATTTGTAAGTAGCCTAGTTATAGTATGACGGTGAAGATCAATGGTTTACATTTTGCAAAAACTAGTCTTGATATGCAAACACACTTGAGTGTATTCGTGCGATCCGTACACTCGAGTGTATTCTAGCCTGACTCTCTCTCTCTCTCTCTCTCTATATATATATATATATATATATATATATATATATATATATATAGTCTTGATATGTAAACACACTTGAGTGTATTTGTGCGATCCGTACACTCGAGTGTTCTAGCCTGACTCTATATATATATATATATATATAGAGAGAGAGAGAGAGTCAGGCTAGAATACACTCGAGTGTACGGATCGCACGAATACACTCAAGTGTGTTTGCATATCAAGACTATTTTTTGCAAAATGTAAACCGTTGATCTTCACAGTCATACTATAACTAAGCTACATACAAATTTTGAGCCCATTTGGATGAGTCTAAGTCACTCATCCAAGGGCAACAAAATCGACGCGCGAAACTAATTTGAAATGCATAATTTTTGCGGTCTTCATAACATGAGCTATACTTATCCAAATGTTCTCAAATTTTGCGTATGAGTTGTTCACGAGATGTTTAAGAAGATCAACGGATTAGATTTTCAAAAAAATATTGCATCATGAAAAACTATTTGAGTGTATTCCGCTCCGGATACACTCGAGTGTATTCTAGCCTGACTCTATATATATATATATATACATATGTCTATATGTATATGTCTATATTTATATGTCTATATGTATATGGGATAAAGAGAGGCATTCTCTCCCCCTCTCCCATGCCCGTGACGGAGGCCGAACGTTCGGGAGGGTGGTAAACCAAGGCGCCAACTGGGATTCGAACCCGGGTCCCTTCGTGAGGGGACACCGTGCTTGACCACTTGAGCCACTCCTTGTCGGCATATGTCTATATGTATATGTATGTGTGTGTGTGTGTGTATATATATATATATATACACACACACACACACATACATATACAGACTTAACTATATGTATATGTATACACATATACATATATATACATATCCGATGCATGTAGCAATACACAAGACAGATAATCTTAGCGAATGAAAAAGTAAGAAAAGAACTTAAGATAGCTGAGAAATAAGAATGGACTGTATATATATATATATATATATATATATATATATATATATATATATATATATTAGAGGGTTGGAGGTTTAGTGTATATTAGGAGTTTTGTGTACATAGTTTGGTTAAAAAAAGAGCAAGTGACTTAATAGAGAAAATTGTGAAAATTCGTAAAAAGTCATGAAGAATCGTGAAAAATCGTATAAATCGCGAAAAAGCAAGAAAGTTTGTGAAAAGTCGGCGACTGCCGTATTATTTGTAGTGCATATTCGAGAGCGTATGAAATCGCAAAAAAATGACGAATTTTCGTAAAATTCAAAGACTTGTTACTATGATGCTAAGCTTCTCCCTAGCCCCATCTATTTTGGCAATTGCAGTCTTTGGCAAAGCGTTGAGGCCGGGATGGCGAAACCAACCTTGGCCTCCTTCAAGATCCGCATAGTGAGACAATCATCCACGTACTCGATTGGTTGACCGACGGCACAAGCCCTTTGAGCTAGCCAATCCTTAGACCAATTCGCGTCATGATTCTTGACATAGGCCCAGATCACTATATTGGGGAAAGATAGGGACCAAACGGGTGAGCCTAGAACCTAAGGTTGGGCAAACATTAAAAGACTATCCATAGACAAAGGGACTTTTTTCATAATAGAACTCCTCTCCCTAGCACACAGCAGGAGGATGATGAACACTTCCCTCTTCACTTTGGTTGAAAAACATCCTCTTAGCTTCCAACATGGTTTGATGTACCCTACAGGGTAGGGTTTGTAGAGTTCTTGCCCTAAGAAATGGGTGGAGAGGAGATTTTCAGACATGGGAGTCATGGTGTCGATCTTAACGCTATCTACATTCAGAGTGTCATTTATTAAGATTGGGCTAATGAAGAGTGGGGATGTGATGTCATTCAATACCACACCACAATGGCTTGTTACTAGCCACCCCTCATCCACCTGCTCCTACCCTATGGCTTTCTTTTGGTTGCACCTCTTGAGAGGTGTGCATTGTCTCAATCAAAATGGGAGTCTCAAGCTAGAGTTTTGCCTCCTCGAAAACACTAGTTGTCCCCAACTCATCGTTCAAGGGAGACAAATGAGGGTGATCTTCGTCAGGGCAGCCTTTACATAAAGTTAGGTTTTCACCGGCGACCTCTTGATTAGCTATTGTAACCACCACTAAGTTTTAAAATTTTGACAAAGTCGTCAAATTTCATTGAAATTTTCAATTCCGAGGCTAGTCAACATGCGAAATGGGTGGTGTGTCGCTAGGCTAGGATTTTGTCAAAATTTTGACCATGGTTATGGCATTTCAACAAAATTGAAACATCAAACACCGGTATGCCGACTGACAAGTGGAAATTTCCACTAAAGTAGTCAACTAGGGTTGACAAAGCAATCTAGGCAACCCACATGTGGAGAAATTATTTAAAATGTTATTTCTTTTATTGTAAGTCAGAAATTATTAAATCTAACCTCCCAAAGTCTTAATCAAAAGATACAATATTAAAACAAAGCAGACATCCATCTAAGTTGAACAGCCCAAACTTTGGGTATTTCACTAGATTTCAAATATTTTGTGTTCTTTCTGGAAATCTAGCTTGTCTCATGCATCTTAACATGCAATCCTATGTAGAACTATACCTAATGAGCTCATTTATTTACATAATGGATTGCCCCCCAGTTTCTGCAATTTTTGGTAATGAGTTCATTTCAAATGATATATTTTTAATGATATTAGAGAAACATTCATGTTCTACGTATAGTAACACCTACTTTCAAGCTAGATCCATGCCAATGAGCTCATTCATGACCAAGATAAATTTCTCACCTTCATTGACTATTTTTAGCAACAATATTAATTTTTGAGATTTGTATTACTAAAGATTTAAATTAAACCATGTTTTATGTTTAGTAACACCAAAATCTATTTAGGTCTACCTAAATCTATACCCACTTAGCCAATTTATGACCAAAATGGATTTCTCCCAATATTTCGCCAAACTCAGTGATGCAATTACTTTTTATTAATAATGATAATTTCTTGTCACAATCAGTAGCCACTGTCGATAGGCTATAGGCTATAGGCCGCAGGCTACAACGGATTGTTTCAAGCTACAAGCAACAACTCATATTGTTATTAATATTGTCTTGCATATCGTTTCATGAGTATTATTTGTTGCAAATGTGTTTCCATGTGTGAATAACAAACTCATAAAACTTTAAGTTGAATTTCCATGATTTTCATTAATTATCCTCTTTTTTTGTTTGCAAAGTTTACATCGACAAATTGGGACAGTTTTCACCTATGGATAAGGAAATGGTGTTGAAATTG
Source organism: Alisma plantago-aquatica (assembly GCA_963693085.1). Classification (NCBI taxonomy): domain Eukaryota; kingdom Viridiplantae; phylum Streptophyta; class Magnoliopsida; order Alismatales; family Alismataceae; genus Alisma; species Alisma plantago-aquatica. Next base: position 267,027,651 of record OY856410.1, read on the forward strand.
ACACACACTTGTTCAATACCAATGCTGGAGAGGTGCTTTGCCTCCCATCCAGCCCTCTCCCCTCCCTCATCTTTAGTTTTGTGAGAAGTTGCCCCGTCTTCAAACCTGCTCAAAATGGGAATTCAAACAACTATCCTATAGACCGCACTTAAAACATAGACCAATAGCTAATTATTCTAAATTGTATAATCAATTTAAATCGACGTAATTGATGTGTGTTATGCCTTATTAGGACTAAATTTTGAGCACCTAGATGCCCTCAAAGCCAACTAGACTGCCTAGTCACCCACAGTCAGTCAAGTCACAGAGGACCTAGGCAGCCAACTTCAAAACCCTCACCAGCACCAAAGGCACTTTTTAGACGCAAGAACCTAGCCTTTTATATTGGTTTCTTGAGGACACTTTTTCAGTCAGCATAACCTAAAGGTACTCTACCTAACCCATATCATTCCCATACGAATATCTACCTTTCCTATAACAAAACTGAGTTCACCTGCTTTCAGTCTAGCTACTTATGTGCTAGCTTCAGTTGTCTCCTTAGGCTTTTCCATGTTTATCCGTTAAGTCAGTTCCAACAGCTGCACCGCTATTTTAATCCACAATAACAAAACTAAGTTCACCTACTTTCAGTCTAGCTACTTATGTGCTAGCTTCAGCTGTCTCCTTAGGCTTTTCCATGTTTATCCGTTAAGTCAGTTCCAACAGCTGCACCGCTATTTTAATTCACAATAACAAAACTGAGTTCACCTGCTTTCCGTCTAGCTACTTATGTGCTAGCTTCAGCTGTCTCCTTAGGCTTTTCCATGTTTATCCGTTAAGTCAGTTCCAACAGCTGCGCCGCTATTTTAATCCACAACAATTTACTTGCCCGATTCAGTTGCTTGCTCACTTCATGCTAGTTTGTGCAATTTAGTTGGCTTTTGGTTGATAGTAATCAATTATGAAAACTAAACATAAGGTAAAGTGGTACTATAAGCTGTATATCCAAGTATATTAATTCGACTTTGTTTGACTTAGTGAAATCAATTGTATATTCTAATTGATATTTTTACAATTAAGTTTTTGCTGCCACGCATGCTGATCAGTTCAAGTTGTGTGTCTGCTCCATCAACTTAATTATTTACTCATCCATATTGTTAGTTAGTGTCTTCCAATATGTCTGCAAATCAATCCCTTACAGGTTATATGAAGTTAAATCACTGTTAATCGAGTTATTCCTTTTTAGTCGAATACATAAATTATTGTCTTAGCAGCGTATGCTTATGCCATTTGATATTATTTTTTTGTAATTCAGTTTTTTAGTTTTTTTTTTCCACGTGAAAGGGGGATGGATGTGAATAGAACTGTTCCTTTATATATACGTGTGTGTGTGTGTGTGTGTGTGTGTGTGATCTGGTTCCGGGTTATAGACTATGAAATCAGGTCTGGTTCTGGACATACCGCCTTATAAAAAATTTAGTTCTGGGTCGGCTCCAGGTTGAGTTGTTTTGTATCAACCCGGTTGTGTCCGACCCGGAACCAACCTGGAACTGATTTTTTGACACCCATAATTTTCTGTAGATTTTTATTTATTATTTCAGATAAATCACAGTAGTTTCTTCTATGGTTGTATCATTCAGTTTGTTTCTCCTTTGGCTATTGTTGAGTTGTTTGTTTGTTTATTTGTTTTAGATATTATTTTATTCATTTTCAAGATTCTTTTTGGTGCCAAAGAGGATATAGGTAGTGTCACATTTCATGTCTTTGTCGTAATCGGTTCAGTTTATGTGTACTCTAACAGTATGGTTGTGTTTATCTCCAGTTAGTCTGTGTATCCAACGATCTGTCTGTGTATTTTAAATTAGATGGAATTAACTAACATTAATTGAGTTGCTCTCTTTTAATAAATTTTGTACTAATTATTCATGTGTCTAGCTGTATAATAGTTGTAATAAGTTCGACAAAAGAATAAACTTTAGATCTCCATTAACATGTCTGTGTGCTCATTGGTCCGGTCAATTCCACCAGTATGTGCGTGTGTTAATTGATTTGATCTGTGTTCATATTTACATATTGGAGGGGCCAAATGGATATTAATCAACTTGCTATCTCATAGTGAGTTTCAAATAAATTATTACCCGAACAGTTTGTTTGCTCATTTACTCCAGTCTGATTGCTTTGTTAGGATGTATATGTGATAATCGGTTAAGTTTGTAACTAGCTTAAGTCCAACAAGAAAAATAGTTTTGATTCAGATTTTGGTGATGACACGCTACAAGTCCGAGGGAGTCAACTGGTCAACTGACCAAATGTATTTTCATGTGCTCCGGTAGCTTTGCCTATGCGCTCAATGGTCTATTTGTTATTTATATTCTAGCAACATTTATGTGTGTTAATCAATCTAGCATGTCGGTAGAATGAGTCGACCAGATGTTAATCGAGCAACTCTCTCTCTAAATGGGTTAGCCATTTTTTTTACAATTCACAATTTACTTTGCATTTTAATTTTTAATTTTTGTTATGCATACTGAAATGAGTCAACTAGATACTAAACGAGTTTAGCCTCTTTCAGTAAGTTGTATGCTATAATCGTAATTTCTAATTATGAACCTATGAAAAAGATCAATTTTCAGATAAAATTTGAATAATCATCAAGATTTTTTATCAATATACATTACAGATTTCATTGGACTAATTCAACTCCTATTCACGTGCTTAGCACGTGCTTTCAGCTAGTTTAGTAAAAAAGGAGAATAACTCAGTTTCTGAGTGCAAATGTGCAGAAGAATCTAAGGTTTGGAGTCATGATACGTAGCTCAGGCATACTAAGCTTTGATTGGGTGCACCTTCATGGTGTTAAGATTAAAACACAATTTACTTTTTGGTTCCTTCATGTATTCATGTTGAATTCAATTCTCATAAAATACTTCCATGCTAGGTTGGTTTCAAACTTTAATTAGATAAGACAAGTAAAAGAATGGACAGATCCTTTTAAAGAAACCAGTTACAATAGCTATAGACCTTAACTTCAGACAATCAGGAAAGAAGGGAACTGATAGCAACCTTATTTCTATTTGGTTGCATCAAAAGATGTTTAGCTGTTCAAAGTTTACCTATCCAGTATCCACTAGCAAGCATGAACACTTCATCAAAGCTCTTATGTTTGTGTCTGCCACATATTGGACAGCGACACTTTTAGGAAACACTTTGAAACGTATTTAGACGTCCAAGCCGTCCGATCTATGTCTGGGCAAATCCAACTTTGTGGAGAATGACAAAAAAGATATTTTGACTGTTAGTTCCACTTAGTTACTAGAATAGCTTCACCCATTTCTTTTTAAAGATAGAATGTACAACTAAAGGAGATTGAGCCACAACAATCATAGCCATTCTTTCTCTTTTACATCAATTAGTTTGTTGATTGGACCATAACTTGTAAGCCATTTTTTCTCCTCAGGTTTTTAAAGATAGAATGTACAACTAAAGGAGATTGAGCCACAACAATCATAGCCATTCTTTCTCTTTTACATCAATTAGTTTGTTGATTGGACCATAACTTGTAAGCCATTTTTTCTCCTCGGGTTTTGATCAATGATACATAACAAAGGGTGGATATTATTAGAAAGCAAGACAATATAAAGTGATATAGACATTTAAAATAGAGTTAAATTTAGTCATTGTTATGATTGTCTTTTACATCAGTTATATATATTATATATAATTTCTTCCGACTACTACATACATCTATTTATCCTTCCGCCCTGTCTATGTCCTATATGTTTAATTGTTGTATCCCATGTTTACATTTATGTCTGTGAACGTGTATAGAATAGTGTCCGTGCTTCCTAGCATTTTAATGTTTTCAATCGTAAGGATCACGAGAGAAAAATGTCATGTGATAGAACTATTGTAGTATAACACGTCCCTGGCAACAGAATCATCCAGCCATCCAACAAGAAAGAAATTGTGAGACATGATTAAAGTCTGTAAGAAGACACTAAACATACATGCACATATAGACAAGCTCAAAGTCAAAAACATAATGTGGATAAATCAATCAGCTGTAATAAAAAAGCCAATCAGATACCTTGTTGTAGATATAACACATCTTCCTTTTCCACCGTTATCAGCACCAACACACACCTCGCCTGGATTGTCACATGTCCCGGAGCAACCCAAAGTTTTATTCCCCCCAGGAATTCCTGTTCTATCAGCCAAAAAATTCCAAACAAAGCGTGAAGTATCATCTACATGTTGGCGATTCTGCAAATCAGGTGAATCGACAAAAACACCAGCATAATGGCTAGGGCAGGTACTGCTTGGAGAAATGAAATCTTTCACAAGCTGACATGAAAGGCCAGGTTCACAAGATAATAAACATCCAATGAGTTCCTCAACCAGTGATTCATTGACCTTCACAGAATTCAAAACTGAGAAATCCATTTCCAGATCATCTTTAGCAAGGATATACAGAGTACGTGCAATGAGTGAAGCGGCTGCAACTACAGAGGAGGAGTCTATATTTTCTGCAAGTATATAGAAATAACTATATAAATGTGTACGAGATTCTGAATAGTAGTAATACGCAGAATATTCATTTGTACCTACCAGGACCATCAAAATGGCTATCAAAGAACTTGTTGGTGAATTGGTTATCAAATTCTTCCAGGACCACTCCAGTAGTTGAAGAATTCTGACAGAGAAAACAGTCATAACAAAGCTTAATAAACTGCATGGAAGCTGGATATGTGAAGAACTACGATCAATGTGGGACAACTAACATTATAAGTTATTCTTATTTCAATCACTGAGAGAAATTGTTACAGATAATTAGTTAAGACTTGTATTAAACTTTCCAGATCCAAATGCTACTCCTTCAATCTAAGAATTTATATGAGGTTCATAACTTATTACTAACTGAAAAAGGTCAACTGAATAGATAAACAAATATCTAGGCAGGTTCAGTGGAATGATGATAGTTCATGCATGACAATGACATGCAACTTTGACCGTGTCTGAATATTGATTTAACATGGAAAATACAGCACACACAGGTCTGCAAACATAATGTCATTAGCATTGTGTTCCTTTAGATAACAAAAGAGTTATGATCTTACTTCATACAGATAACGCTGTTAAAAGAAAATCCCTTCTCCCCCACCCCCACCCCCCACTTTTCTGAAATTTGAAGTAATCATTCAACCTAACATCGAACACAAACATGTCTCTTGTCGCCTTGCTTGGGTTCTCAACGTCGCAATTCGAAAGCTACTTCAGAACAGAAAGCTTCAAACTCATTATTCATTCATCAAGAAACAAGTTCAATAGGTTCAGATTAGTTCACTGAAAATCCATAGATAATCCGCAAACAGGAAGATCACCTTGCTTAGGAAGCCTCCTCAAATGAATCATTTCTTTAATAGCTTACATGTATTTGCTCCCCTTTATCCATGATATTCCATCCTTCACCTAAATCTTCTGTTTCCTTTACGATCCTCAATGTCACAATTTAAGAAGATTATATAGACTCAGCAAAAGATCCTAGCAAGGAAGAAAATGTCTGAATTCGATGTCGTTTCGCTAGCCACAGAAACATAAATTTATCAAAATTTCGATGGATTCGACAGATGTGTTCCTAACGTTTCGACGGCAAAATCAACGAATTAATTTATGAAAACTAGAATTATCAACTAGTGTAGATCTACTCAAATATGCAGTAATATTTCATATTGGATATGTGGGGGTGTGGGTCTCCTCATGTGTGAGTGAAGGACCTTGAACTGTTTCGATGGGGATTTCGATGGAGAATTTTGATGTCATTTTTCAATGGTGTAATCAATGAATTAAGTCATTATAGTTTGCAAGCACAATGTATAAAGTTAAAGACACAAAACTGAGCAAAACAAATGCTCTAGGCGATCCATAGTACATTAAAAAGAAAGAAAATTTTCGATGGACAATGCGTTTCGAAAGTGCATTTCGATGTCTGATGGCTATTGGTATGGAAATAACTGTGGAAATTCCGACAATTTCATGGAAATTTCAAACTATGGATCCTAGAACTAAATGCACTCAGAAAGTCATTTCTGTGTCAAGATCAGCGAGCAGATTGCAGATGTTTTTCACAAATGGAGTGCTTATTACCACCTTTGCTTATTCTTTTTGCAAGTTCGGCATATTCAATTTGTATAGCCAACTTGAGGGGGATTGTTAAGCTAATCTGTGTATTTGTAAATGGGTCATGGAGGCAGTCATTTATCTGTTATGTGATATGTTATGTTTATCTGTCTGTTTTTGGTAGGTGGAACCAATGAATACTTTGTCTATGCATTGTAACACCCACCTGTTTGAGATGTCAATAGAAGAAGCAACAAAACTATAGGCATCACAAGCCTATAATATTTTCCTCCCCTAATTTTTCCCTTCATCCACAAAGGTTTTCCGCGTTATTCCCATTTGCTTCTTCTGTGTTTGATCATGGTTTTCTCTTTTAACCCTAGCCGATAGATGGATCTTGGATGTCACTTTTTGTCAATACAATTTGTAGTACCTCCCCCATATTTTGAGATGTCAAAAGAAGAAACAACACCCTATCCATCTTAAGCCAAAGGTACCTTCCTCCTATGGTTTTCCCTTCATCCTGAAGGGATTGTGTGTTAATCCCTTTGTCTACTTTTGTGTTTGATCTTAGTTCTCTATAACATGGTAATAGAGCAGTCAATGGTTATGTTATCATAATTCACTTAATAAATCTAGTAACACAAGCAACAACGTTTCTGCTTAAATTTTCAAATTTCACTGTGGGGGGTATTCATAGTGGTGATGTACTTTCCTATACCTGATAAAGATCATTTTGAAAATCCCTAAGATTGTTTATAAATTTTATTGCTTAGGTGAAATTGATGAGAGAAATATGCACTCATCGGTAAGAGAAGATGTTTGTCATTAAAGTCCAAGTGGGGATTTTTATGCAGATGAGACATGAGCTAGACTTCCCATAGTGGGGGTTCATCTGAATCCTGAGTTTGGAATATCAGGAGATAGATCATGAATGGAGCAACCATGCGCAGCATTGAAGTTACCTACTCCAAGCAGGGTGAGCATCTGCCAAATCCAAACTGGACTAGACCAAAGTTAACAAAAGCATGGACCAAAGACCAGAAATGAAAATTGTCTAGTCTAAGATTTAACAATCAAAATCATGGACCTATCCACGATCAAACTGTTTTGGCAGAAATGAAATTAAGCTAATAACTAACACTAATATTTGTAAATGTTGGATCATACGCCTGTTAGAATTTAGAGTAAAAGCTTTGCAATTTGAAATTTTATAAACGTAAACGGTTTGTAATAAACTTTGCTTCTTCAGACAAAAAGTAACCACATATGATTACAAATTGTAACATATTCCAGATTCTCCACTTCTCGCAAATGCTACTGGATTTTGACTGAATATAATACAAACAATTTGATTATATCTAATTAATTAACATTACAGCCAACTACTACAGTATTTGTTCCTCCCTCAATCTGCCATCCTATCTCACTAATCCCTCATGCAGATTCCTTTTTCCTCTCTGAAACGAGCCAATAAACAACATGAACATGTATATGGTCCTCTCGCATCATGTGCCCCATTGATGTATTGACCTCACACTGGCTACAAGGGCCTATTGGGCCTATTTTTCCCTCTCCTATGTTGTGTTACACACTCATACTTATGTTACATCACACCACACCCACTCATATATAAGGAGATCTTTTGCATTAGTTTATGACTAAGCCAATAAGCCCGATTACAAACATGGTTCAGAAAAGTCAAATCAAAAAAGGGAGAAACCTGGTCACCTGATTGATTCCATCGTCAACCCGATGCCTCCACACCCACCCTATTGTTAACGCTTTCCAGTTTCCAACCGACCCGCCACTGTTGCAGCCGCACCTTCCTGATCATGCCTCTTGTTCCTCCCTCCTTCGTGGCCAGCTGTTAGTTCATCTCCAGACGCCATCCGCGCTACACCATCAGCCAATGTGGCTCCTCCTGCTCTAGCCAGACGGTCAGTGCTCATCTATGGACCATCAAGAGTCGCTACTCCAGATGTTGTTGTTGCTTCTGCTCCCTACGTCCAGCACACCTCCAGGGGCCAACTCCAGCAGCGTCCGTTCCTTTCTCTAGGCCAGGCGCCGTCCCCTTGCTCCTTCATGTCGTCTCCCCATCCCAACACATCCACTAGGTCTACCTCTATGGTCACGAGCCATCACAAGATTAACAACCAGAAACCCTCCAAGGCATGTGCTATAACTACCGCTTCATTTCTAAATGTGCAGAACAAATGATTCTACTGGTACTGCTTCATTTCTAAATGCAAGTGAATGGTCTGATTGCTGCTAGTATACAAACCATGGTGCAGGACTTCGACTTCGCCAGGTGTGGAAGTGGAAGTTTGTGGAAACTTCGAGGAAGTTTAGACACAAACTTTGACAAACTTCGATGCCGGTTTTTGAAGAAAATGATGTGAATTTGAAGGAAACTTCGATTCAAAACTTCTAATTATGTTATACCTCTATCTTATAATTGTTAATTTATCACAAAAGCACGATTCATGACTCTCTAGCCCTAAATAGGTTGATGATACAATGTGTTGCTTGCAATGGTCAAATGTGCAATACACTTACAAATACAATACAAGTATTGAACATATGTATTATCTACAATATACAACCAAACAGTAGTTACAAGACCCTCTCTAGGAAAGAGTGGCAACAACAAACATAGGATGAAGAGGGTTGGAGGCGACACTTAAGCTTTATACGGCCGTTAGGGAACTAGTTAGGATTATTGTTCTGGGTCGTCTCAACTTCGCCCCAACTTCGCCAACTTTGAAGAAACTTCGACAACTTCGGAGAAGTTGAGACGAAAATACATACAAAAAATTCAACTTCGACAAAACTTCAAAAAATTTGCCCCGACGTTTGGACGAGGCCGAAGTATTGGGGATTCGACTTCGGCCATGGTTGAAGTTTGAAGTTTCGGCGAAACTTTGCCCAACTTCGCTGAAGTTTAGTTCCATGATACAAACAAAAACAAAAACAAAAATTTTAATCAAAGGGGGGAGAAAAGCAAAGGAGATTACTTCTTTTTCCTCCCAATACAATTCTTAATGCGTGGATGAGTGCCTTTCTTAGGGACATTATGTTTCTACTTCGCCATAGCGCACCTTTCCAGAGATAGGGATTTCTTTGAATTGTGCTATAGTCTGATAGAGTGTGTGCTCTCCGTTCCTACCATGATTATGCCGATAGTTCATGTTTGTTTTCCCTACCAAGTTTTCATTCAGGTAGCGCTTGTTCCTCACCAATAGTCCATGTTACACGTCAATATTGTGCCTCATTCTGTTTATTCGATTTTCTTCTGTAATGGCAACTACAAATAGTCCATGATTATGCCGATAGTTCATGTTTGTTTTCCCTACCAAGTTTCATTCAGGTAGCGCTTGTTCCTCACCAATAGTCCATGTTACACGTCAATATTGTGCCTCGTTCTGTTTATTCGATTTTCTTCTGTAATGGCAACTACAAAACTCCTACAATTACCTATAACAATGATCTACTATCTCAGTCATTAAACTTAATGGGTATAACTATTTGTTATTGATGAACACTATAGATAAACCAAGGCTTGTTTATTGAGTGAGTAAAACAGTGTACAATGCAATCTCTTTTATAACAGAAGACAATAGAGACTAAAGCAGAGGTGAGCAATATGGGACTAAACTACAGAAGTAAACAGCATAAGTGAGGCACATGCTATGCACATGACACTCAACAAAACATAACAGAAAACAACATATCTTTATACTCCCCCTCAAGTTGGAGCATAGATGTCGATCATGCCCAGCTTGTCAACCAGAGTCAAAAAGTGAGCTTTGGGAAGTATCTTTGTGAAGATCTAGGTTTTGGAAAGCGCGAAGCGGGAAGCGTGTGGATTGCTCCCCTTGAAGCGGAAAGCGGGAAGCGGGTTTTGAAGCGGACTAAAGTGGACGCTTTTGAAAAAGCGGTTCACATTGTTTTAAAACATTTAGAAAAATTTAGTGATTGTCATACTACTAACAAAAAGAAATATTACTTAACAATCAAGCATTCTAAATAATGTTTCACTACATCGAATTTAGTTGTTTCAAACAAACATGTATATTCAGTAAGAATTGATAACTAACAAGCAGGTATTGTAACATGCTAGAAAATTACAGACCATCAAATTACTTTGTATATTAGTGAGTATTGACTCATGTTACATTGTAATGCAATATTGTTATATTGTATCATCATATGAAAAAATTACATATCATGCAATTCTTATACTTATATTATGAGTATATGACAAGATTACAGAGCATCAAATTACTTACTATACAAGTGAAACACATGTTACTTTACAAAACTGATACACTCCGATATGGTACCGATACAGAACATGCAATTAGTAATGCTAAAAGAATATAAAATGACAAATTACAAACCTTCAAAAAACTGAGTATACCAATAAGTGTTGATGGATGTTACTTAATGATATTGATATAAATGACAATATTAGCTAAATAACTACTGATTTACGACAACCAATAAAAGAATTCAAACATAAATCTTAACCTACGGCTACAATCGATGTATTAAAAAGGATCACATGCTCGTTACACCATACCATTTGGTAAGCTATCAGGATGTTTTGATAAGCATTTCAATATGTGATCATTTTCTATATGTATTTTAGGAACATAACAGTAACAGTAGTCAGTTCCTATATGTATTTTGATATGCAATGCTAGCAGACAAGAAATGGTTCTATTTTAATGGTAACACAACAATTATAAATTTTTGCATGTGAGTAACAGTAATGCATAAAAATCTGAAAGGAAACAGTAAGCTTAACGTAGAAATGGTGATAACTGCAAAATTGGTGATGTTTAATAAGATAACAACACAATACACAAAATTGAGAACAGGACGATAGAGTACTACTGTTTTATTTATTTCACTAAACCAACACATTATGAAATATTCTAGCCCGAAGCGGACAAAGCGGGTCCAATAAAGCGGGCTGAAGCGGGCCAAGGTGGATCAAAGCGGCCGCTTCCAGTAAAAACGCTCCAGTAGCCGCTTCAGGTGAAATTACTACGGATCCTACTGTTAGGCGCTTAAGCGGCCGCTCCAGCCGCTTTTTTAATCACTGGTGAAGATGTCTGCAACTTGCCTGTCGGTACTGAGATATGGCGTGCAAATTCTGCCAGTGAGAATTGCTTCTCGAATAAAGTGACAGTTGACCTCGATATGTTTTGTCCTCTCGTGAAATGTGGGGTTGCTCGCAATAAAAATGGAGGCCTTATTGTCACAAAACATAGGAATAGGGCTAGAATAAGATATGTCAAACTCCTGAAGGAGACTCTGAACCCATAACAGTTCACAAGCAGTATGAACCGTTGCTCGGTATTCCGCCTCTGCACTGGATCTGGCGACAACAGTCTGCTTTTTGCTTCGCCAGGTGACAAGGTTTCCACCCACAAAGGTACAATAGCCTGAAGTTGACTTCCGATCAGAACGACTTCTTGCATAGTCTGAATCCGAGAACCCGGATAGGTTGCAGTGGCCATGCTTTTTATACATCAAGCCTTTTCCTGGAGAGCTTTTAAGGTATCTCAGAATATGGCATACAACATCCCTCCCAATGACATTGTCGGGGTTTGTCAAGATATCGGCTGATGAATCCGACAGCAGCATTAAGATCAGCTCGTGTGACAGTCAAATAAATAAGCTTGCCTACCAGCCTCCTGAACTGGTGATGATCAGCATAGAGAGGAGAGTTTGCATCATCCCAGTCCATGTTTGGATCAAGTGGAGTGTTAGCCACTTTGCAACCAAGCATGCCAGTTTCCTGCAACAGATCAAGTACATATTTCCTCTGACAAAGACACAGTCCTGCAGATGATCTGGAGACTTCAATGCCTAGGAAATATCTAAGTTTTCCCAGATCTTTAGTGACGAAATGCTTCTCTAAGTTTTAGTTTCCTGTATGCCCACTGTGTCACTGCAAGATAATATAATATCCACATAAACAATCAGAATCACAAGTCCGGGTGTTGTCTTCCGAATAAAGACTGAATGGTCAGAATGAGAACGACGAAAGCAAAAGGTGACTAAAATTTGACTGAGCTTGTCAAACCAGGCTCGTGGACTTTGCTTGAGACCATAGATAGCCTTATTCAGCTTACATACTTTGGAGGCAGACTCCCCCTGAGCAACAAATCCAGGTGGTTGCTCCATGTATACTTCTTCCTGTAAATCTCCATAAAGAAATGCATTTTTCACATCAAGCTGATAGAGTGACCAATCTTTATTCACAGCTACAGAAATCAGAATGCGAACAGAGTTTAACCGTGCAACAGGAGAGAAAGTCTCAAAATAATCAACAATGTATGTCTGTGTAGCCCTTAGCAACAAGATGGGCTTTGAGACGTTTAATAGTGTCATCTGACTGATATTTAATAGTAAATATCCAACGACAGCCCACTGTAGGGCAAGAAGAAGGGCGATCCACAAGATCCCATGTCTTGCGATCACATAGTGCCTGCATTTCCCGGTCCATTGCCTTCTTCCATGCTGGAATAGCAAGAGCCTCTGTAGTATTTTTTGGAATACTGACAGCAGATAGTGCAGAAGTAAAGCAGGCAAAGTTGTGATGCAAATTATCAGAAGTGCAAAAATGACTGATAGGATGTTTAGTACAGGAGCGTACACCTTTCCTTAAGCTGATAAGAAGGTGCAGATCAGAGGTTACCTACCTCAGTGTTTATTCGATCATCCGCAGACGCAGGAATTAGTTAAGGAGGGGCCATGGAAGGAGTGCTTGTCTTCGGTCGGCGTTTGTACACTTGCAGTGGATGTTCTTCAGGCTGGTCAGATACAGACAAATTTTCAACTATGTCCGGTAGAGGTGTTTGTGCCAACACATCAGGAGTTAGGCTTGCTCCATCCTCAGTAAAGAAGGGCATATGCTCAAACAAGACGACATCTGCACTGACAAACCATTGTCTGAGTATCGGATCAAAACAACGATAGCCTTTTTGAGTTCGTGAATAACCCAAAAAAATGCACTTAGTAGACCGAGGGTCAAGTTTTGACATTCCTAGGTGCAGATTTTTAACAAAATAAGTACACCTAAAAATGCGAGGTGGTACAGGAAACAGAGGTACATCAGGAAATAAGATAGAGTATGGGATGCGATTTTGTAAAACAGAAGAGGGCATGCAGTTTATAAGAAAACATGTCATAATGACTGCCTCAGGACAGAAACGGTGAGGGACTTTGTAATGGATAAGAAGAGTGCAAGCAACCTCTAAGAGATGGCAATTTTTGTGTTCAGCAACAGCGTTTTACTGAGTATAGGGACAAGTGGTTTGGTGTATGGTGTCATTATTAGTACAAAATGAGGTGACAGACTTTTGCATAAACTCTAGGGCATTGTCAGTACGGAAAATTTTGACGTTTTTATTGAATTGGGTTTTTATTTTGGAGAAGAAAATACGGATATTGTCTAAAACATTACTCCGGTCTTTGAGCAGAAAAAGCCAAGTAGCACGGGAATAATCATCAATAAATGTCAAAAAATACCTAACACCAGTTTGACTTGGGACACAACATGGACCCCAAATGTCAGAATGAACAATGTCAAACATATCTTTAGACCCAATATCATTCTTTGGAGGAAAAACAGACCTTGTTTGTTTACTCAAAACGCAGGTTTCACAAGAGAATTTATTTTCAGCTAAAGCAGGAAATAAAAGCTTCATCTTTGCAGCAGACGGATGACCCATCCGAACGTGCCACTGAAGTCCTGAGACAGATGTAGATAAGAGAGTTGACGCTGTCGGTGGTCCATCTAAGTAGTAAAGTCCATCTGATCCTTCGTGGCCTGAACCAATCCTCGTCTTCGTGCGGAGGTCCTTCAAAACACAACCAGAGGGATCAAATTTAATAGAGCACTGAAGTTGTTTGACAATTTTACTGACAGATAGTAAATTAACAGGAAACTAAGGTATATATAAAACAGAGTGAAGATTCATCTTGTGAGATAACAGAACGGTGACAATGCCATGTACAGGTGCTTTCGAGACATTAGCAACGGTGACCGATGGAATATGTGAAGTTTTAGATAGGGCAGAAATAAGTGGAGGTCACATGCCATGTGAACAGGCGCCCCAGAATTAATACACCACTTTTGGTTACCAGCAGAGGGAGACGCCAGCATAGCAGATGAGCCTCCCGTCAATGTCGAGGGTAGTTGAGTTATTCGCTCCTGAAAGAATTTCTCGAACTCCGAGCGAAGCCAGTCAGTGGATTGAGGAGCAGCTGGTGGATTGGATGTGGCTTCTGTAGTAGCTTCAGTGGAGGCCTGGTTTGCCCAGGCTGGCTTGTCGTGCTTGATCCAGCACCTATCTTCAGTGTGATTGTCACGACCACACCAGTTGCAATAGCGAGGTCCAGTGGCTTGACCTCGTCCAAGAGCAGTAGAAGTGTCTCTTCCTCCAGAAGGTGGTGGACGTCCTCCACGGCCACGTCCACGACCGCGGCCACGTCCAGAATCAGTAGTACGAACAACCAAAGCAGGATGCTCAATATCTGGTGTAGAGGAAACAAATGGTAGTTGTTGGACCCGCTTTTGAACATCACGAAGAGTCGGTAGCGGATCACTTGACAATATTTGGTCAACCACACCTGAAAAAGAAGTGGGAAGTGCAGCCAAGAACTGAACCAGTTGGAGTTCATTGTGTTGCTTCTGAGCTTCTTTGATGTCAGCAGTTAACGGGTGGTAGATCTCATACTCGTTCCCGAGAACAAAGCACTGGTTGTAAAAATCTTCAATAGACGCATCTGAGTACTCCTTTTTGGCTAGGTTTTTGAAATTTTCAAAAACCCTCTTCGGATTTTACTGGTGTGAGTCGACATCAGACAGTTGGTCCCACATTGCTTTGGCATCATGAAGGCACAGGAGAGACTGACTAATGCGCGGCTCAGTGCTGTTTAGAAGCCAGGACATAACGCCCGAGTCGTCTTTAGACCATTGGGCATAAGCTTGTTTGGTCTTGTCATCAGCAGTAGCATCAGGGGCAGGAGGTGGATCAGTAGTAAGATGAGAGTATCGGCCTTGAGCCTTCACATATAGAACAAAGGATGCCGACCACAGATGGTAGTTGGATCCATCGAGCTTGACCGTGGTAACAGAGAGATCTAGGAGCCTCCACAGATGCCATACTGGGCAGAGGCAAGCAATAGCAGGATGGTAACGTAGCAACAGCAGATAGCAAGTAAATAACCCACGAGGGACAGTGACAGACAGTAAATAATGAACCCGCTATGGGGCAGTAGCAGCGGTAGGGATCTGACGCATCAGATCAGAAGGACCCGTATTCAGGCAGAGATAGATGAAAAGAACCTACGCCGTCATGAGGAAATCAATAATCCTTCATGAGGCGCAGGCAGAAAAAGAACCGGAGACGTAGGGGACTCTCAACGTGAGAGATCTATGGCTGTCCGGAAGAGTAGATTACCCACTAGGAGAAGAGGAAGGATGAGAGTGGTGAAGGAAGAAGATGGAGGGGGAGGTGGAGAGGGAGGGGTGGCGGAAGCCGATGGGTGAAGGGGGGAGGTGCTACGGCGGCAGTAGGAGGTTGGGGGGGGCGGTGGGTGGTGGAGGCGGAGGGACGAAGGGTGGTGGTGGGACTGGGCGGCGACTGCGACTGGGCAGGCCGGGGGGGGCTCTTTAGGTCATAGGGGCAGGGTGGGAAGAAAAATCAGGGACCGGGCCTGCTCTTGATACCATATACATAAACCAAGGCTTGTTTATTGAGTGAGTAAAATAGTGTACAATGCAGTCTCTTATACAACAGAAGAGAATAGAGACTAAAGCAAACACCATATATACTTTTCTTGAGTCTAAGAGCTAGCACAAATACATTATCAAAGCTGCAAAAGATAATGACATTGGAGCCAAGAAAATAGCCGTGTTGTTTACTAGCTATAGAATAGTATGGAGCCTACCATTGTTTCCAAGCACATGTTCTACCACAACACCAAGGACATATGCGATGCTACGAAGTTCTATACTCAAGAGGCCAATGCTCTTCGCCTCCACAACTTATTGGACGAGCTATTCTCTGCTAATCAATGTGAAAAGAATTTGGAAGCATACTTTGAGACTGTTCAATCCCTATCACATCAGCTCAACTTATTCTCACCTATGTATGTGATGTCTAAGACCAGAGTACGGGATGATCTCATCACTGCCAAGTTCCTCCATGCCTTACACCCCAAGTCTACTCCAATTCAAAGTATCATCCTCAATACTGACAAGTTTCTTCTTCGGATGATGCATATGGCCGCCTGTCTCAACTAGATGTCTTGCCAACGGACTTTCAACCTACTGAGCCACATGCAGCCGTTGTTGTTGTTCGAGGCTAGGGTCGTCCTTTAGCGCCTCACTCTAAGAGCACCTTGTGCAGCAAGTTAGGACACACGAAGAACAGATGTTAAGAGATATGGCATAGGTCGTGAACGCAACGCCACGCATCTCACTCAAACACCAACACATGATTATTCATTTCCAGTGTATTAAAAAACTACTCAGGCGGCCGCTTAAGCGTTCACAGGTCCTGGCTATTGTAATCTTGTTGTAGGCGTCCCCCTGGCGCTTGGGCCATTAAGCACCCGCTTTTGGGCCGCTCAACCCACCTAATTGGCCGCTTCAACACCTGTTTTAGGCGGCCACTTTGACCTGCTTAAGTAAAAATCGGCTCCTAGAGCCATGATACTGGAATTCTTTGTTGATTGTATACTTGAATGGATATTACTCAATTATACTTCTAGTGAATGATTAGTTTTATTGATTTCCTTGCTGCTTTCACTGATTGTTGATTGGTATTACTGATTAGTATTAATTTTTTGACACAATAGTGATTATTTGATTAATATTGCAGATTAGTAGTAAAACTCTTAATAATTAATTCATAGTTGGTTATTTACAATTATTGATTTGCTTATTCATCAACAAGCAAATCAATAATTGTAAATAACCAACTATGAATTAATTATTTAGAGTTTTACTACTAATCTGTAATATTAATCAAAGAATCACTGTTGTGCCAAAAAATTATAAACCAACTATGATGAATTAGGAACCAACTATGATGATTAGAAATATTGTTTGGTGGTAAGTATTGATAAATGCTTAATTAAATATTGATTTACTGATATGCTTGCTTATTTTACCTATTCGTATTACTGATTAGTCGTTTAGAGCTTAATAATAACATCATACTTGGTTATTTACAATTATTTTTTGATTGCTGATTTTGGTGATTAGAAATATTAATTAGTAAAGTATTGATTAATACTTAGTTTTAATTACTGATTAGATATGCATAAAAGTTCCATAGAAATATATTTTTTATATATAAATATGTGTAATTTTGTATAAAAATATATAAGAATATAGGAACCCGCTTTTTCAAAAAATGTCCGCTTAATCGGCCGTCTGGCGATTAATCAGCTACAAGGTGTTGTCCGCACGCCTCCCGCTTCGCGCTTTTTTAAGCATTGTTTATTTCGTATCTCCTTGATAGTTGAAATGTACAAACAACTTGTCAGGCCTACTAGCAAAGCCTATTTTGGTAAATGGCCACTATGCAGCCAGCTTGTGCATCTACTAGTTGTTGTTTCCAAGCCAGGTAACATCATCTCCTCAATGCTCGCTACCCATTCCAACAGGATTTTTGCCTGTGGCGCCACCTAGCACATGATCGGTGTGAACCATTTATTTCTTTTGTTGATACATCTATTTCCCACTAGCACTAAACCATCACTCCGGAAAATGGGTGCATTAAACTGTTGAACACTTGGGTATTGTTCCTTTAACACCCACTCTCCAACTTAAATCTGTTCATTATGTAGCTAACTTTGCGTTCAACCTAGTTACAAAACTAGTTGTCCCTAACATCTATGTAAATTCAACTATAGTGGATTTGTTTTGTAGGATTCTTGGACATTGATGACGATTGAGCAAGGTCGTGGATTGGTGATCTGCATACTTCTCAACTACTACACCATGTCCCTCTGCACTCCTGGTGCAAAGTCACCTCTGCAACTTCACCAGCAATATGGTCATCCATCTCTTGACAAGTTGAAGCTTTAAAAACCATCTCTTTCTGCTATCACTCGTGTATCATGTGATTCTCACCATTTATGTTTTTCTCCTGTGACAACCTAGATTTCTGCTCCATCTATTATACTCTTTCTCTCTCTTCAAGAGACCCATCTCACTTAATATAATTTCAATTGCAATACTTGAGTGTGTTGATCATCCAATTTGATCACCTCGACAACTAATTTCATATGATGTAGCTCTAATTTGGGAAATTGAACTAAGCATCATGTTATATCATATCACCATCTTGTAAGGTAAATTGAACCTTTTATATATGATCTTCATGTTCTGTGATGTATTCCATGATGTAGAGGATTCAGTGTGAATCAAAGGGCGCAAAAATCACCCTAATCGGACATTCCTAGCCCAAGTTATGGCTTTTCAAAAACGGTTAGAATTTCAATTGAATTATTTGATCTAACTTGAAGTTGACCCTTAATGGGCCCAAACATACAAATTGGGGCCCAAACGCTTGCCCCTTTCCCCCCTTCTTCTTTGGGGAAAAATTGTAAGGTTGGGAAGCTCATCTTACACCTCTAACCAAATCAGGCAATGTAGGAAAGCTCACGATTGCTTGGGATCTAAACCCTAGCACACTTGCTCTATTTATAAACCCTCAACTAACCCTAGTTCCTTTTCTTTCCCTCCTTTCTCCTTACTTTGCTTTCCTCTCGCCTCCCTGCTTCACGCCCAAAAACCGATTTCCGTTTCTCCAGGAGGTCTGTTGCCGCCGCCAAGGGAGGGTAAGGACTCATGTTATTCGCGACCCCAGTGCAGTATTGGCCCTAGTTTAACTCCGCACACCTTGCCTCCTCTCCGCTCCCCTGTCCGTTGTCGGCGCTCTTCCTTCCCTGAGCCTGCCACCCCCATCTCCTCTTTTGGTTCGATTGCAACGCCACAGAGGTCCTCCACTAGGCAAGTGGCAGCGACTAGAGACGTCGGAGAGGCGGCAAGACCAAGATGATCATAGGCGGCGTCCCCGGAGGCCACCCCGAGCCTTGTGTCTCTCCTTCCCCTCTCCAGCGGCAGGTTCGGGCGCTTCAAGCGTCGCCCATGTTCCTCCCCTGTTCGGAACAGGGAGAACGATGACGAAGTGCAAGCGGTCTATCAGCCGCAAATTGGGGTGGGGTCCGGACTGGGTTCAAACCAACAGCCACAGGGCCATCTCATATATATATATGGTAATGCCCCCTCAGTTTCATATAGTTCTTGGATCAAGTTTCTAAATATCATAACTTCTAGCTCCTTCATCCAAAATATGCAAAATGATATACCATTTTGATCGACTCGATGAGCCCTACACTTTGAGCATCGTTCCAGGCCATATATACCCATATTGTATTCTTATTTTCCAGAAAAACTCGAGCTTTAACCATATTGATTATCATTTAATGCATAAGCATGATAATGTTGAATCCTTTTTGTGCCCCCCCACTCTCTTAATCACCAAAACAGTAACATAGAAGAACAAATGAATGTGTTTGTACTCCTAGTCACCTCAATTTCTCATGAATGACTCTTTTGCACTCAAGTGACTTGCTTTTGGACATTAATGAAGTATCATGCCCTATTGTGCTAATATTGCATCCTAATGTGGAGGAATGCTAATCAACTTCGCAATCAGTAAGCCATGTCCCTAATCTCCTTTTGCTATGATGGTTACATATCACACTAAGTATGCTTGTTTGTTACCCTTTTATGATGATATATGTTGCACTTGATTCAAATAGTGACGTTGGCCCGTTTTTGGCAATAAACTACATTAGATCCTTCAAATCAGTAACTCTATGATCACCATGACTCTTGCTTCACTCATGATCCCCCTATATTCTCTTGTTTGGGTAATTTGCCATAATATGCATGCATCAATGTACCCCTATTATGTGAATGTTTGGCTATACCTCGAACCAATGTTGGGTTTGACCTAACCTATGCATCCAACTCTATTGTATCTCTGAAATCAGTAATATTGTGGTGTATTTTGACTTAAATGACTATGACAGCCCCTTGTTCTATGATGATGATGTTTGAAACCCTAGGTCCACTAGTAGTGACCGAGTGTGATATATGACTTACTTGCTTTGCTTGTGCCCTAATCTCTATATGAATCATATTATAAACTATCCTCCCTGGTCTGGATTGACTCTTTCATACTTGTTTCCCATTGATGTGGATGTCCCACTCATGTCGTATGATGGACCCTAATGATATGATGAATGTATGTTGATGTGTTGGTACAAATTGGGACAATGATACTTAGAATCTAGGGGACATCCATCTATACTTGAATATGCTTCTTATGCCATTATATTGCTGCTCTAAATCATCTTTTATGGCTGGACCCTTTGACTTGATGAACCTTTGTCATGTTTCCCCTATTACGAGTCTTTTGATCCTAAAATGTAAGTAAATGACTTGAATCTTGTAATGAGTGTAGAAAATTAATCGAACATCAAAATGACATGAAACTTGAACCCAACCTTCACGATGACCTCTAAATCAGTAAAGGGACATCAAACATGTAATTAACCAACCTCGAACCTAACTTGGCCAAAACCTAAAATGGAAGCAATTAGCGTTAATGATGAGAATCTAATACATGTATATAATCTTGTTCTTAATTATGTGGTTGCTTGTGATTTAGATGGTATGAATCTCTGAATCAAGTACGAGCTTTAATAATTATATGACTATGGCTTTCTTGCTTGAAATGTGATACATATGTATGCGTGTTTACTTGCTCAAATATTGCCATGTAGTACTCTAGTATTGTACTCTATGTTTGTCTTGTGTCGATGTTATATAACTTGCAAACATAAAGATAAAAATTCCATTATACAAACCTTGTGCACCTACATGTATTCTCAGAGTGAGGACATGAGGTTGGGTGTCCTACTTGATTTATCAAGACAGGGCAGACCATGTCGATAAAAGGGTTAGCTCTTGACAGTGGCCTTGAGGTCCCTCACGTATAAAAGGGTTAGCTAATCTTGAGCACCCCTATGGACCCTTCCAATGGAAAGTTGGTCAAAGGCCTTATGATACATGATATTGTTGGTATAATTGGAGTAAAATGACATAAAACGCGGGCTCTTGTTACTAAATAGTTAACTTGTTTATTTCTTGTTTGTTTTCTTTTGCAACTTTTTTCAAATTATGCAAAGCTTACGTATATGTATCTTTTAGCCTTGTACTCAGCACCTCGTGTGCTTGACCCGCCTTGTTTCACGTATTTCATAGGTTCGTGGGTGGCTAAAGTTGATGGGCTTGGTGAGCTAAGCCTGGTGTTCTTGTTGTAAGATCCCTAGTATACATGGGCAGACTTGTAAAACAATACTCTTGAATATGTAATAGAAAGCTTACAATACACAATGTGGGTTAATATATATTTTGTTGAATGTTGAGATTATGATTGGTGCTTTTATCTTGTTATCTGTTTGTGTACGCTAAACTTTATGCTTCCGCACTCGCACTTTGATAATACCATGCTAGGGATGGACGCCTAGGTCCTATCGCCATTGACTTTATAGGCAGCGTTTGGTAACGCGATTAATTCGATATAGTGGCGGTGGAAGACCAAAAGTCAACCGCGGGTAACCAAAAATAGTAGTCTTGAAACACCAGATTGACAACCGGTAAACTTTTACACAGTTTCCACACTCATCTGTGATTATCCAGCTGAGATCATCCATTGAACCAATTTTACACGGTGACTCATCTTAGATGCATGACCGTGGTGAAACTAATCGTGTCGCCAAACGGAGCCATAGTCATTTGGAGTTAGGATGTGGGTAACAAATGGTTCTGTGACACCTCCTCACACCACAAAACAATCTTATGCTTTGTCTGATTGATTGATAGTGATGTTTGTCGTCCCTTTCATAGCACAAATTATAATGGTTATCAATACTTCCTAACCATTATCAACTATAATTCAAAGATGACATTAATATTGTTAGTATAAGTAAACTATTGACTAATTGGTCTTAGGCACGTTGTCTTTTTATTTTGTGTTGTGAAAGAATATTGTAATGAACCGATTCTAATAATAGATGAATAAAAGAGGCACAACCATGTTCTATATATAGGAGCAAGGGAGAAACCCAGAGACTTGTGTCCCAAGTAATCTAAACGGGCCGAGACACTAAAGGCCCACCAACTAATTAACCTATTAACTAAATAGGCTAATATATACTCTTTAACACTCCCCCTCAAGCTAGATCATGGGTGAAACACATGTCCAAGCTTGGAGTTACAGGACTCGATAAAAGAAAAGATAGAAATGATGAAAGATAAATATCACTCCCCATATAAAAGATTGATACTCCCCCTTAAACAATACTCCCCCTGAATCATACGATGACGCCTCTTTTCTTCAAATTGTATTCTGCAAGCTGGAGATCCTCAAGCTATGATGAAGGTCTTTTAGAGTGCATCTGGAATGAAGAACATCTGAAATGGAACCTGAATACTGCAGCAGTAATTCACCACTTGGAGCAGACGAACATCAATACCACGACTACGGCAACTTCGCTAGAATACGTACTTAACGCAGCACGAACGCGGATACACAGTGTCAATGTAGCAGTAGCGGAATCTTAAAATTGTCTCAAAAGATGTGCATAACGTGGCACGAACACGAACGTACGATATGATGGTGATACAATACAGGTACCATAACTCTATCGCATGAACCTTGGGGGCTTGAAAGGAAAGGAGATATCATCCATCAAGGAAAGTCCCAAAGAGATCAACGGAAGGCGATGCTAATACAGGAGATGCAGCTCGAAGAAGACGTGATAAAAATAGCTCGGTGACGATAAAACTGGATGAATCAACCTTGCAGATGTAGACTTGGCAGGCTTGAAATTGTTGAGCTTCTAAGAAGTCTGAAGAAGCACCTATTTGTCTCTCAAGAATGCAGCAAGAGTGATAATGATGTCTGAAAGTAGAGAGCAAATGTGATGAACAATACGAAGCTCCATAGTAGCCTGGAATAAGTAGCCTAAATACATTTATCATCTCTTCTCATACTCTCTCTCTCATACATATTCTCTCACACTCTCTCTCTGTTCTCATCTCTTTCTCTCCTCTCTATCCCCCCCCCGCACACCAAATACAACGAGAGTGAGTGTTTGGTGTGGAGAAATGGATATATGACGCCTCCGCACGTGGAAAAAGGGGATACACACATGATGGGTGGGTGGGAAAGGAATTGGTGAATTTGAGAGGAATTTGTGATATGGAGATGTGTGATATGTGGAGAATGAAGCCGATAACCGGAGAGAATATGCTAAATGGGTCAATGTAAGATATGGGTAGAAAACTAAATGGATAAAATCAGATTAGGCTTAAAATTGGATCTGATTAGCCAAAGATAGATCCGAGTAAGGATCTGAATATCATAAGTATTGGAGGACGTCGGCAACTTGGGAGAAGATGGAACAATTAGGGGTAATGGAGCATCTCTCTAAGTAGAAGCAAGGCGGCAGCAATAGACAAAGATAATGGGTGGTCATGGCGAGATACATAGCAGCAGGGTAGTAATGTGGAGCAGTGACCTATGGGCATGGATGATGATGACGGCGGCTGAAGAGTGCGATCGTCGGCTGGGGATACGGTTGCTGGATAATGAGGCAGCAACTCAGCAACGGACGGACACGAAAGATTGTGATGATTGTGTCGCTCGACTGATGTAGCACTTGGTCGCTTCGAAGAAGATGATATTGATCTCCTGCACGGCTCTAGAGATATTGCATGCCATGAGGCTGCATGCGGAGTCAAGTGCGGAGCCTCTCCATGTGAAGCGGCAAGGGCTGGTGTTGAGGACGTCAAGGCGATGCAGCGGCAGAGGCGATGGTTGCGATGGCGTTGATTGTTGCTCCTGGGATTGGTGGCGGTTGCGGCCGGTGGCTGCTTGCTGCTGGATACATGTGGTGGTGGCGCTGATAGTCGTGCGCTGACGGCATATGGCGTAGGGTCGGCGGTCATCAGCGGCACATGGGCAGGCAGCGGCGGCTGCTGGCCTGGCCGCAGTGCTGATTAAAGCGGCTGGCGGAAGTGGCGCTACTGCTTGTGGCTGACGGTTGCGTGATGCGACGGCGGATGTATGGATAGACAGGAGATGGCCGAGAAGGATGACATCAGCGTACGTAAAGAAGATAAGATCAATTAAGAAAGAGAAGGATGAGCCATAGAGGCCGAGATCTGCCTGGCGGGCAGCCGGGCAGCCGGGCGGCCGACCGGCCTAAGCCATGGAGATGGCGGCAGCCGCCCACCCGCAGACGGAGGTGCCTCTGTTGCTCTCTCTAAGAGTTATTGTTTACGTCGTACTGTTCACGCCAGAATTACGGTTGACGTCGTGTACTGTTCACGCCACGTACTATTCACGTCGGAATTATTATTCACGTCGGAGTTACTATTCACGCCGTTGTTACTGTTAATGCCTGCCGCCGTACTGTTCACCGCTCTAATACCATGAGAAAGAATATTGTATTGAACTGATTCTAATAATAGATGAATAAAAGAGGTACAACTCTGTCCTATATATAGGAGCAAGGGAGAAACCCTGAGACTTGTGTCCCAAGTAATCTAAACGGGTGAGACACTAAAGGCCCACTAACTAATTAACCTATTAATTAAATAGGATAATATATACTCTTTAATATGTGTTTTGCTATTAGTGCACTTAAGCGAGGATCCATTTGTCAGCAAATACAATGGCACTACTAGCACAAGCAATTGTAGGTGCAACCGATGGAAACTCTACAGTAATTAGACATTCGCACACTGAGCCAGCTCTATGGATTTCAAACCTTGATAAATGTGGAGTTGTTGAGATAGCAACTTTGCAGTAATTAGACCTTCGCAAATTAGACCTTCGGCAGTCATTGTATTTTGTCAGCAAATACAATGACACCACAAGCATAAGCAATTTCAGAGTACAATACATATAGAAACTTTATAGTAATTAGACCTTCACAAATTGAGTCTGCTCAGCAGATTTCAAATGTTGATACATGCTGAGTTATTGAGCAACTGACCAACTAGAATCATAAACGTTTGTTGATGGTCTTTTCCCTTTGAGTAGCAAAAATATAACTTTGTGTCGGACAATATATATGTGAAGCGCATTGCACTCATGTGTGTAGTGTTTGCTGACATGTTTCCAGATTTCTTTAGTTTAAGAGAACATAATTTAAGCAGAAACATGTGGTTCCATACTATAAAAGAGCCAGTCATATCATGCTTGTGCCAATACGGATATTCAGTCCTAATTGCATCAGGATATCTGTTTTCCACATATATAGCTCTACGAATTTCTAAAAAAGTGTAGCCAACATTCATCCACAAGGTAAATTGATCCATTTATCTTAAGGGACATAATAGTTGCTTGGCCGCTTTAGACCATAAATTATTGAACAATAGTTTTATCTTCTATATAAGAAAATAGATGGCAGAAAAACAAGACCCACTACAAGTGACATTGAAGTCGAAATAAAGATTGTACCCCGAAAATATGCACTCACTCAGTGTTTAAAAAAGTGGCCCTGTGAGGAGCTTATACGGTTTGGCCCATTGGCTGCACCGCATATGTATTATCGGTGCAGTATGCGGCCATAGAGCATATGTGGCCTTGTCGAGGGCATATGTGGCCGCTTTTTTAATGTAATTTCTGCAGACATGTCTTTTCAATATAATTGTATTCAATTTAATTTAAACTACTTACCCACACACACCCACATGTATATATATATATATATATATATATATATATATATATATATATATATATATATAATGCTCCAAAAACACTCGAGTGTATTCTAACCTAACTCTCTCTCTCTCTCTCTCTCTCTCTCTCTCTCTCTCTCACTATATATATATATATATAAGTTTATTAATAATTTCTATATCTATATATAATAATATATATGACAATATACATACATATATATGTGCATATATACTATATAAGTTCATCATGGTATACATACATATATACAAACATCTCCAAACATGTAATATTCTATTTTGTATATAAGAATTTTTAATTTTTTATATATATGGACAGGCATATATTGGGGGTAGCGAGCATTGAGGACAAGTTGTGCGAGGGCCAACTCAGATGGTATGGACATGTTCAATGCAGACCGACTAATGCGCCTATACGAAGCAATGTTATTGAGTCGAGCACAATTAATAGAAAAAGAGGAAGGCCTAAATTAACATGGGAAGAGCTTATAAAGAGAGATTTTGAATCTCTACATCTCGACCAGAATATGACCCATGATAGAGCTGAATGGAAACGAAGGATCCATGTAGCCGTGACGACGACGACGACGATGATGATGATGCATATATGATGTATATCAAGTTATCAACATCTACATACACACATTTCCACATGTATGCTCATACAATCAATACATTTACATGTCAATAATATATATTTGCATATAATACGCATACACATGTCAAATATGCTACATATGTGTACACATATACAAATCTTTCGATATATCATTCATCTATATTTGTATGGACAATAATAAGTATACATAATTTTGTGTTCTACAAATCAAATATGAAAGTTATATCCTTAATATATATTTTATGAAAGGAAGCAAATGTTCGATTTCGACGCCATTTCAGTAGCCATAGAAACAAAAATTTTGACAAATTTTGACGAAAATTTTGACAAATGCATTCCTGGTGTTTCGACGACCAAATGATCAAATTATTTAGCGAAATTTTACCAGAACGATATACTAGTGTAGATCTAGTCAAATATGCAATAATATTTCATATTGGATATGTGAGGGGGTGGGGCTCCTCATATATGAGTCAAGGAAGCTGAACAATTTCAATGGGGATTTTGAGGTAAATTAAATGGTGAAATGAATGAATTAAGCCATTATAGTTTGCAAGCACAATATATAGACTTAAAAGACATAAATTTATTGAAACATATAACGATCTAGGATGTAGAACCTCTAGGTAGGATGACAGGACATAGTACATAAACAATGTTGCAGTGGTATGTGAGTGAGTATTGAGGAAGCATGAGACAACTATGATTTATGTATCTAGTTGAACCATGATGGTTGTCATCCTCCTTGTTGATTATGCCTATCAACATATTGGCTCCAGTTTATTTTGTTTTATATAAGCATAGATGTGTCTCACTATTAATCTTTATATGCCTACTAGTGATAAAATGCATACTCATGGATTAACAAAAGTTTTTGTTCTTGACTGTGTGCTTTTATAGCTAGAGCCTATAGGACGCAACCATGTAGTTAGAGGTGTGATTGATAGTGGCATACATACAAAATATCTCGATAGTCGTGCTAATTTTATGCACTATTAACATAGATCATGTGACCTCAAAAATGAAAGTTAGTGGGTCACCATAGCCATAGATATCTCTCACACCCATTTTTAAATATTTCCTTCCTAGATCTTTATAGAAGTGGGAGAAATAGGAAAGAGGTGTAGAATTAGGCTCGGAAGAGAAGAAACATAAATTAGATTGCCCTAACAAGCCCAAGAAGGAATCATATAGTAGAATTTGCAGACATCGTACCCCGTTTCTCACAATAATACATGTTCTTAAAATTTCGTCGAAATGCGGACAAAATGGGCCTTTTCTCATCCAAGTTTACCTAATTTCGTCAAAATTCGTAAAAAAATTCGAATTTAGTTTAATCTGGAGAAATTCCCTACGTACAGACATGTAAAACCATTTCTATGTCTGATTTGTCAGCATCGAAATAATTAGCAAAATTCTGCCAATTTCAACAAAATTTTGAACATTGATTTTATGATATATAAAATAATTTCTCAAGGAAAACTGCATATACTCCCGCATAGTGCATATAGTCTATCTAGTACCCTCTCTGCCTGTACACCGCATACCGCATTTTGAAACCATGCGTGCACTAATGCATAGCGGTTTGTGTGAGAATGGAATAACAACAAGAGAAGTCTCAGTATAGAGGAAGGGATTATAGTTACTCAAGGGCTAAGAGATTCCTAAAATAGTCAATAGTAATTTAGGGGGTTGTACTATAACAATTACACTGTTATGCCCGAACTATAGTAAAAAAATATGCATACCATGCCCTCATCCAAAATGGATGAAACTTGGAAGGTGAGTCTCCTTAAGGAGGTATTTTCCTGAGAGAGGCGAACTCATGTTGAGGTGGGGTCATCGCATCCCACTTGCCTGGTGTTGATGAGGTTAGACTTTAAACCTCTAAAACGGCGAGCAGAGGTGGTCCCTTCCCTACATGCCGCTAGGGCTCTGTGGAACCTTTAGGGATGACTAATCTAAAATTCTAAGCATGTTTAGGCAGCCATAGAGACTCCTTCCTGGTGGTACTTACTGAAGCGTAGCACGAATCGGTATATGGGAGGGGCCATAAAAAGAAAATGATATGACAAGGAGAGAGGTGACTGAAATTTGGGTTTAGTGTAACCGCCTGATACATGCTAGCAGTCAACGTTTTAACTTAATGAAATAGAAGAGGAGTCATGCTTGTTTATATAGTACGGAAGAGTGGAAATGCTACTTCAAGAGTGAATTTACATAAAGGTCCTAAGAGAAGAAAATAAACACAAAAATGTATCGATACGTATATATCTCAATAAAGTTCTTTGACTACTCTATGCAAAAGACAAACAAGCATATTGCATATATTTTCGAATAAGGAGTGTGTGTCACAACCTCTACAGATATAGTTTGCAAGTTGGAAATGTTTAACTTGTCTATGTAAGATGAAGGGGAGTGCTAGGTTATTTATATTTATTTGTAGATTAGCTCAATAAGCGATCCAGTTACATGTTAAGATATGTTTCTCTTTTACAATAGGTTGACCTAGGGAGGTGAGTGATTAAATATATTTCGTCTATATAATGTAATACTTAATTAATAAGAAGAGGATTCATACTTGTTTATATAGTACGGAAGTGTGGAAACACTATTACAAGAGTGAATTTACACTGGGGTCCAAAGAGAAGAAAATAAACAATATAACGTATAGATATGTATATATCTCAACAGAGTTCTTTTTGTACCCTATGCAAAGATAAACATGCATATTGCATATATTTTCAATAAAGGAGTGCTTGTCACAACTTGTATAGATATGGTTTGCAAATCGGCCAGGTTTGAGTTGTGTACCTAAGAAGGGGAATGTTGGGTTATTTATATTTATTTGTAGATGTACTCATTAAGCGGCCCATTCACGTGTTTTATGTTTCTCCTTTGTAGTAGATTGACCTTGGAGGTGAGTCATTTAATACGCTTAAGTCTATATAATGTAACACCCCCACACTTTCTATAGAATGTAACATCCGCACCCCTATTTTTGAGATGTGGGAAAAACAACTAAATCCTAACAATATAATGTCGCAGGCCTAGGGTCTTTTGTAGCTCTTCCCTTCATCTAGAGTTTCCAAGTTAATCTCATTGTCTTCTGATGTATGTGACTCTATTCTCTCTTTATCACTTGATAAACACATATTGTAGTGGGAAAATGGAGTATAAACAACTCTTTATCAATACATGTCTTGCAAGCAGGCTAAAGCATGTCTCCCTCGGTTGGGGTTGTATGTTGCTTCCACGCCATGTAGTTGCTTGCTTCAACTCTAGTTGTAAATACTAACTATTGTACAAGCCTTTTACAAAGGCAAGGTCAAAATAAAAAACTCAAAAGCATTAATCACTATAGGATAAACACTAAGATACACAAAGTCATGTTCTTAAAGAATTGTTGCTTCACTACAACTACAACCACTCTTATTATAATAGTCAATTGTAGTTCTACTACAATTTTTGATGCAACCATTTTCCACCTCCATCACTAGTTAACCCCGACCCTATGAATCTTTCACAAATAAATATAGTAGAGAGACATGTAGCTCTAGTACCTTCTCAGGATCAAACTGCGTCAAAATCCGTAGGCACCCACGGGTCGACCCGTTTAAGTTGGATTTGGGTGATGAAATTTGCCACCCGCTAGAAATCGCCCAAACCCATACCCGCCCATTTAATTAGTGAGTTTCGTGGGTGACCCGCGGGTGCCCATTTAAATAAAGAAAATATATTGATATAAATATAATACCCATATGACTCTTAAGACATTCCATACCCATACATGTATCAAGCAACTCAATTGGTGATGTGTAATGTACATAATTTAAAAAGATAAAGTTTAGATGCCTTTATTGATATCCTTTGTCAATTGTTTATACTAATGGAAACAAAGTAATTATCTTCTATATTATTGTTTATATTAATGGGCATGTAGTGTAATGTATATTTTATATTTAGTCGCAACAATCATATTCTCCTTCTGTTCACTTTACGCAGTAGATAACCATAATAACATGATATATAAAGAATTTCTAACACAAGATGATAAGATATAATATTGTTATGGTTATATATAATGCTATTTGTAACATCTATTTCATTTCATTTTTTTATTTTACATTTCATCAACTATTGTTTTCTTTGTCTCTACAACTTATTCAAAGTAATAGAATACACAATACATTGTATTTGACACAAGAAGTAGTGAAAGGTTGCTCTCGTTTTCCTATATTAACATAAAAATTATTAATGAATCATTCTATGTTTTGTTTTGGAGTATAAACTAGCAATATCTTTTTACTGTGCACATATTAAATGGGCACCCGGGGGAGACCCTCAGCCTTCTGGGTCGGGTTCGAGTATGCCACTTCTCCACCCGCTTAACATTGCATCTTTTTAACCCGCACCCGCAAGACCCAAACCCGAAATGACGCAACCCAAACCCAACCCACCCACCCGTTGGACAGATCTAGATGTGATCCATACACCACATCTAATTTCATACCATGGATAGTGAAGAAATTCAATACACCATATAAATTCAAAAGAATTATCAAGCTTTCTTGAGGGCAACATGAAGATGTGCTTTGGTTCCTCCAGTACCTTCATGTTTTCATCGAGTAGTTGATAAAACACAGCCTTCATTGTGAGATGAATTGTGATACTCTTCTCCTAGATCAAGGTAACTCGACAATCATATGATAGTTTTGGAAATATTCTAGTAGTTATTGCATCATTAGTTAATCATGGCACTACAGTTAGCAACCATGGTTCTTGTACTTCCCAGCTTCAAATCCACATTACAAAATTTGCATTCGTGACTACTTTATAGAATGTGCATTATAGTCAACCACATTCCTCCTACATCTTGGCAGAGTTGAATTTTTATCTGTGAGGAAGGTTTTATATAGGTTTATCATGTTGATTAAGGAAACTTGTATCTAGAGTGACAATTAGACGATTTTGTTAATTTATGATGATTTTGTTAATTTATGTATTTCTAGTCTTCTTGTTGGATGCTTGCTAACTAGAATAGAGAAACAAACTTCTATTTTTATATAGCATTTTATCATGTTCAATATTATGAATAGTCATGAGGTCCCTTCATTGAGGATTGGTTAGGTTGAAGATATCCTCTGAAGAATGGAGGGTTCAGTAGTCCATGGACCCGTATCTAAACACTTATAGTACATCAACCCTTCTAAGACACTCTTGGATACATACCAGAACTTCCTAGTCATGTCCAACATTTCTCCTTTTATTGGGATATATACAAAATGGATACCTCTTCAGTTGAGTCCCTAACTTTCATTCTATTTAGTAGGATAATCATAAGATGAGATAGCTAGTTAGGGACCTTAAAGTAGATTCGACATCCCCGTACTCTCTATCAGCCCTTCAGTTGTTATTGCTCCAACTAAAGAAGGATGTGATTCTCCCCTCCTCGTACAAGTTGTACCTTTAAAAGCCTCCAACAGCCTTGAGGGGAGGTGTTGCTTGACTGGAGGCATATCCTGGAGCCTGGAGGTTTTACTCCACAGGTTGTTGTGGATACATATGCCGAGGAGGATGCAACTCTATAGTAGGTGTGGTTCACTCACTCTGCGAGATGTATTGCTACTTTTCAACCATGTTTTCGTGCATCTTACTTCCCGCCTGTCCAGCTTATTTACTTATATTTTGGGTCCTTTTTACTAAAAAAATTGTAGGTTATTTCTTTTCCAATATATCACATTCCATGCTGATAACTGATTCATTTTTATTTTTCCATAGTTCTAAGTAAAATGTGAGAAAACATAGGTGAGCTATAGTTAATATCTTTTTGTTAATATAATGGAGGCACGGTCTCATTACGACCTTCCTAACCTGTTTTTTTCTTTCAATATTTGAAATGAACCCCGTTGTCATGAAGTTGGAAGTGAATGGTGACACTATGAACCTATGCTTTTAATATATATTTTTACTGCACCTAATGGTGTCCTTAATGTTTACTATTTTTAGAAACTGGCATGTCTCATATTTTTGTGTTTGTGTCTGCAAATGTGTTTATGCTTCCTCAATGCTACCAAAAAGAATAGTTGTCTCAAGTTGAAATTTAGAGTAAATTTCACTAGCAAGAACAGTATCAAGTGGCCCCAAACAACCACCATTACAATAACAATTGAATATAAAAGGAACTATTTCAACTATTTTTACTCTATGTTTGGGCCTTACAAGAATATATAGGTATTAGGTATACATATATTAGCTATTGCGTTTATATTAATAGTTTTCCGACTACCTTATTTAAAAATGATATCAATGAGGAAGGAGGGACCCCAGGATTAAAAGAGTTTGGCCTCTTGACAGAAATATTCTCAGCCGGAAATGAATTACTTGCATGCTCCAGTGCTTGTATAATATGAGTGGAAAGCAGTGAATCCTGAAAAAAGTTAGATGATTTGTAATTTAGAGGAAATCCATGATGCTCAGAAAAATCAATCAAAAATAAGTAAATAACTTGTTGATTATGTTTTCCCATAATCCTTTGCTGAAGACTTGAATAATACATTTCTCTTAGTTTCACCGGAGACCGTTAATCAGATATACAAAGACATGAGGATGCAAATCCATGTCAGGTATTCCAAAACATACTTAGATATTAAGATATGGATAATATATAATACATCACAAACTGCAAGCTGAGTTTAGTGTTGTGACTTTGTTCAATTTAGAAATCAAGAAACTTGGGAACCACTTTGATATTCACCAGACTAACAGTAAAAACCACCACCTTATTTGAATCTGTATTCACGGCATACATTCCCAAAAAAAGAAAATTGGATATTGCAATCTGGATTATTATAACTAAGTTTTGAATTAATATATCACAAGCAGCAAGCTGAGTTCAGTGTTGTGATTTTGTTCAAATTAGAGATCGAGAAACTCTAGCCCTCAAGTGATTATATGGGCTGGACTGGCTTAGTGATTGTATAACTCTAGCCTTCAAGTGATTATATGGGCTGGACTGGCTTAGTGATTGTATAACTCTAGTATAGAGAAAGCAGCTCCAATGGAAGATTTATCAAACTAGTAACTCAAATTCACACTTGAAGACCTCATTTGGTTACTCATGTCAATTCGTTCTTCTAAGCAAGAGCAGACTATAAATATAGTTTTGCTCTTTATCAAATGCAAACACAAATCCCCTGCAACAAATTTATTAAAGCTCAATACTGCAAAATCCGGCAGGGAAGATATTTTTCACCCTTCTGCAAGTGTTTTGATGTTAGATATGGCATGGCTTGAAAGCTCAATACTACAAAATCCGCCAAGGAAGATATTTTTCATCAATGCAAGTGTTTTGGCGTTGGTAGCTCACTGGAATAAGGAACCGTAGATAGCCAACCTATGTGCATATTGTGGCGCGAATACGCAGGAGCGCAGTCATTGGGAAAGAGATACACCAATAATACACTGGAAGCACAATGCTTAGTGAGAATGAAGAGCCACAAAGACATCAGAAAGATGTGCTGAAGAGCAAATGCTCCATGGAGATCAGAATAGCATGCCTGAAGTGATATATAAAATCTCTCATACTCGTTCTCCTCATACTCTCTCTCTCTCATCTATTTCCCCCATACACACCAATTACAAAGTCATTGAGTAGTTGGTGCAATACCACCCACATGGAATTAATGCACACGAGGGTTGGTAGAGTGGATTTTTCAATAAAGTGAAAGAAAGAGGGAAAATAAAGAACAATGCCCATTTTTTGGTGCTTTATAAACTAGCATGGGGTCTTTTGTTTCTCTTTTTTTGTTTTCTCTTATTTTTTCTTGTTGCTTTATTCCGTTTCCTTTTTTCAATTCAATATGTTTCCTTTTTTTTCTCCTTAGCATGTCATTTCATTCCAAGTCGTCAACTTCCGTTCCAACTGTTTCCGTATTCAATTCAAGAATATGATGTTTTTGCGTTCTATTTCTTTTTTTTGGCTCACCAACCCCTTTAACCCGGTCAACTAATTTATATTGGGAGAGGGGAAAACAATTGAAAATTTGATGGAAATAAGCATATTGGAAAGAAGTTTGGTTAATATTGGTTGTATAAAACTATAATGCATGGTTGTTAGTAGGAGAAATTAAAAAAAGGAACCAATAATGGACAATGGTTCAAGTAGGAAATGAGAAAAGGAAATGTTGGCTAGTAATAACGACATGAGAAAAGTTAACTAAAGGAGACTTTAACTGGGCAAATAATGATGATACAAAGCAAACCGAGCCAAAAATGAAAAACAATTGACTGGTGTTGCTATTGGAGGAAATGAGAAAATGAAACTTTGGACCGAAAGGAAGATTTTCTTGACATTGTAGGATGTGGGAGACGGGTTTAATGCATGCCAAGGCAAGGAGGATGACGGGAAGCGACGACTAGATAAATAAAACTCAGGGGAGGCAGATAAATATTGATGATGACCGAGATCTCAAAAAGATTGGATTTTTATGAAAGAAGAAGAGAGGGGACGACCATGGAGGTCGAGCTGATGATTTGTGGTGGGCGGCAAAGTCAAGAAGAGACGGTGGCCGCCCGCAGGCGGAGGCTCTTTCTTTGCCTCCCTAGGTTAGGGAGATGCTTTGATGCCAATTGGGAAATAAGATGGGAGACTAATGGGATATTTTCTTATTGATAGATGGAAAACTCCTCTCCTATATATAGGAAAGGAGGCTAGTATAAGGAGGCGGAACTTAACCCTAATGGGCCAAGATAACTAGGCCCATATAGCATAATAAAATAAATAATAATAATTCTAACAAGTTACTAATTCCACTCATTCACTATAGAAGCCCTATAGGCTTTATATAGAGGTCCTTTAATCAAAATCAACATCAGTTGTGTCCCGAATAGAAGAGGCATAAACAGTTCTACCCACTACTATAACCAATCTGAATTGGCATGCGCCGGTGCTTGAGGCTCATCTATTATTTACCTAATACGAATGGAATTAGTTACTTTATTATTATTGTTAGCATTATTAGTTGATCTTGGGCCTGGGCCCACTCATCTTCTCTCTTTATTTTCCACTCCTACCTGAGTGATCCATTGCCACTTAGGAATGCATGTAATTCTCTAGGCTTCTATATTTAGTAGGCCTAGTTAAACACTATCAAGCGTTGATTATAGCTTGATCACTATTTCTACATGGTATTAGAGTATTTATGCCCTTGGAACTCGTTCTTTTTCCCTCCCACAGCTAATATTCGTCGGCCTCTCCTCCATGCAAGTCCACCATCACCCCTTCATAACTCAGCTCTCCTTTCTCTCATAGCAACGTCATCCCACTAGAAGGGCGGTCATCGGTCGGTTCCGGCTCTCGTCGATGGTTGCCACCCTTGTCGTTGTCGGGCTCTGCACCCGCAGATTTACTGGATGCACCTGCATGAAAGACAGGGTCGACGCCACCCTTTTCAGTGGTTGTGCTCTCTGTACACACTGCTACAGACCTGCAGCTATGAACCACAAGTAGTGGCTTTGTCAATGCCAGAAGCAGCCAAGGGCACATAAGAAGCCGCCAAGGAGCCACCACCAGCAAGTAAGCCTCCGGCGACAACATTCGGCCACCGTCATGGCTTCATGAAGGCTCTATGGTCTGCTCTTCCCCTGTAAATTCCGTATCTCCTCTCCCATGTTTGTTTCATCTTTTCTCTTGATCAGATTCCCCTATTTTAAATCACAATGCCAAATTCAAATAATCTCTACTTATCGTGCATCTTCTTCCTATTGCACTTTTATCTTTTCTTTATTGTGATGCTTCCCAGTAAACGCAAAAGTTACTTTGTTTTATTCTCCACCTATCGTGCTTACTTACGGGTAACTTACCTTTATCATTCTACTTAACGATAAGGCCTTCTTGTTCTCATGGAAGATGAGAAAGCCCATCATGCTCCTACGGTCATTTATAATGGAATGCCTTCTATAATTTTTTGTTAAACTTATAAGCATCAACTACCCAAGGTGTCTGCTAAACCTCAAGATGACCCCACCTGAGCAGCCTGGAGAAGTCAAATCCTACATTGGCTCTAGGGTAGCATGGAACCCATGTTGTGGTGAAATATGTTTCACTGTAATGCTAAATTGATGTGGGAAAAAGTAAAGCACTTTTACACCCAACAACATAATTGCCTCCATTTATACAACAATATAGATAAACTTTTCTGTGAGCAACAAGGTGATCGCCCTCTTGAAATCTATTTGACTTCATAAAGACCATTGCTAGCGAGCTCAATTTCTTATTACCTACTATGTTGGAGAAGGTTACAGGGAGTGTGATTGTATCATCTCAGGAAGGTTTCTAAACGGCCTTCACCCAGGCCACATTGCCATCTGTTAGTTACTCATGGACATATGTCTCTCTCAGTCAGAATTGCCTTTATCCAGCATCACTCACATTGAGACCCCTAAAGCACAAATGTGCTCTCGCCGCAGCTGCACCTGAATGCAAACAAGCATAGTGTCCTAGGCATACTTGTATAGGCGGCTAGGCAATCCTTCCCACCCACGGTAAGCCTAGGGGGCCTAGCGCCTAGGCGTTTCTAGGCGCTCTTCATATTTGTTTATATTTTACATATATATAAATGATTATAACATATACATTAGCTATATTCAAATATATACATCACTATGTACATTTTTATTGGTTATCCCTAATTTGTCCTAAGTCAGACCTATTTTGGCATAATATGAATTAATCAGACGTAACTTCCCCTAGTTTGTCCTACATTAGCTATATTCAAATATATACATCATTGTGTATATATAAATGATTATTACATATACATCAGCTATATTCAAATATATA
Source organism: Alisma plantago-aquatica (assembly GCA_963693085.1). Lineage (NCBI taxonomy): Eukaryota > Viridiplantae > Streptophyta > Magnoliopsida > Alismatales > Alismataceae > Alisma > Alisma plantago-aquatica. The sequence continues at coordinate 267,065,100 of OY856410.1, forward strand.
CTACACTATGTATATTTTTATTGGTTATCCCTAAGCTTAATCAATCATAAATTCAACTACATCACATCTGTCATGGCCTAGGCTAGACCTATTTGACCTAACATGATCTAAATTGGAGCTAATTTAACTTATTCTGCCCTAATTTGGCCTAAGTCAGACCAATTTTGGCATAATATGACTTAATCAGACGTAACTTCCCCTAGTTTGTCCCACATTGACATAAATGAGCCCTAATTTGGCAAAACCAGACCTAATTCCCCAAATTAAGACATGTTTTCCCCAAATCAGACCTATTTCTCCCCAAATCAGACCTAATTTAGATCTGATTTGGCTTAAATTAGAGCTATTTCTTCCATAAAAGAACTGGTTTGGATCTAATTTGACCAAAACAGACTTAATACATGCTAATTTAGTCTTTAAGTATCTTAATTCGGTCTAAAACGGCTTAGGCATCCACTTCAGTTATCTGAAAGCCTAGACCCCTAGTTTAAGGCAGCTCGCCTAGAGCCTAGAGGCCTAGGCGCGCCTAGGCAGAGCCCAGGAGGGAGCCTGGATAACTATGGTCCTAGGTGCACCTATTGCCAACAATTTTGCTACATTAAGGTGAATGTCGCACCAACAAAGCCCAACTTGGTCGTAGATGTGGTCATTGCACTGCTCACCTAACTTAGACACACACTTGAGTGGTTGGCTCGCCGCCATCTGCGATGGTACCCCCGCACATGTCGCCTTTGCGAATGAGATGATGAATATGAACATCTATTTTGTGTTGCACGGCAAGTCGGCACCTCCCCACTCCATACCTAGTTGGATCCATCCTCGATGTATTTTGTTACCTCCAACTAGACCATCGTGGACTTTGTAGTCTACCATGCCACAAAGTTCATCATGTACTCATCTCTTTGTTGCCCCTCAAGATGATGTTGGTCACCCCATAGTAATCAAGGTGCCATAGGCACTGGGCAGGATGCCTCAATCTAGGCGTCCAGCCTCTTATCTAGAGTGGGAGACTAAGGCATTTGGGCCCAAATTAAGCCACCTAAAGGCAAAACTAACACAAATTAGGCATGGATTTGGTCAAATTAGATCACCACAAATTATTTTCTATTGAAATGTTTGATTTAGGCCAAATCAAGTCAAATTTTGGCAAATTAGGGCTTAGTTGGGGAAAACATGTCTGGTTTGGAGGAACTACGTCTAATTTGGGGAAATGAGGTTTGATTTGGCCAAATTGAGTCTCATTTAGGCCAATATATGGTAAATTAGGGGAATTAAGATCTAGTTAGGTCATGTTATGCAAATATAGGTCGGATTAGGTGAAATCAGGTCAAAGTTGGGCAAATTAGGTCTGATTTGGGGGAAGAGGAATTAGGTCTGATTCGGCCAAATTGGGTCTCATTTAGATCAATAGACATTAAATTAGGGGAAGTAGGGTATGTTTCAGTCATATTATGCAAAATAAGGTCTGATTTAGGCCAAATCAGGTCATGTTTGAGCAAATTAGGTTTTATTTGGGGAAACATGTATGGGGAAAATAGGTCTACTTTGGGGGAATTAGGTTTGATTTGGCCAAATTAGGTCTCATTTAGATAAATATAGGGTACATTAGGGAAAGGAGGTCTGGGAAGCTTATGCTAAGAAAAATTAGGTAAGATCTAGGTACGATTAGGTCAAATTTAGATCAAGATAGATCAAATAGGGTCAATTAGGTCTAGTTTAGGCCATGTAGGTGTGACTTAGATCAAGTTATAAGTGTTGCAACTTAGATATAACCATTAGAAATATACATAGTAATGTATCTATTTGAATATAGCTAAATATCTATATGTAAATTTTACGACATATATGTAAAAAATAGCAAAATGGCTAGAAACACCTAGACTCCAGCCTAGGGCACCTTGGGAAAAGGGACCGCCTAGCTACAAAGGCAACTTCAAGTCACCCATGCTTACCGCACACTCCAATTGGATTTTGGACTCTAGCACTACCGGACACATGACTAGTTGCAACGTCTACTTACAATTTCGATCCCAATATCCCTCACTCCTTTGTCACACTATAGACGGATCTGTTAAAACTAAAACACACAGTGGCTATGTCCCACTTACCTCCATCAACACCTTACGTTTTGTCCATTACGCCCCAAATTCCCTCATATATACATTCCATAGCACAAAATATTGATTCCTTAAGTTGTTGACTAACTTTTGGACTTTATCGGTTGTCCTGTAAGATTTGAGAAGCTTGATGATTGTTGAACAAGAGGTCCACATCAGTGACCTCTACTACCTTTTTGTGCCATCAGTAGCTCGATCCACTTCTTACCAGTTAGCCTTGTAGTAAAATTTTCATTTTGTCTGCCGACTAAAAGCTCGTTTGATCACTAAAAGCTTCACTCAACCTTACGGCGTTGACTTGTTGGAGACATTCTTGCCCCTCACTTTGATTCCTTTGGTCTATATATAGATCTCTCTTGTTGCTCATCTAGACTTTCCTCTCTATCAACTAGACGTAAAGAATGTTTTACTCCATGATGACTCATCAGAAAAAGTTTACATGCAACAATGTCTGTGTTTTGTTGTCGAGAAGGTGTTTGACCAAGGTTTGATGTTTTCGCTACTTTATCTACGGGCTAAAGAAGTCCCATTGTGCTTGGTTCCACAAACTCAGCATGGTCCGTGAAAACCTTATTTTCAAGAAATTGGCCAACGACCATTCTCTGTTCTCCATCCAGATGTTTCAGGGTCATTATTCTTGATGTCTATGTGGATGACATCGACATCGACATCTCTAAGAGCACTGCCCCAGAAAACTCCAAGTTAAAGAAAGCTCTTCAGTCTCACTTTCATACCAAAGATCTCAGGAACCTACAACACTTTTTTGGCATGGGCGTACTAATCTAGATCCAAAATCAATATTTGTTCCAGATTTGCTGAAAGAAATAGGGATAATTGAAGCAAAACAAGTCTACATCCAAAATCAATATTTGTTCCGGATTTGCTGAAAAAAATAGGGATGACTGAAGCAAAACAAGTCTCTACACCACGGATTACCACTCAAAACGTCAAAATGAGGAGATATTTCCTAACTTAGAACAAGGTTGATATGTTGTTGGTATATTACACTATCCAAAAATTACACGGCTAAGCATCTCTAATGTTATTGGTGTAGTCTATCAGCACATAGCTTGCCTTTACAGTCTCACTACAATAGCGTCCAATGCACCTTTACATATCTTAAAGAGTGCTCCAAGCCAAAAATTTCTCAATGAACAACCTAGTGGAAAGACTATCTCAGTCTCTTGGTATGCCGATGTGAATTGGGCAAGTGATGCCCATGATCAATGATCTACTTCTAAAATATGTATCACTGGCAAACATCCAATTATGTGAAGCAAGAAATAGACAGTTGTTAGGTAAGTGTGAAGACCGAATACGGAGCAATGACATGTGCCTACTGAAAGAGTTCGAAGTCATGTCAAGTCCCCTACTACTCTCTACTGGCACTGCGATAATATGATAGTCATTCCCATTGATAATAACCCAGTCTTCTACACACGTTTGTAACACATTAACATTGGTTGTCACTTTGTACTAGATCTTGTCAAAGCAAACAAGATTGTGGCACTACATGTGAAGATTGGTGATCAAGTTGTTGATATCCTTACCAAACAGTTGCCTCCTCTATTCTCATATATAACTTACAAGCATAGTTGTTAAGGAGGCTAGGTACTAGGTGTTTCCTAGGGGGCGCCTATGGCGTCTAGGCATTTTATTTTTTTAAGGAGATATTGATGATATTTAGATGTTTATATTTATCATTTAACATTTGTAAATATGTAATAACGAAATATTACATAGTGTTTAGGCTAAATCACACCTAACATGGCTTGATTGGCCCTAATGTAAACAAACTTGATGTAAATTTGATCTAATTTGAACTAGTTTGACCTAGTTTGGCCTAAATCGGATCTAATTTTGCATAACATGACTTAATTAGACCTCATTTTGCCAAAATTTCCCTATATTTACCTAAATGAAACCTAATTTGGCCAAATCAGACCTAATCTCCCAAAAACATACATATTTCCCCAAAATCAGGCATGTTTTCCCCAAATCAGATCTGATTTGCCCAAATTTGACAAGATTTAGCCTTAATCATCCCTAATTTTGCATAGCATGACCTATTAAGCCTAAGTTTCACCAAATTTTCCCTCTATTGACCTAAATGAGACCAAATTTGGGCAAAGTAACCTAGTCACCCCAAATCAGACCTATATCCCCAAAATCAGACTTGTTTTCCCCAAATCAGACCTAATCTGCCCAAATTGGACATTATTTGGCATAAATCAAACCTAGTTTTGCGTAACATGACTTAATCAAACCTATCTACCCTAATGTGCCCCTATAGTGATCTAAATAAGACCTAATATGGCCAAATCAGGCTTGTTTTCCCCAAATCAACCTAGTTTACCCTTATTTGACCTGATTTGCGCTAAATCAGACCTATTTCAACCAAAAAATGAGTAAACTTGATCTAGTTTCACCTATTTGAGACGTAACTAATGCTAAATTAGCCTTTTAAGTGGCTTAATTTGGCTTCATAGGCCTTAGGTGGCCACTTAATTCATCTTAGGGGCTAGGCACCCAGTTTGAGGCGTCGTGCCCAACGCCTAGGGCGCCTAGGCAGGGGCCTTGACAACTAAGTTTACAAGATGGGACTGCATGGCATCTACTCTCCCGCTTGAGAGGGAGTGTTAACATTACTAGTTATTTCATATTGGGGTTAGGCCCACTCATGCACTTACGCACTCTCTTATTATTTTCCTCTCATTCTTAATTAATCCATTTACCAATTAGGGATCCATGTAACTCTCCAGGCTCATATATATGAGAAGCCTAGTTAAACATTGTTTATTGAAAGTTGATTGTAACTAAATCGCTACACCTCTAATGTTCGTTGGTGAATTTTCTTTTCTACATGGACTAATCTTTTGAAATCTAGAAAGAATTGTTACTTATGGTTATGAATTTTCTGAAGATGGTAGAATTCCAGTTCAATAAAAGGGCCAAAGTCTAGAGATATGATAATGGTAGAGAATACAAGATACATGAGCCAAAGCCCAATAGCCACTTATACCCACAATGCCCCTCAAGTCGGAGGGTATATGTTGTGTAGTCCCCTAGCTAGAGACATGTGTTGAAAACAATTACATGCAGTGGCCTTGTCAAAATGTCAATCAAATCCCCTATTTCTATATGAGCAGTCATCATTGTCTTTGCTTTGACCAAATCATGCACAAAGTGGCAATCTACCTCAATGTGTTTTGTGCATTCATGGAAAATTGGGTTGTTTGAAATGTGATTGATTGCATGATTGTCACAACAAACAGTCACTAGAGCTTAAACAGGAATCTCAAACTCAATCACAATGGACTTTGCCCACTGTAGGTCACATCATGCATGGTCCATTGCTTAGTATTCAAATTTGGTGCTAGATCAAGTAAGATATTCTTTTTTGCTTCTCCAAGCAATACGGCAATCACCTAACATGATACGGAAACCATATATAGATCGTTGGTCTTGAGTATCTACTATCCAATTTGTATTTGCATACTTGTAACACCCGGGCCCACAGCCCAAGGCTCTAGTAGAGTTTCAGGAATGACGATTGGCCCCACATACCACCACTGGCCTTAATTGCACGCTTTGTCCTCACACGCAAGTCATGATAAACTTCCCGACTGATCACCCATCCTAGCACTACTCTTAGTTGAGCACGCTTAACCACAGAGTACTTTAGTGATAGGCTCCCTGAAAAGGAGGTGCACATTGGTGATATGGGTAGTCTAATCATAATTCCAGTTAAGATTTATCCGGGGCCTCAAATCATGGGACATTACAATCTCCCTCAAATAGACTCTTGACATCCTCGTCAAGGCTCAACTATATGACCTCGTAATATTTCCTCATTTTAGTGCAGAACCAAAATGGCCCATGGACACCCAGCTCTCGATCAGGGAATACTAGTGCAAGGGTGGCTACATCACCAAGAACATCCCATTCCAGCATTCCTGAACCGGACGACTCAAGACTGGCATGCCACATGCCCATGTGGACCCCACCTACTAGAGGGGTTATGGCTCTGATACCATTTGTAACACCTGGACCCATAGCCCAAGGCTCTAGTAGACTTTCAAGAATGATGACTGGCCCCACAGACCACCACTAGCCTTAACTGCACATTTTTTCCTCATTCACATGCAAGCCAGGATAAATTTCTCGACTGGTCACCCATTCTAGTACTACTCTTAGTTGAGCACGCTTAATCATAGGTTCTTTAGTGATGGGCTCCCTGAAAAGGAGGTGCACCTTGGTGATATGGGTAGTCTAATCATTCCTTTTAAGATCATTTTATCTGAGACCTCAAATCTTGGGACGTTACAATACTGAAAGATAGTTACATCCTTCAGCTTAGGTTGGTGGTAAAAAAAATCATCTTCCTAGGACACTCTTGAGGTATCACAAGATAAGTTAGACATTGCACTAGTGAGGTTGTAGAAGAGCACTCATATGTTGACTAATCAGGGAAGAACTCCCCCTCACTCGGAGCTTTTGTATGGTAGTCCATCAGTGTGGAGACAGGTATGGCATATGTTGTCCCGGTCTCCGGTGGCAGGTCCAAGACGTAGTGTCTTTAAATTGATTCTTATGTTAGAGCAAAGGATTTATATGCCAAAACATTATAGATTTCTCTGATCCTCAATGTGAAAGTTGCATTGTAAAGATCTTTTCAAACTTGAGATGCCTCCAATATCATTTTTGGTGATCACAATGTCATCCAAATATGCGGCAAGGATGTGACCTCCAGATGAGTAGGGGAGAATCACGAATGATTTGTAACTTATCTTTTAAATCTCAGCTGGCAATGCTCAGTTTATTAAACTAGGCCCATGCATATTCCTTAAGGTTGTATAATGAGTGACGAAGACGGCAGATCTTGTGAGAATAATCCCCCTCATCAACAAAGCTCGGAGGTTGCTACATATACACCTTCTCTAATAGATCACAATGGAGAAAAGTATTTTTAGTGTCCTAGAGAAAACGAGGTCAATCCACATGTGTAGCCAAGGAGATTAAAATACAAATGGAATCGATCTGGGTGATTGGGTAGAAAGTTCCAAAGTAGTCAAGGCCAGATGTATGGGTAAACCTCTAGCAACCAACCACGTTGTGGCCATTAGAATGATGCTTGGCAGTGTATACCCACTAAAAATTAATGATACTCTTGCTAGGTGGGGGATCCACTAGGTCCCACATACCATTTTTTGCAATGTCTACATTTCGTCCATTATCGTAGTTTTCGACCCACATTGATTTAAGGCGTCAGCCATTTCTTTGGGAACACATGTATTATCTAATGTTGTGGCAAAGGCATGGCAGAGGAAAGACGAGAAAGACAACAAGTGTCAAAAATAGGGTGCTTTATAGTGCAAGAGTGAGTACCTCACAAAGAGCCACTTATGATTGGAATTGTATTGAAATAAACGATGATGGAGGGGTGGTTGTGATGTAGGACAGGCCCCACCTTTACGCACTTATGAGCGTAGGCGTCGTCGTGTCATTAGTTAGGCTTTATTGGCATGTTTTATTTTATTATGTTTTTTCTCTTCTTATGGGTTTTTGTAAAGTCATGTGGTTTTAGTCCCACATTGGCTATCGTGTGTTTAGTCTTTCTTTTAGAAGCCTATATAAAGGCTCTATGGGCATCCATGTAGAGACAGTTTATGAATGAGAATTATCATTTTAGTCATTGCCTAGTTTATTTTTAAATAGTTGTAGTTTTACATTAAGTGGTATCAGAGCCTAACCCCAAAAGCATAAGGGTTAGGTCCTGCCCACCCGTCATCCTCCATCCTCCAGCCGTCATCCTCCATCCTCCAGCCGTCACCCTCCAGCAGTCATCCTCCACCTTCACCAAACCCGTCGTCACCGCCGCTGCTACCAAACCTTGCCCGCTGCCCTCTCCGCCTGCGGCAGCCGTCCGTTGTTGCTTCTTTTGTCACCCCTGCTACGGCTGCCGCCCCTGCTACGGTTGTCGCCCCTGCTATGGCTGTCGCTTCTACCGTCGCCCCTGCTAAGGCTGCCGCCGCCGCCCCCTGCTGCTGTTGTCGCCGCCGTCCCATGCTGCTTCTGCCGCCGCCGCCGTCATCGGCTGCTGCTACCGCCGTCGTCCACCGTCGTTGATGCCGTCGTCGGCCGCTGCTGACATACCGCCGCCGTTGCTGTTGTCTGCGACAACCCCACTAGTTGGATCGGTGGAAGCTTTGGCCGGATCGACGTCCTCCACAAAGACGACAACCTCTTCTACACAAAGTAAAGGGTATTCGATATCTACAATTCAGGTAAGGTCTTTCCATTGTTATTGTACCTTGTTCTTCTTCTGCATTTCTAGTACATTTGCAAAAGGGTCTATAGGGAGTTTTAATTCCTCCACCGCAAAATTGCCAAGTCCTATTTTTATGAGAGGTTTTTCTTTGTTCAGCGCACTATTTACTTTCATATATCTGTCCGCATTTTTTTCTTGAAGTTTTTTTTTTCGCGTTGTACATCTCAGAAACTAATTTTTCCTTTGGCACAATAATTTTTTGTTGTTTCATTGCAATTCATTATGTCGGATCATAGGTCTCATAGCCCTATGTTGGAACCCACTCCAGAAGCAGCCCCTGCGTCTTCCCAAACCCCCTTTAACCTGGATACTCTTGGTCAAACACTCAATTCCATCATGACTGAGCTTCGCACAATCCGCAAAACACACTCTCCAGGCCGATCAAAATCCCGCACCTTATTTGGGATATGGCATGCCACCAAATATAGCGAATGCACCTCGATCCCCATTAGCTCTTACTCCCCTGCAAATCTGTGCACCACAACCCCAAGAGATCCCCGACTACCAAAACTTAGGGGCCACTGACCCTTTCGCTGAACATGACCCTTACTCCCTACATGCCTATGAGGAAAACCACCACTACTACCCACCGTATTATCAGCCTCCCAATCATACGCCTCAACCCGTTGATCCACACACAAACCTTGCACGGAAATACCCCTCTCAACGCAATGCCCCTGACCCCCAATTCGTTCCTGCAAATCATTATCCACATCCTCAACGACCAATGGCTCCGCCTTATCATCCCATCCACCTTCCTGCGCCACGTCCTCATCCCCCTGGACATGATACTTTTCACGCCCCCCCCACGTGGCCCAGCCTTTCCCCAAAATCCTTACGGTGACTACCACCCAGGACACCCACCTCAGGATGATATCATCTGCCGAGTTAAGGTAGATGCACCTACTTTTGATGGAAAACTTGACCCTAAGGCTTTTCTCGATTGGATTGCCAGTTTGGAAGATTATTTCGACTGGTATAACATGACAGATGCTCAACGGATTAGGTTTGCCAAAATGAAACTTGAAGGGTCCGCCAAGAGGTATTGGCAAGGCGTCCAACGTGACATGGAGCGTAGTGGTCAGCCTCCTATTCTATTTTGGGATGAGATGAAAACCAAGCTACGTGAACGCTATGTACCCTCCCAATACCAAAGACAACTTTCTGACTGGATGGCCCTTAGCTAAGGGACATCTTCTGTTCAGGAGTACATGGAACGGTTTGAAGAGGCTAAAAACCGTTGTGCTCACAATGACTCAAACTGGCAATTAGCCGCTCGCTTTGTGCATCGTCTACACCCCGATATTAAGCGATAAATGCAATTGCAACAATATGACTCCTTAGACGATGCTTTTCACCCCACCCAACAGGTCAAGAGTTACCTACAACCCGCTTCTCGTGGTCCTTCATTTTCTTGTTTTGGCCAACGTACTCGATCAACCAGTAATCCGATCACTACCTCGTCTCGTTCGGCCTATCCTCCGCGCCAACCATCTCCTCAGGGTTCTTCACTCCCTTCAGCCAGTAAAGGTAAAGAGATAATGTCCACTCCAATCCGACCTCCTCCAAGAGGTCGTGAATGCTTTTATTGTCATAGCACGACTCACTTAGCTACCCAATGCCCTCGCCGTGCTCTTTTTGTGTCCTCAGACTCTCCTGATACCACCCCAGAGGATGACATTGAGTATGAAGATGTTCTTCCAGCCTCTGAACCCTCAGATGATGACACGGATTATGAGGATGATCCTTCTTATCTTCAAGTCATGTGTATTCTTGTTGCTCCTTCAGAAGGGGATGAATGGAAACGTACCACCCCCCTCCAAACCTTTTTCAAACATGATGGTAAAAGTTGTAAACTCCTCATTGATCGGGGTAGTTCTCAAAATATCATTTCACACCATGGATTGAAGCGCATGGAGTTGCGCCCTGAACCACATCCACAACCACACAGTCCATTGGATGAACCAGATTAGCTTGCCCATCACCCAGCGTTGTCTTGCACCCATCACTCTAGGTGCTTATTCGAACCACATTTGGTGCGGCGTGTTGTCCATGGATGTTGGCCATGTCATTTTGGGATGTTCTTGGATATATGACTTAGATGCCCACAATGAGGGACGTTCCAACGTTTATACTTTTAAGCACAAAGGCAAACACATCTGATTAGCACCTACTCGTTTCATTTCCCTATCAAAAAGAGTCCACCGCCTGATCCCCAATCCTCCAAATCCTAACACTCTCTACACCTTGTCACTCGACGAGAGCTTGAGCAAGCCAATCGAGAATCTGGATGCATGTATGTGCTATACATCAAAGAATCCACTCCCATGTCTGATTGTTAGCCCCCACCGGAACGTGTCTCCCTTCTCGACGAGTTTAAGGACATGACACCCACCGACCTTCCGGATGAGCTCCCTCCTATTTGTGATATTCAGCATGAGATTGATTTGATTCCCGGGTCTTCGCTCCCTAACCGACCTCAGTACTGTGTGAACCCGAACGAACATGCTGAATTGAAACGTCAGGTTGATGCCCTCCTTCTCAAAGGATTCATTTGCGAGAGCAAGAGCCCTTGTGCGGTTCTCGCACTACTTGCTCCCAAGAAGGATGGTAATTGGTGTATGTGTTTAGATTGTCGACCCATCAATAAGTTCACTGTCAAATATCATTTTCCTATTCCACGCCTTGACGACATGCTTGATCTATTGACGAGATCCCGTTATTTCTCCAAGATTGACCTTCGTAGTGGTTACCACCAGATCCGTGTTAAGCAGTCTCATGAATGGAAGACTGCCTTCAAAACCCCATACGGTTTATATGAGTGGCTAGTCATGCCTTTTGGCCTTTCGAACGCACCCAGCACCTTCATGCGCGTCATGAACCATGTGTTACGACCATTCATTGGAAAGTTTTTAGTGGTATACTTTGATGACATTCTGAATTTTAGTAAGACCAAGGACGAACACCTAACTCATCTCCGACTCATCTTTGACACACTTCGTACTGAGAAATTGTACATCAATCTAACGAAGTGTCCGTTCCTTCAAGATAAAGTCCTATTCCTTGGCTATTTTGTATCTGCTACCGACATTGAGGCTGACCCAGCCAAAGTCAAGGCCATCACTGATTGGCCTCAACCCACTTTGATTTCTGAGCTTCGCAGCTTTCACGGGGTGGCTACTTTTTATCGTCGATTTGTTCGAGGATTTAGCACCATTATGGCTCCTCTCACTGAGTTAATGAAGTGTGACAAATTAGAGTGGACACCATCAGCCAAACGTGCTTTTGAGGCAGTCAAAACTAAGTTGACCGAAGCTCTGGTTCTTCGCCTTCCCGATTTTTCCCTCCCTTTTGAAGTATCTTGTGACGCTTCTGGTGTTGGCATTGGAGGTGTTCTGAGTCAAGAAGGGCACCCAGTTGCCTTTTTCAGTGAGAAACTCAATGAGGCAAAGTGTAAATATTCCACGAATGATAAAGAATTCTACGTTGTTGTGCAATCCCTGCGTCATTGGAGGCACTACCATCTCCATCAAGAGTTCATCCTTTGGTCTGACCATCAAGCCCTTCGATTTCTAAACTCCCAAAAGAACTTAAATGTATGTCACGCCAAGTGGTGTGAATTTCTTCAGGAGTACACTTTTGCCCTCAAGCATCGCTCAAGTGTTGAGAACAAGGCCGCAGATGCTCTCAGTCTTTGCTTGACCACCCACAGTCTATGAGCGTTGAAGTTGTGGGCTTCGACCGACTGAAAGAACAATATCCCACCTGTCCTGATTTTGTGACTGTTCATTCTGAACTTCTCAGTAGCACACCCGATCATGCTTCTGATTTAGTCTACGTGATGGATTTCTTTTTTGTGGTGCGCAATTGTATATCCCTTCTACTTCAGTTCGAGATTTTCTCATTTGGGAATTACATGCTAGTGGCCTCGCTGGCCATTTCGGTAGGAATAAGACCACCACTCTAGTGATAGACAGATTTTATTGGCCTTACGTCATGATGTAGCTCGCATCGTGTCTCAGTGTCGTACTTGTCAATTGGCCAAAACCAAAAGACAAAATACGGGTCTTTACACTCATCTCCCTATTCCGCATGAGCCTTGGAAGGACCTAAGTATGGATTTTATTTTAGGTCTTCCCCGCACTTCCCGTGGCCACGACTCTGTGTTCGTCGTTGTTGATCGTTTTTCAAAGATGGCCCACTTCATTGCCTGTAGTAAGACTTCTGATGCCTCTCGTATCGCCCGCTTTTTCTTCAATGAGTTAGTCAAACTACATGGACTTCCTTCCTCCATAGTCTCCGACCGTAATGTAAAGTTTGTTAGCTACTTTTGGAAGACTTTGTGGAAAATCTTTAGTACCAACCTCAAATTCTCTTCTGCCTTTCACCCTCAAACTGATGGTCAAACTGAGGTGGTTAACAGGAGCTTGGGTAACCTTCTACGATGTCTTGTTGGTGAGCGCCTAGGCAACTAGGACTTATTGCTACATACTGCTGAATTTGCTTACAACAGTTCTGTAAATTGATCCACAGGAAAGAGTCCTTTTGAAGTTGTTAATGGATACAAACCCCGCCAGCCTATAGATCTTGTACCTATGACCACTAATGACCACACTTCCCACACTGCTGAGACCTTTGCCCAGCACATTCCTGATTTCCATGCCGAGATTCGCCAAAAACTTACTTTGTCTTATAGAAACTATAAGCTTTCTTCAGATATACATCGCAGGTTTCAAGAATATCATGTGGGAGATTGTGTTAGTACGTGTGCGCCCTGAACGCTACCCCAAAAATTCTTTCAAGAAGCTTCATGCCAAAGCGTCAGGACCTTTCCAAATACTTAGTCGACAGGGACCCAATACCTATGTACTGAATTTGCTAGCAGATTGGGGCATTAGTGCAATATTCAATGTGGAGGATCTTTCTCCTTATCGTGGTACATTCGAGCCCCCTCCACCACCACCACCAGCTTCTTCAGACCGTCACCGTGCTTCACCGCCGTCAGCAGCGTTACCGCCTCTACCTCACCTTCCTCAACAGCCGCCCGAGCGCATCGACACCGTCTTGGACGACCAGACCATCCTCACCAGTCAGGGCATTTTACGCCGTTTCTTGGTTCGTTGGAGAGGTCGTTCATCAGCAGACGCCACATGGATCATCGAGGAGGAGTTTCGCCGCGTTGATGCAGATCTTCTGGAGCTCTACCTCAGTAATGACTCGACGGATCAAGTCTTTTACGGCTGAGGGGAGTTGATGTAGGACAGGCCCCACCTTTACGCACTTATGAGTGTAGGCGTCGACGTGTCATTAGTTAGGCTTTATTGGCATGTTTTATTTTATTATGTCTTTTCTCTTCTTATGGGTTTTTGTAAAGTCATGTGGTTTTAGTCCCACATTGGCTATCGTGTGTTTAGTCTTTCTTTTAGAAGCCTATATAAAGGCTCTATGGGCATCCATGTAGAGAGACAGTTTATGAATGAGAATTATCATTTTAGTCATTGCCTAGTTTATTTTTAAATAGTCATAATTTTACATTAGGTTGTCTGTGGATCAACTTCCTTGCGTCGATGATAGACCTTGGAAAGGAAATGAGGTGGAGGGTGTGGGGTGATGGTGGTGGAGAGTGATGAGATTGCAAGAAAAGGGCATGTGAGAGAGACCATTTCATTGACAGTCATTGTAGAAGATGAATAAAAGAAGAAAAACTCGTCTTTGTGGAAGGTGACGTCAGCCAAAATGTATAGGTGACCAATCACATAGTCAACGCACTTATATCTCTTCTGAGAATGAGTAATTGAGAAAATGACATTTTAAGCACTTGGGGAAAAGCTCAATTTTTGGGTCAAAATTATGCAAGGTGACTGAGGCAAAAACCCAAGGAGAGAGGAAATGGTTGTTATCAAGGATATAAGACAAAAAATGACAATTTTCATTGAAGAAAATATGAAAGTGAGTAGTTTGATAAGGAAGTAAGCAGTGAAAACGGCTTTGAAGTGGAGATGTTTCAGAAGGTTAGCATGAACGGCAAGTGACTGCGTGATTTTGAGGAGGTGACCATGCTTACACTCCACAGCACCATTTTGTTGTAGGGAGTAAGCACAAGAGCGTTGCTGAATCGTCCTCTTTTCACGGAAAAAAAAAACGCATGTTGGGTATATTCAACAGCATTATCGATGCGGAGAATCTAATAGGTGACAAAGTTTGAACGAAAATCATTGTATGAAAAGCACAGAGAAGAGGAAAGACTTGATCACAAGTTTTGAGAAGAAACAATCATGTCATTGGCAAGAAACTAGGAAGCACATACACTTCTAGATAGTCCCCATGTCTATGTCGAACACGTTTTGGACACGGACACAGTCCAAAACGTTTTGGACACAGCTAGGATGTGTCCTGACCATTTTGGTCGTTTTTTGCAGCCCAGACACGGCCCGGACACACCCTGTACGCATCAGTGCAGCAAATGATGTCAGAGTGCAGCTGAATGTACAGTTGATGTTTCAATTAGAAAAATCAAGCATAGATCTGAGGTATCATCCAAGTCGGAAACAAGCCTGTTAATAAGAATCAATGTTCAAAATGAACTCACATTATAGGTTAATAAATTGGTTAGTTGAGCAATATGAACTCTTATTTATTCTGAAAATCAGCGATATTTACTTCAAAACACAAGTTGTTTAGTTTTCTACTTCATATTATTTCTACTACACAGACAAAGACATTCATATTCATATAAGACTATACACACATATAAACGTCATTTTGGATACTATTTAAAATGATTTCAATTCATAGATTATACAGCCACATATATATGTGCATATTAAGAATATATTTCCCTTCATCCTATGATGTGTTCGTGCCCTATAATTTAGAAAATTGTCATGCCCCGTGTCAGTGTTTGTGTTTGTGTCTAGACATGTATTTGTGCTTCATTGGCGAGAAGTCATCCACAAAAGTTAAAAAAAAATTATCTAAAGCCATCATAATTGGGTGTCTGAAATGTACCGCAAACACCAATATGGCTTATATAATATGGTCTCTTATTCCTTTGTAGTTCTAGGCGGAAAAGTGACAACGATACTTTCCTAGTTGACATAATCCACAAAATGAAAGAAAAAGAAGAATGAAATGAAAATAACTAATTTAATTTGTTCAACGTGAATGACCATATGAAAATGAAGCTGAAGTAGTGTGACGACAACGAGAGTTGCTGACTCAGACTGTGGAGGGGCAAAGATTGTAAAGATCATGAGAGTGTGCTCCCCCGCCCATTGCCATTTTACACATTCTACAAGATTAGCCTAATGGTTTTGAAATAGCTTAAAGAATCAACAAATTTAACCACAGACATAAAATTATTAGAAAATTAGGGAGAAATGTGAAAAGAATAATTTTCACATGGGGGAAAGAGGAATTTGACACATTTTACAAATCGTTTGACAAATACATCCGCTAAGATGATATTGGAATCTGAAACAAAGGAGTATGCTTAGGTAAGAAGGTCTAGCATTCTCGTGATGTGCCACAATCCAAGTAGAGTGGGCAGCGAGCATGGATGTCCTAGTGTTACTTTTGTGAGCCATTGCAAGAATGGCAGAAGGCAAGGCCTCAAGGCATTTGGTGGATCCCCAATTTTCTAATCTGATGTGTATGCAAAAGATAGTGTGGATTGCACATGTAGCGGAGAATTGTCAAACTATTGTGAGGTATGAAGCAGTCATTCGTATTCCACATTTGTAAGAGAAATGTGAGGAACTCCAAATGGAAGTTGTAGGAACAACATTCACCCCGGTGGGGCCACGCCCGATGTGCGGTTGTGGAGCTTGGGCAAAATGTGCAATGCATCTGCCACATTCACGCCCATAGTGGTCAGATAATGATGCTTGGAATGGAAGATGCCCAGCGCAGTCCAACTTGCTACAGTATGTGCACTTAGTGATGGTCCTCACCCCCGTCCATGACTGTGGGCTGAAGCAACAACTATAGTTTGAGCTTCGAAGGAATCAATGTGGGAGATGTGAGCCAATGCCATATCAAACAAAGAGAGCCTCTACCAATATAGGAGCACAGTAGAAATAGAGAAATAGAGGGATAGTGCACTATTGGAATATAATGCATGGTAGGAAAGAATCACATGAGTATAGCTTTGTGGTTTGAAAATGTGAAGTCCCTAAGTGATCATATATGGCACTCAACCGTGCAATTTAGAATAACCACATGGACAGGGAAAAGCTAATGCTTTACCCCTCCTTTTTTTTGGCAAAAAAAAAACTACCACGGTCTTTTGATATTTTACTATGTGCTTCATATTTTATTTGTTGCTCATTGTTAGAACTGTATTACAGGAGAAGAACTAGGACACCAATGGACGTCTCAACGTGACAGTTCGGGTGACTCATAGATTATCGATGACAGGTATGGCAGCAAGAGAGGAACAGACAGCAACTTGCCTGTGGTCGGTGACGGCGATGGGAGGGGTTGGACCCCTCCTGGATGGTGTGCAGCTCCTACAACTATGTTGGTAGCGGGGTTGGACTTCCTTGCGGTAGCATCCTAGCCGAGCTGTGAGGCCGCATCTCCTCTTGCCAATGATCGTTTCTGCCTACTGGTTGGGGCACCACCAGGGTGGAAGGAAGGAGAAGAGAAGGGGAGGTGAGGAAGAGAATTAGGTTAGAGCACTTTCTTTAAAACCACGTAAACAAGATTATGGAGTAACGCTCATTGGTGAAAATAAGAGTACAGGTCTCCTATATAGAGGAGATAGATGGATACCCAAGTGGGTACATGGATCCTCACTTAAGTATACCAAAGATAAAAGAAAAATAAGGCTAATATTAGATACATGGGTCAAAATACAATAGCCACCTATATGATGTGCACATTTCATATCATATTTCTATCTTGTTTGTCATGCATTTTTCATGCATTCGGACACATTTTTCATTCATATTCATGTTGATTTTCATGCATTCGAGGTATACTTACTCTTGGTTGTTTGTTGATGCACATGTACTCAATTTCATTCTATTTTGACAAGAAAATGCCCCCAAATGCGTATATTGGGCATTTCCCCTTGGAGTCATGCAGTTGGAGCTGAATATTGAAGAAACAACAGGACTTACGGCGTGTAATACAGTTACACACGCCGTAAGGCCTCATCAGATAAAACTCTTGTCAAATAAGAGAAATGGACTCTAAAAATTCTCAAAGGCAGACACACGCCGTGTTGCCCAGAAACACGACGTAAGGCACTCTTGAAGAATTTCGGTCAGGACTTGGAATTACGGCGTGTCGCCAAATTATACGCCGTAAGTCTGGGTCTCTCGAGCAGTTGCTGAGATGCACTTATCCACACGACGTGTGGACCAATCCACACGCCGTAAGTGGATCGATTTTCTATAGAATTTGAAATTGAACATTTCGTTTGGACAAATACGACTCTCCCTCCCTTGGGACAGTTATCACGGATCATTTGGAGCGTTTTGGCATCAAAGAACAGAGAGGAGCTGAGGAGGGCGAATTTGGGGAAGACAAGGCAGTTATTCGAGAAAAGACCTCCTTTCCTCTCCATTCTTCTTCATCATTGCAGCTGGAGCTTCCCCGTTCGACTTCAACCTTCTCAAGAGAGAAGGTTGCTGGAGAGGAGCTATTCAGAGACGAAACTCTATCTACTTGTTCGAGTTTCTCCTTGTTCCTTCTTTCATTTCGAATTCTCTAGCTGTACCTTAGTTTCTATCATGAAAAACTGCAGATTTCCATTTTATTACTTGTGTTTCATAGCCATGAGTGAGTAGATCCGAATTCTTAGGTATGGGAGAGTAACTCTCATGTCATGACATGTATGGAACATGATAATTCGTTCTAAATACTAAATGCTTACATTTCTACCTTTTGAGTTTCGGTTCTTCTTGCATGTATGGCTGGCCACTATGTATGCATGTTTTATGCTTTCTTGTTTAATCTGAGAAGATTAGGTAGGAGAGTAAGGAGTTACTCTCTTGGCAACTCCTATATCACGAGAGTGGAAATTATGGAGTTGAGGAATAGGTTTGTGATCCAAAATGAAATACATACACGAGAGTGATGTATTGAGTTAGGATTGTTGTATTTACACCGAGAGGTGAAGTATAACATACAGCTCTCTTTTGCAAGTGTATGGTATGTTTAAATTCGTGTTCCTAATTCATGTTATGATGTGTTAGTGAAATTCTAAGTCCAAGATTGTTTTAAATCTGAAATCAAACCCCTTCAAGAAATCCATTTACTGTTTTAGTTTAAATCTGAATTTTAGTTTAATCAACCAAATCACTATTTGAAAAAGGCCTAGATTGTTGAAACTTAGCACTATTGTGTTTAATTAGTTACTAAAGCTCTTTGTGTTCGATCTCGACTACAACTACTCCCGTATACTTGCGGGAATTGGCTGGTTGAGTAAAAGATTATTTATATGATTGAAACTCGTTAGTGTAACAACCAACACTATACCATCAGTCTGCAGCTTTCTGGCGAGAATAAATTACTCGACTTTGAACCGATGCATGGCCAATCTCACTCACGCTAATGCCCCTTGTATATTAGCAATTGCTAATCAATTGCCTAACTAAAGAACATGGCTAACATTAGTAGAAATTATATTTCATGACAGTTGGATACACAATACAGTAAGAATAAGCAGCAAATTTCTGAGCACTTGAATCATTAATTTGAAAATAACATAAGATGAAGAAGGTTAAATTAGAAAAATAAATTCCCTCACATTTTGTGTATGTGCATAAAAGGTCCTAGCTTCAGCTTTTGATCCTTTCCCAACTGATCCAACTTCTAGTATCTGCACAAATAATGGAAATAGCTAACTTGTGTACAAATATATAGAAGTTATTGAGTACAGACATCAAAGCAAATATCAGTTTATATATTTTTTGGATAGTGGGATTTTCACCCCTGTCCAAGGTAGTAGGAGAGAGAGAACAGCCAACAACATACGTCGAGGGCCTTTAATCCCTTCCTGTAGTGCCCCAACGGGATTCGCTGAGATTCGAACCCGCAACCTGCGCTTCACAGGCAGCAGGCTTGACCAGTTGAGCTAGCTGGCAAGTGTAATATCAGTTTATATAAGAACATCTTTTATCCATAATCACAAATTCAGTATATGGGATTCAATCGGTAGAGGTTGAGAATTGTGGGAATCTATTAAATCACAAAGAAAATTAGGATAATATATGGCAAAGATTTATTAAATGTCGGTTAACTATTTGTGGAGACATATACAATACACTTTAAGAGAGAGGACACATACAGATATGTCTATGTATTGTCTATGTCAACTTATAAAGTACAAATATGACCTACCAAACAAGCATAACAACTTTCTAAACATGACTTTAGGAGCTACACGATAAAACCAAATTTAACCAAAGATTCTAAGATTATAAGAGATTAGAAAATACATACATGTTATTGATATGTATATGTATATGCTTTATATTTATTTTATGTTTTAGCCTTGCCTTTGTTTTTAGCCTTTATCCCATATCCACTAATTTTGTTTTCCACTTTTTATCTTGTCCTATAGAAGAGAGTGCCATGTATTTGTTTAAGATATATCAAATAAAGATTATTAGCTTTTATGGTATCAGACGATTATGATCCACCATAATCTCTCCCCTCCCCAACTGTAATGCTTCCCATCTCTTCTCCTTCCCCCCATCTCGTCGCCACCCCCAGTCAACCCCTACCCACCACCGCCCCTCCTCTTTCATTTCCTTCTAATGCCCCTCCTCCATGTTGCTCCACCGCCCCACCTCCCCTCCTCTTTCCCTCCTGTCGCCAGCCCCTGTCCACCATCTCTCCTATAACCTGCCGCCACCACTCGTTCCTTCCCTCCAAAAACCCGCCGCCAACTGCCGCCCCCTCCCCTCCCTGCCCCCTTCCCACCACGCTTCCCCTCGCGACCGCCCTCTTCCAACCACCTTGTCGTCGCTACCCCCCCCCAACCCTACGACTGCCCCCCCACCTTCCTACTACATCTTGCATCCACCATCTCCTTCCTCCCTCTCTCTTAGTCACCCTCCCCTCTCTATCCTAAAAGCCCTTCCCAAAATAACTCGTTGACTGGTAATAGATGCCTCTTTTCCTCTTCCTCCACTACATGATGGAGTAAATCTCACAATGTGGGTTAGGTCCACTTTTGCTTCTACCCCTGTGTGGATTTATCTGATCCACATGGATCGTCTGTTGTTGTTGTTGCTTAGTGTCAGACTACGTCTTCTTCCTCTCTGTGTGTCACCACCCCATATCTCATTGTGTCTGCGAATCCTCCCTGGTCACTTTGTGTTGCCACTCTGAAAATAGGCTAATCAAACTATCATCTTTGGTCGGCGTCGTTTGAGCTCTATGTTAAAGCCCAAGGGCGATATTCCCATATCTATTTTGTTGCTCCGGTCCCTCTAAACACCTCAGCCGATGAAAAAGCCAAATAAGACCATGTTCAGTGGACTAAAGATAATTTGGGTGTGATGACATGGATGGTTAACAGTGTCGAACTGAAGATCAATTAGTCTCTCCTCCATCTCAGAATGCTAAAGCCATATGGGATCAACTCTACCATGTGTATTCTCACCAAAGAAACCGAAGATCTTTGAGATCTTTAAGAACTTAGCGAAAAAGAATAATCGACTAATGGATCTTAGGAAGATTATTACAACCAAACTAGGAAGCAGAGACACTTTCTGGGAGGTGTTTTGGTCGTGTCTGAGACGTGTCAGACGCTAGGTTGTCTATGCGGCTAGGCAACCAGGCATTGCCTAGGGGCGCCCAGACAGCCTAGGCGCCTAGCAGGCCTATGCCGTCTAGGTTTTTTTTATATATTGTACAGATATAGACATACATATATAGATAGTTTATATATTAACCTATGAGCAATATATCAATCAATAGGAGCCATGAAGAGGAGAGAAAAGGAAAAAAGAACATCGGTCTACTTGAGGAAGAATAACAAATTTCAAAAAGAAATCAATAAGAAGGTTGAGGAAGACGATGAACAAAGAAAAAACGAAAAAAAGAAAAGAGAAAGTAGAGCATCATGCAGCAGGAACCTTACATATGGTGAAACCATGGAGAGAGAAAAATACAGCATAAGAAGATTGGTAGAGGGATAAGAACAAATAAAAAAAATGAAACAAGAAAAGGAGGTAAAAAGATGAGTAACAATAAAGTGACTATATGTACAGATATGAATAATGAATCTAATATATGAATGTTGGAGTAGAGACAGAAAATGCAAGCAAGAAATTAGCATTGTATTAGTGTGAGTACATCCAAACAAGAGATTTATATACAGATTATAGAAATAGGAGGGTGAGGAAGAAAAAAGACATTGTAGCATATAGTAAATCAGTAAGTGGAGCAGCAGTAAACTGATAATATCATAATAGTGCAGCAATAGTAACTCCATAACATAGCAGCAATTTGCTGCTTGGTGACGCAAAAATAAGAAACGGAAAATAAAGAAGGAATGCAGTAACATTGCAGCAATTTTGTTGCTTGACGGAGCTGTAAAGAGTAAGGAAAAACAAGGAAAGATTGAGGAAGAATAAATATCTAAAGAAATGGAAAAAAAGATAAGGAAAAAAAGCCCAGATTTAAGGCTCAGCGGGCGCCTAGGCGCCACCTAGGTGACCGCCCAGCACGCCCAGACCACCCAACAGCATAGTTAGGCTGGGAGCCCAGGTTTTAGAGGTCAGGTGGTCACCCAGGTTGGCGCCAATACAACAATGGTCAGACGCGGACACGCCATGGACATGGCTCTGACGTGTCCACTTTTAAAAAAAATTATGGGCATGTACACTGCTCAAACACGATCAGGATGCACGTTGGACACGGCATGCAGTCACCTTAGGCGCGTGATCAACTGACCGCAAGTTCACTCAAAAAAGAAACAAAACCCTCCCCCGATCTAAGCCCCTAGACTCGATACCTTGACCCTATTCTCTCCTCGACTCCCCATGATACCTCTCTTCCCCGACTCCTACCCTAACCTCTCCTCTCCCGTTTTCTCTTCTCCAACAAGCAGCACCTTCATTTTCTTCTCTCTGTTAAGCAGTACTAGGGGACAGAGAACCTACCACATGGAGAAGCGGACGTTGGAGCAGTGTCGCCACTCAAGTGGAGCAGCTGCCACCAACACGTGGAGCGTCAAGAACAGCAACTGCCCAAGTGCATTAGCAGCCAACCCGGCCCCTGTGCAAGGAGCACTACCAGACAAGTTGTCGCACCACAGAGCTGCAGCATGCGACTCCATTTCTTCATTCTCCAGGTACCATCATCTTCCTCCTTTCTCTTCTTAAACACCTCCTTCTCCCCTTTCTCTTCCTCTTCCATAGCTTCTTTCTTCTCCTCCCCTTTCTCTTCTTCCTCTTCCACGTCTTCTTTCTCCTATTTTGTTTTTCCTTATGTTATTCTTTCACCACGATATCCTCCTTCTCCTTTTCCCCTTCCTCGTCCACACACGTTCCTTTTTTCTTCCAGATTATGCTCTCCCTGTCCAATTTCTCCTAGTCCACGTCCCTTTCCTTCTTCCTGATTTAGCTCCTCCTGCTCATTTTCTCCTCCAACTCCTATTCTTCTTGAATTACGTTCCTCCTGCCCAATTTCTTTGCCTCCCATGTTATGATCATTTCCTTTCTCTTCTATTCTTTCTCCTCTTTCATCGCTTCTTTCTCCTCCTCCCCTTTCTCCACAACAATACCTTTTCCCCTCCTTTATCCCTTTCTCCTCACCCTTCTCCTATCACATTTTGTCCCATTTTCCAGTTCTATTTCTCCTCCTTCCCTAACTGTTACAATGAAACACCTAACCCCCCTCCCCTTTCTCTTCACCCTCTTCCATTGACTTCTTTCTTCTTGTCCCCTTTCTGTTTACCCTCATCCACTGACTTCTTTCTCCTCCTCCAATACAACATGTTTAAGGTTCCTCCTATCGCTTTGTTGTTATGCATCAATTAAATCCTCTCTTCCCTCTATTTAAATCCATTGACTTCCATCAAATCTTAAATGATTTCACTCCCATCCTCATTTCCCAGTTCCCTTGAATTAAATCATCTCTTCCCTGAGTTCCCCTAGTTAGATATCTCTTGTCTTCCCTCCTACTACATCACTAGTTTACTTCATTTTACTTTTTCATGATCTGAACTTGAATACTTGTAAATTTCCATACAATTACATTTGATTATAATTTGACTGCTTGTAAGTTTCAGACTTAGTACAATTACTTTTGAATGTAAATATGTAATTTGCACTATTGCTTGGTTTTTACATATTACTCTCTACTCTAGAACTAGTATGCTTACCTAGATTTGTAATGTTGTATGGTTGTGAAGTTGATATTGTTATATTGAATCATTTTTTGTCTCAATAGTATAGTTTTCATTGTGGTTTAAATACATATGCCACAATATGACATTACAATGTGGGCTTATCATATTATGTTCGTTGGTTAAATTAAAATTTAGAGACAAATCCTATACATTTAAAGATGAATCCAGTTATATATATATATATATATATATATATAGTCAGGCTAGAATACACTCAAGTGTACAGATTACGTCGTACACCTCAATGGTGTTTGCCTATCTAGACCTTGTCCTTCCAAAATCCGATCCATTGATCTTCATGGTTACAATAATAATAGGCCACATATAAAATTTGAGCTCATTTGGATGAGTGTAAGTCACTCATACAAGGACAACAAAATCGACGCACAAAACTAATTTGAAATGCATGATTCTTGCCTCCTTTAGATGCACGACCTAGAAGTATCCAAATGAGCTAAAATTTATTATATAGTTTGTTCTTAAGATATTTATGAAGATCAACTGTTTAGAATTTTCAAAAAGCTACTGCATCTTTAAAAACGACTGAGGTGTATGGTGCCTCCGGTACACTCGAGTGTACACTAGCCTGAATATATATATATATCCAGGCAATGTGCATTGCCTTCTTTTTCATTCTGCAGATCTTAACTCTTTTGGAGATCACGCGGTGCACTGTCGCATACGCTCAGGCTTTAAGTTCCTCCACGGTGTCGTTCGAGATGTCCTCTATGACATTATTTCTCATGTTGGGATAAAAGCTTTGAAAGAAGCTCTAGTCCCCTTTCTAAGGACACACCATGATGGTCTTCATGCCCAGACCAGCTGATATTTTATTATATGACTGGACCAATGGAAAGCACACTTGTGTTGATCTCACTGGTGTCTCTCCATTGACTGGGAATATTTCAAATAACTTTAAGGTTAGTCAGGAAGCTTTTGATGCGGCCACACATAAAGTTCGTAAACACGGGGCTTCATGTGAAGCAAACCATCAACACTTCCTTCCCTTTGCCTTTGATGTCTTTGGTGTTCTTACTGATGACTCAATTTCCCTCCTACGACGCATACAACATATCATAAATAGGAATGTGATGTTGCCATCATTTATTTTTTCAGATTTTGTTTTCAAATCATTGGGCTTTGCCATACAAAAAGGTTTGGCAGCCCAATTTGTAACACGTGCCTCTGCGAAGGCAATTATTTAATTTGGCATGTATATAGTGTGTGATTGAAAAAGATATATGTGTGTGTGTGTGTGTCTGTGTATTCTGGCATGTCCGGTGTCGTGTTTGTGTCCTATATTCTTTAAAATCGCTGTGTCCCATGTCCGTGTTTGTGTTTCCTAACAACCCATGCTTGGCAATCTGGGATGAATATGAAGTGTATCATCCTCTTGTTGGCTAAATTGACATTAGCATCATTCCTTTGTTTCGATGATGACAAACATTTCATTCTTGTCGATCTAACATGCTACTTGAGTGTTGCAGGAATAAGGTTGATGACAAAGAATTGGGAAATCTATATGCTTGAATTATTATTATTTCATGAATGTAATAAATTGTAAAACTTGTACAAACATATAATGTACAAAGTACTTAGACATCATGTAAATCAAGTGTTAGATCTTTCCTAGCTAATCACCACACTTAGATAGGTCATCCCCTTCAATAGTGTCACATATTCACACTCATACATACACTTAGTACTTTAATTGAAACATTGAAACAGGGTCAATCTCGGTCGACAAAATCCTCGACCGAGACACGCTCGGTCGACAAACTCCTCGACCGAGAAAGACCCAAGTAGCCGTTAGACACAGCAGACAAGGTAGTTGGCAGTTGGAGATGAACTTTGCAAACACTTGCTCCAGAGAGCATGTCGGTCGACAAACCCTCGACCGAGTAGGTGTCTCGGTCGACAATTTCTCGACCGAGATGGGTTCTGACAGCACTTGCAGAATTAATTAACTAGCCGTTGCTAAAGCAACTAAAAGTGTACCTAACGGCTAGTTGAGCACTAAGAACCCCCTAGAAAGTGTCTAGAACGTCCTTAAGCACTTGTAGGTCATTCCTATAAATAGGACATGCCTTAGGACACCTAAACTCACTAATCTACACTTTTGATACACTTGAGTTTACACTTGCAATTGTCAATCTGTTTTGAGAAATTGAGCAACACTTGCATTGGCTATTCTTCTCCTTGCTCCAATTTCGTGTCCTATAGGCTAGCATCTCCTATCCACAGCAATTACACTTCTATATACATTGGTTAGGAGATCAAAACGCTTGATATAGGAAATCAAGCCTTGAGCTGCAAAGTGGTATTGTAATTTCTATTTTTCCTTCTTGTTCCTTTTATCCTTTGTATTCTCCTTGCTACTCCTAGGGTTGGAGGCTGCGGATTGGAGAGGGTTCTTCTCGGTGGAGAAGGTGGACTCCGAACTACTTCAAGAAGGTTATTGCAACGGGAAGCTACTTCAAGAGGAAGGCTACTTCAAGGGGGAGCTTGAAGTTACTTCAAGAAGGCTGCTTCAAAGTTTGTGCAATTACTTCTAGGTGAAGGCTGTCTGAAGGGTTTCTGAAAGAATTGTAATTTTATGTAAAGTCCTTGCGAGGTAATAAAATTTGATTCTTTCAAAATCCCGGTTGGGTAAGCAATCGGGTAGTGGATTGGCGGCCTTAGTATTTGCTAAGGTTGGAACCACTCTAAATCCTTGTCCCCTTGTCCAATATCTTTGTGGTTGCTTGCTTTGAGATAAATTATCTTAAAATAATTATAAAACCCTATTAACCCCCCTCTAGTGGTTTTTCAATTGGTATCAGAGCAGGCTTCAAGGAGCTCTAATCGAGTCTTGAAGAATGAAGGATGGTGGTGCCTACAACCGCAAGCAAAGGAGCAGCTTGGACCAACCTTCAACAAGTTGCAGTTGGTGCTTAGGAACAAGCCACACAACAATTGGTTGCCCATGGAGAGAAAAGAAGGAAGAGGTCCATAAAAATTGTCTTATTGCTACAACAAGTGAAGAAGAAGAAGAAGAAGAGGTAAGCCTTTTCGATTTACCTAAAGAAGATTTAATTGCTAGTCTTCAAGAAACGCATGAAAAATATATTGAGTGCAAGAAGAAATTAAAGAAATCAAATAAAGAAAATAATGAGTTACATGCTAAACTTCTTGCTCTTACATCTGAAAATGAAGATCTTAAAAAGGTCATTGAAGATCACAATATTAAGCTAAAATCAATAGAAGCAGATTGCAATCTTCTTTCTCTAGAAAAGATAAACTTGCAAACTCAAGTAAATGATCTTCAAAAACAACCTGTTTTGTGTACACATCTAGATTATGATACTATTGTGAAAGAAAGAGATTCCTTATTATCTAATCTAGATCAAGCAAAACTAGACATTAATAAGAGAATGGATGAGATTGTCAAGCTGCAACAAAAGATTAGTAGTTTAAATAACAATGATACTCTTGATAAAATTTTAATAATTCTTATCATCAAATTGGAAGGAGAGGACTAGGTTATAATCCTAAAAGAAAATCTTATCAAAAACCTAGTTGGAGAAAGACACAAGTGCTAGAAAATCAATCTATGTATGTATCTAAAGGCAAATATACATATGTACCCAAGAACAACCTAGAACAAAATCATAGAAAGAGATATGAGGTTGATTCCATATGTTGTCATTATTGTTTGCGTCTTGGACACTATTCTTTCTCATGTCCATACAAGAAAAAGGAAGTTGAATTAGTATGGGTTCCAAAACCCCCAAACTAAATGGATTAAATTAAGTTGAGACATGACCAAAGACTCTAAATTGTATATCTTTATGTCTATCTCAACTTAACATAATTGAAACTCCTAAAAGACACATCCTAAATAACTTGTTTTAGTTTGGATTCTCAAAAACCTAGTAAATTGTATATGATTAATTGAGATTGAACCTAAATGTTATTTTGATATTTAAATGTCTCATCTCAACTTAACTGAGCTTTAAATTGGATAATTGAATTAGAAGTGATCTATGTTTTATTTGGAAACAATTACTGAAAACAGTACATAAACAGTAACAATTTCGGTTGAGAAATTGTCGACCGAGATAATGTCGGTCGAGAACTTTCTCGACCGAGTAAAACTCTGGCAAGACTATTTAAATAAACGACACTTAAATCACAATCAACTTAAGCATATAATGAACTTTATATATTCTTGTGCTTTAAACATTTGAATGATCCAAATCAAAAGGAAGAATATATGAGCATCAAAACTAAATACTTTTCGTGATTAAATTATCAAGTATACAAGAGAAAAAGATAGATTTTACTAAAATTGCTGCAAAAATGATGCTTGCAAAGAAAAATGATACCGAAATCTATACTCTTACTACAAGTAGACATACTTGATTGGAAAAATAAGTCACATCTTGAAGACAAATTTCTCAAGCATATTAGTAGTTTGCATCATTACATATATGTTAATAACATCCCTATTAAACTTGATGCAAACCACAACTTGTAAAATTCTGATCTGTATGCAAATTGAAATTGATTATGCTTTCTTTGAAAATACAAATGTTATCAAATTTTAATTATTACTTTCTTGAAAAAGATGATTAAGCATAAATAGTCTATCTTAAAATTTTCATTAGAATAATAAAAATAATCTGTTCTAAGAAAATATAAATATCATTGTGACACCTAAATGTATATGCACTAATCAAGTTTGAGATATGATCAATAATCTTGAATTGAACAACCTTATATCTATCTCAACTTCACACAAATTGAAGTAATTCAACACATAAACTAGAACATACAAATTGTTGAATGAAATCTGCAGAAACATTCTCGGTCGAGAAATACTTCGACCGAAAATATTTCGGCTGAGAAAGAGTTTGACCGAATAAGTTTCTGGAAACCAACTAGCTCAGTTTGCTATAAACTTAATTGGAAATTATGAATGAATCAAAAATCATTAAGTCAACTTTCAAATCACATATTGATAATTTGCAACATGCCTTCCTTGATTGAAAATTCATACAAGTCTATTCAAGCACGTTCACCTCCTACATGGTTTGGCTTAAAACTGAAAATTATGAATGGGTTTAAGCAAGAAAATTACTATTTTATCACAATCCACATGGTTTTTCCTAAGTACTCCTTGGTATATCTATATAGGAACCATGTGTGTTGAAATGATCATAGTCATTGCATTTATATACTTTTATCTTGATCGTTGTATTGTGGATATGCTTCTACTTTTCTATCATAATTTTTTGTGCCATGATCATTATGTTTCATTGGTTTGTCTAAAATAATCTTTGATCCATATATACAAACCATGAATGGATATCATTCTTGATCATTGTGTTGAAAATGTCATTAGCTTAAAAGCATCTTGACATAATAGATAATGATTCTTGTGATCTTGGCTTGTAATAAAATAATGATGTTGCTATGACAAGCAAAATAGTGTATCTTAGAACAAGAATATTAATGTTTTATCTAGATTGTTTGTTCTAAGAAATCTAAAGCACAATCTTGACTTTAAGATATCAATCTTGCTTTCAAAGGATACATGCTTCTAAGGAATCCTATGATTAATCTGGAAATAAAGGAATTGAAATTTATGCACCCATAGCAGAGCTTAGGAGACATCATTCAAAATGAATACAAAACAATAATCAAGGACAAAAACTTCATTATGATGCCTATATTAAATTTTTAAAACGTCTTCATAATAGGTATCACTTAATGTGCTTCAAATTGATTTAATCAAGCTACCTGCAGAAATTATACTTCACATATGAACATTAAAATGTAAAATCTGCAGAATTTGCCTCTTGGTTGAAATCAAGTTTGACCAAGGGGCGCTATGGTCGAATTCAAGGTCGACCTAAAATAAGCGTGACAAAATGCTTATTTGTACATCTTTCTACTGCACTTAATCTTAGTATCTTGATCCAATATGCGTAATTTTAGTGCATAAACTCTCATAAAAGGTCAACTTATTATGATCTAATAATTGATTGTGACCTTAGAATCCTTAAATCATCTTGACTATAAAATTAAGGGGGAGCTCACACAAATTATCTTGATTATAAGATTAAGAAGCTTACAAAACTTTGAAGCTTAATATGACCTTAGTATTTTTAATCTTGGAATCTACAAATTTTATGAATGTGATATATATCTTGTTCTTAATGGAATTCTCTAAACAAATCAGGGCTTAACATCCCGTGCTTTTAGTTAGAGACATTTTCATGAACTCTAAGCTTAAGGAATTCTCATATCATTTTCCGGGCTTAACATCCCTTGTAAAATGGGTGAGAAATCAATACACATGCCATGAACTTAAAAGGAACTCATATCATTT
Organism: Alisma plantago-aquatica; assembly: GCA_963693085.1. Classification (NCBI taxonomy): domain Eukaryota; kingdom Viridiplantae; phylum Streptophyta; class Magnoliopsida; order Alismatales; family Alismataceae; genus Alisma; species Alisma plantago-aquatica. Next base: position 267,095,300 of record OY856410.1, read on the forward strand.
CAAGGCTTAACACCCTTTGCAAATGATTGAGAAATAAATTATGGCTAAATTTAACATTAATTGGATTGCATTAATCCCTTGATTTTAAATTGAATATCTCTTTAAGGGGGAGCATAGCATAAAATTAAGGGGGAGAAATAAAAAGCCATACTAAATGATTATCTTGGATATCTTTTTGAAATGACAAAGGGGGAGAAATAAAATAAAATGAGAGTTTCATAATATTTCGGCCAGCATTCACTTGCAAAACAAGAATGGTTACAAAAGGTAAAATTCAGGTATGAAACTCACATGATTTATATTTCCTTATATTTAGGAAATGTTTGTCATCTTCAAAAAGGGGGAGATTGTTGGCTAAATTGACATCAGCATCATTCCTTTGTTTCGATGATGACAAACATTTCATTTTTGTCGATCTAACATGCTACTTGAGTGTTGCAGGAATAAGGTGGATGACAAAGAATTGGGAAATCTATATGCTTGAATTATTGTTATTTCATGAATGTAATCAATTGTAAAACTTGTACAAACATATAATGTACAAGTACTTAGACATCATGTAAATCAAGCGTTAGATCTTTCCTAGCTAATCACCACACTTAGATAGGTCATCCCCTTCAATAGTGTCACATATGCACACTCATACATACACTTAGTACTTTAATTGAAACATTGAAATAGGGTCAATCTTGGTCGACAAAATCCTCGACCGAGACACTCTCGGTCGACAAACTCCTCGACCGAGAAAGACCCAAGTAGCCGTTAGACACAGCAGACAAGGTAGTTGGCAGTTGGAGATGAACGTTGCAAACACTTGCTCCAGAGAGCACGTCGGTCGACAAACCCTCGACCGAGTAGGTGTCTCGGTCGACAATTTCTCGACCGAGATGGGTTCTGACAGCAGTTGCAGAATTAATTAACTAGTCGTTGCTAAAGCAACTAAAAGTGTACCTAACGGCTAGTTGAGCACTAAGAACCCCCTAGAAAGTGTCTAGAACGTCCTTAAGCACTTGTAGGTCATTCCTATAAATAGGACATGCCTTAGGACACCTAAACTCACTAATCTACACTTTTAATACACTTGAGTTTACACTTGCAATTGTCAATCTGTTTTGAGAAATTGAGCAACACTTGCATTGGCTATTCTTCTCCTTGCTCCAATTTCGTGTCCTATAGGCTAGCATCTCCTGTCCACAGCAATTACACTTCTATATACATTGGTTAGGAGATCAAAACGCTTGATATAGGAAATCAAGCCTTGAGCTGCAAAGTGGTATTGTAATTTCTATTTTTCCTTCTTGTTCCTTTTATCCTTTGTATTCTCCTTGCTACTCCTAGGGTTGGAGGCTGCGGATTGGAGAGGGTTCTTCTCGGTGGAGAAGGTGGACTCCGGACTACTTCAAGAAGGTTATTGCAACGGGAAGCTACTTTAAGAGGAAGGCTACTTCAAGGGGGAGCTTGAAGTGACTTCAAGAAGGCTGCTTCAAAGTTGGTGCAATTACTTCTAGGTGAAGGCTGTCCGAAGGGTTTGTGAAAGAATTGTAATTTTATGTAAAGTCCTTGCGAGGTAATAAAATTTGATTCTTTCAAAATCCCGGTTGGGTAAGCAACCGGGTAGTGGATTGACGGCCTTAGTATTTGCTAAGGTTGGAACCACTCTAAATCCTTGTCCCCTTGTCCAGAATCTTTGTGGTTGCTTGCTTTGAGATAAATTATCTTAAAATAATTATAAAACCCTATTCACCCCCCCCCTCTAGTGGTTTTTCACCTCTATCTTCTGACATCAAAGAAGTTCGGCACCAACGCAAAGAACTTCAGTTAGTTCAGTTCTTGGTTGGACTCCCTCTCTCTTTTTTTGGCGTTGTCGAACAAATCTTATCAAGTGATCCCTTGCCTACCTTAGGGATGCTCTCAAGTGCGTCCAACGTCCATTCATATCGTTCCTACCTTCTACTTCCTCTGATAATTTTGCCCTTGTGGTGCGCTCCACCGACTATGGAAGCGGTCGTGGATGTGGACGCGGTCAAGGCCAAGGTCATTCTTCTAGTGGCCCTGGGACAAGTCCTCCACCTGGACTTGGACAACCTTCTACAGAGAGTCGATTGTGGGAAAACAAACCATAGTGAAGATCATTGATGGGCGAACATGGTGAACCTGCACGGGCAAACCAAATTATATTTGATGCTTCGGATGATCCATCCATTGTTGTCTCTAGTTCTACTCTGCCCATTCTCTAGTGGATCTGCTCAGAGTTTGAAAAACTCCTTCAAGCTCTCCTTCCTTCACAACCTGCTAATCCAGATGGAGGTTCTTCTGCTTTACTTGTTTCTCCTGCAACTTATCGTACAAAAATGGGTCATTGACTCTAGTGCATCTGCTCATATATTTGGTTGTTCTAAACTTTTTTCTGCTTTAACAAAACAACTATAGTTCCACCAGTTGCAGTGGATGATGGAACATAGTCCTCGCTGCACGGAATTGGAATTTCTCTATCTCATAATCTACCCTTAAAAATGTGTTTTATGTTCCAAGATTTCCTCACAATCTGTTATATGTCAGTAAGACTATTAATAGCCTTCAATGCTCTATCACTTTTGATCCTGAGGGTTGTGTTTTTGGGATCTTCGCACGAAGATGAGGATTGGTTTGAGCCATGAGGGACCAAATGGATTGTACTACATGGTTGTACCACAATTTGTTGTTTTACTTTCATCTTCAGTGACTAGACTACAATAGCACTATTGTTTGGCCATCCATCTATCATTAAACTAAAGTGCTTCTTTCCTAAGATACTAAAGAAAGTCTTTCATTGTGAAGCTTGTCAATTTGGAAAGAAAACTCGAGTTGTGTTTCATAAGAAAAAAGACATTAGTTCCAAAAAACTGTTTGATTTAGTACATGTTGATACATGGGGACCATGTTTTGTTTCTGGCCTCTGGATATCGTTATATTATGACTTCTATAGATAATTATTCTCGGGCTATTTTTATTGAAAGATCGCAATAACATTCATGATACCATTGCTATTTTCTTTGCTGAAATTCAAACTCAGTTCGACAAATCTATCAAAAAAATTGCACCGATAATGCCTTAGAATTTATTCAAAAATCTGTTAGCCTCTTTTGTACTACTAGAGGCGCTATCCATTAGACTTCATGCTCCTACACTCAATAAAATGGTGTGGTGGACAGGAAAATTACCTTCTTCTTGAAGTGACACGTACCCTTCTTCTTCACTATCATGTCCTGACCTAAAACTTGGCCTGAGTCGACATCTACTGCATGCCACTTGATTAACGGAATGCCCTTGTCAGTTTTGAAAAATCAAGTTCCCTATACTCTACTATCACGATGTACCTCTTTTTTCGGTACCTCGCATTTTGGCAGCACATGATTTGCTAAAAATCTTCGCCCAGGGCTAAATAAACTTGACCATCGTTCCACTAAGTGCATTTTTCTGGGGTATTCTAGAACTCAAAAAGGATATCAGTGTTATGATCCTACCAGTCGACAATGGTTTGTCAATTCTGATGTAATATTTGAACACACCATAGTTATCTGAAAAGGGGTATGCTTTATCTAGTGATCTATTGGATGCTACTCCACTCATATTGTACAAGATGTTCCAAATGAAGAAATTGATGTTCTTGCTCTACCCCTTCAATTTTACAAGCAAAGACCCAAGTTTATAGTTCCCTCCATGGGCCCTCAACAACCACATCCTCCTTCGTCAGCAGGACACAACACCTCACAGGTACTTTCTAAATGACACCTTCCTATAAGTCAAAGGAAAGGTGTACTTTCATGTACTCAGCATCCTATTAGTAATTTCTGCTCTACTGCTAATCTTGGTGCTAGCTTTGCTTGCTTTACTTCTGATATCTTTGTTGTCTCTATACCAAAGAATGTGACTGAAGCATTACTACATCCTGTCTGGTGTCAAGCTATTGTGCTATTGAAACTAAGACCGATGCTCTTCACAATCGATGCACTTGGGATCTTGTTTATCGTCCTCAAGATTGCTCTACAATTGGATGTCGTTGGGCCTAATGTTAGTGATTGAACGGTTGAAAGCACGCTTAGTTGCCAAAGGTTATACTCTATGGGGTGGACTATTTTGAAACCTTTTCTTCAGTTGCTAAGCTTAATTCTATGTGGGTGCTTATCTTTGTTGCGGTGAATCATAATTGGCCTCTTTTTCAACTTGATGTTAAAAATGCTTATTTGTATGGAGACTTGCATGAGGAAGTCCATATGGAGCAACCACCTGGATTTATTTCTCAAGGTGAGTATTCCGAAGTATGCAAATTATGAAAAGCAATTTATGGCCTGAAACAATCCCACGAGTGTGGTCTGACAAATTAAGTTAGATTCTTCTTAAATTTAATTTTTGACGCTCACATTCCGATCACTCTGTTTTCATAAGAAAAAAATTGTTTCTGGGTTTGTTATTCTCATTGTGTAGGTGGATGACAATTCTTTCTGGTAGCAATAAATAAGGCATTCAAGCTACGAAAACATATCTTAAACAATATTTTGTTACAAAGGATCTAAGGAAACTCATATACTTCTTTGGGGTTGAAGTTTCCCGATCTTCTTCTAGCATCTATCTTTCACAACGCAAATATGTTCTAGATCTTCTCAAAGAAATAGGCATGCTTGGAACTAAACCTGCTAGCACCCCTCTCAATCCCAATATAAATTGGGATGATGAGTCTTCACCACTTTATCGTGATAACCACCAATACAGAAGATTGGTTGGTAAGTTGATCTATCTCACCGTCACTAGAGTTTATCTATCTCATTGTCACTAGAGCTGACATTACTTCTGTTGTTGGACTTGTCGGGAGGTATCTGGATAAACTTTGCCAATGTCACTAGGATGTTGTCTATCACATTCTTAAATATTTGAAGAATTCTTCAGGTAAAGGATTGTTGTACCAGCGACATGGACACTGCGAACTCATTGGTTAATCTGATTTTCATTATGCTGGTAGTAGATGTGATAGAATATCTACTGTTAATATATCTTTCTTTATGTCTTTATTTTCTATTTTTCATTACTGTTGTACCTATGTGCAATTTACTCCTTTATATAAATAAAGAGGAGAGCCCTATTGGGAACTCTCACGTTGCCTTGCGCAACACACACATCGCGGTTGTTCCGTTTTACGTATTCCGCTAACATGGTATCAAGAGCAGTGTGATCGGCCGCTTCCGCTTCTCCTTTCTCCAGCGCCGCCGCCCTTCCTCCTCCATCCCAGCAGGGCCGCCGCCGTCCTCCACCTAGGGCGCCGCCGCAGCAGCGGCCTCCTTCCCCTCTCGCCGCCGCCGCGCGGCAGGGGCAGGGCAGACGCCACCGCCGGCGCTGCAGCCCGTCGGCTAAGGGCTTTCGTCGCCCGTCTACTATCTCTGGACCTCCGGTAGTCTCCTCCATGCTACCGTAGGCCCGGCAGCCAAGAACCGAAGCTCCGTCTACGTTTTCGGCAATTTTTCAGCAACTTTTCGGCTAATTTTCGGAAGCCGAATTTGCTGTTTGGGGATTTCCGGTTGATCAAACGGCCATCTAAAGCTCTAACCGGAGGTCTCGTCTCTTCCAAAGTGCCTTCCTAATCACATCTCCTTCATGTGTGATTAGGAACCTCTCTCTCTTGAAGGTTGTCGATGCGTCAGTAACGCATCCTCTATCCAGTTTCAGTTGTGACGTGTATCTCTCCGTCACGTGACGTGTATCTTCCCGTCAATCCAGCCTTCCTTGTGACGCGTATCATTCTGTCACCTATCCTCGTTGCATTATAGAGAATAAGATGTCCACCTATTATGGAGAGGTGTCGCCTATTCCCATCAAACTCAACGGGAAGAATTTTCTGCTATGAATGAATGTTGTTCATACCGTCTTGGAGTCCCGAGATAGGGCAAAGTTCATTGATTCTGCACCCCTGTTGGCTAAATGGACATCTATAAATCCCTTTGTTTTGATTATGACAAACATTTCATTCTTATTAATCTAACGAGCTACTTGAGTGTGCAGGATTAAGGTGGATGACAAAGCAACTAGGGAAATCCATATGCTTACATGTTTATGTTTTCATGCAATGTAATCGCTTTGTAAAAACTTGTACAAATATATAATGTACAAGTACTTAGATTGCATGTAAATCAAGCGTTAGATTCTCCCTAGCTAAACACCACATTTAGATAAGTCATTCCCTTCAAATAGGATCACATTTGCACACTCATACATATAGTTAGTGCCTAAATTGAAACATTAAAACAGGATCAATCTCGGTCGACAAACTCCTCGACCGAGACACTCTCGGTCGACAATCTTCTCGACCGAGAAAGATCCAAAGTAGCCGTTAGACACAACAGACAAGTTAGTTGGCAGTTGGAGAAAGACGTTGCAAATCACTTGTTCCAGAGTGCCTATCGGTCGACAAAAGTTCGACCGAGTAGGTGTCTCGGTCGACCATTCCTCGACCGAGATTGTCTCTGACAGCAACTGCAGAATTAATTAATTAGCCGTTGTTAAAGCAACAACTTTGTACCTAACGGCTAGTTAAGCACTTAGAAACCCCTAGAAGTTGTCTAGAACGTCCTTAAGCATCCTTAGGCCATTCCTATAAATAGGACAAGCCATAGGACACTCAAACTCACTTGTTACACTTGAGAAATCCTTGAGCATACTTTGAGCAATCTGTTTGTGAGCAATTTGAGCATTGTGACAATTGGCTACTTCCTTCCTTAGCTCATAATTCGTGTCCTATAGGCTAGTATCTCCTACCCACTGCAATCACAAGTCCACACACTTGGTTAGGAGATCTATACGCTTGATCTAGGCAAATCAAGCCTTGGGCTACAAAGGATAAGTTGTAATTTCCTTTTTCTTTCTTGTTCTCTATTACCGTTTGTACTCTCCTTGCTACTCCTAGGTTGGAGGCTGCTGATTGGAGAGGGTGGAGTTCTTCTTGGTGAAGAAGGTGACTTTGAGCTACTTCAGAAGGCTGGTGCAACGGGAGGTTACTTCTAGAGAGGAAGGCTACTTCAAGGGGGAGCTTGGAGTTACTTCAAGAAGGCTACCTCAAAGTTGGTGCACCTACTTCAAGTGAAGGCTGTTCAAAGGGTGTAAAGGAAAGTATTGTATTTTGTATAAATCCTTGGGAAGGTAATAAAATAAATACTTTCAAAATCCCGATTGGGTAAGCAACCGGGTAGTGGACTGACAACTTTAGTAGTTGCTAAAGTTGGAACCACTCTAAACACCTGTCTCCTTCTTCTAATTTCAATTGTGGTTGCTTGAGTTCAATAAATTGTTAAAATTATTTAAAAACTCTATTCACCCCCCCTCTAGTGTTTTTCAACCCCTAGCTAGCACTGACAAAGACTATGCCGAGTGGAAATGTCTGGACAGCCTAGTGAAGACTTGGCTATGGGGCAGCATGGAACCTACAATTGCATCTAGGTTCATGTTTTACTCTACAGCCAAGGAGATTTGGGATGCCGTGAAGCAACATTATGCTCAAGAAAAGAATGCTCTTCGCCAGTTTATGATTTATGACCGTCTTTTTGCGGAAAGACAGGGTGATAAGCCACTTGAAGAGTATTTTGGTGTGATTCAAGCTATTTCTCAAGAACTGAGCTACTATCATCCAGTGATAGTTGCTGAGCAGATTAAAGATCGAGACGACCTGGTCACTGCTAAATTTCTCTCTGGACTTAGCCCCTCCTTCGGTTCGGCCAGAAGTGTGATCCTTGCTTCAGACAAATTACCAAGCCTTGCAGAAGCTTACTCTAGGATTCAGCAGTCCACCTTTGAGTCTGCTGATTCTATTTCTGTTGTTCCTTCTGGAGATTCTCATGCTTCTATTGCAGCAGCAGTAAGAGGAGGACGACCTGCACCATCTGACAAATCTGGCTTGGGCAGAGGACGTGGGACTCGTCCTAGATGCACATTCTGTGACAAACCTAGGCATACTGTAGAAAAATGCTGGAAGAAACATGGGAGACCTGCTGCCCCGCCTGTTGGAGCTGCAAACTGTGCCACCTCGGAATCTTCAGCTGTGGGTTCTAGTACTCCTGGCATCACTCTTACTCAGGAGGAATACGACAGATTTATTCAGGCAACTCAGCACTGGAACATGGGCGTGTCATCTGCTTCAGCAGCCAACCTTGCGTCTACTGCGGGTAATCAGGCTACATCCTTTATGGCTTCTGGATCCGCAAATCCTTGGGTGGTTGACTCTGGCGCATCCCAGCACATGACTGGTATGAGGAGATTGCTCCGTTCACTTGACTCATATATTCCTCATCCATCTGTTACCTTGGCAGATGGTTCAGTGAGGAAGGTGGTAGCTAGTGGATCTGTGTCTCTTACACCAGATATTGATCTGAAATCTGTTCATTTTGTGCCTGAATTTCCATTTAATTTGCTTTCTGTTGCCAAGCTGATTGACACTGTAAAATGCACAGTAACATTCGGGCCCTCTTGTTTTGTTTTACAGGATTTCAAGAGTATGAAGATGATTGGTGGGGGACCTAGGAAAGGTGATCTCTACCTCTTCCCTGGTGATTGTCTACCTCGCCATCCATCTCCTGCTCCAGTTTCAGCCGTCATGATGAGTGGTTCCCCCTTGCTGTGGCATTGCAGATATGGACATCCATCCTTAGAAAGCCTGAAGAAGTTGGAACCAGATCTGGCTCATTTGTCTTCTTTAGAGTGTCAATCGTGTCAGTTGGGCAAACATCATAGATTGTCATATCCTGTTCGTGTCAATAATCGGGCTACTAGTCCGTTTGAGTTAGTCCATAGTGATGTGTGGGGTCCTGTTAAAGACCAAAGTTATAATGGCTTTAGCTATTTTATTTCCTTTGTGGATGATTACTCTCGCATGACATGGATTTATTTGTTGAAAAGTCGTGAGTCTGTGCTTTCCATCATTAAATATTTTCATAAAGAAATTCAAGTTCAATTTAATTGCAACATCAAGACTTTTCAATCTGACAATGCTCTCGAATATGTTCAGAAAGCGATGAATGAATTTTGTAGTTCGGTTGGGATGATTCATCATACATCCTGTCCTCACACCCCTATGCAGAATGGAGTTGCTGAGAGAAAGAATCGCCATCTTTTGGATGTTACTCGATCCCTCATGTTTGAATCAAATGTGCCTAAACGATTCTGGTCTGAAGCCCTTCTCACCGCATGTTTTTTTATTAATAGACAGCCCTCCTCCGTTTTGCATGGACGCACTCCCTTCTCTGTTTTACGCCCTATGGATCAACCTTTTCATGTTCCTCTTTGGGTGTTTGGTTGTACATCCTTCGTTCATAATTTTGATCCTAAACAAGACAAACTTTCACCTAGGTCTGTTAAAACCTTGTTCCTTGGGTACTCTAGTACGAGTAAAGGTTACAAGTGTTATTGTCCTAGTTTGCGTCGTATGTTTGTTTATAAGGATGTCACTTTTCATGAAACCACTCCATATTTTGCAAATTCTATGAGCAAGGGGGAGCAATTGAGTGAGAGAGTGCCACCCCCAATTCAAAGTGAGCGAGTGGCACCACATGTGCCGAGTGAGGGAGTGCCACCCATTATTATTCAGGACATGCAGCATGATGATGCACCTGTCATTCAGCCCTATTCACAGGTGTATCACAGGCGAGGTAGACAGAATCCAGATGAGGCAGCGACACCAGTCTCTGAGCTTCCTCCATCGTCTTCTACTCACGAGATTCCTGCAAAAGCTTCTGATCTTGATGTTCCTATTGCTGTCAGGAAAGGTATTCGTTCATGTACTATTAGACATCCCATATCCAATGTGTGTTGTTTGTCCCACTTATCTACACAGGCTCGTGCATTTTCTGTTGGGATGGACTCAATTACGACACCAAGAAATCATTTAGATGCTATGAAGGACAGTGGTTGGAAACAGGCAATGCAGGTGGAAATATCTGCTCTATTAGACAATGGCACATGGGATCTTGTCGACTTACCTGCAGGAAAGAAAATTGTGGGCTGCAGATGGGTTTTCACAGTCAAACACAACCCTGATGGATCTGTTGAAAGGCTGAAGGCTAGATTGGTAGCAAAAGGCTACACACAGACATATGGAGTTGACTTCTTTGAGACTTTTTCTCCAGTTGCTCGTTTGAACTCTGTACGGATCCTTATATCACTTGCTTCTACCTTTGACTGGCCTCTTTTTCAGCTGGATGTCAAGAACGCTTTTCTTCATGGTGATCTCCAAGAAGAGGTATGTATGGAGCAACCACCTGGTTTTGTTGCTCAGGGGGAGCGTCAGAAAGTGTGCAAACTGAAGAAAGCTATATATGGGCTAAAGCAATCTCCTAGAGCTTGGTTTGACAAGTTCAGTGTTGTTGTTTTACATATGGGTTTCTCTCGTTCCATGACTGATCACTCTCTATTTTATTCAAACTCTTCTTGTGGGTCTATCATTATTGTTGTCTATGTTGATGATATTGTGATTACTGGCAGCGATTCTACAGGTATATCACGTGTGAAGGAAGGATTACAAAAATACTTTCACACAAAGGACCTGGGGAAACTGAGATATTTTCTAGGGATTGAGGTTCTTAGATCCCATGCAGGTATAAACCTATCTCAGAGGAAGTATGTGCTGGACTTGCTACAGGAAACAGGCATGACTGATTCTAAGCCAGTATCCACTCCTATGGATTATCACACCAAGGAGATGGATGATGACACTGAGTATTCAGATCCAGGACACTACAGGAAAATAGTTGGGAAGTTAATCTATCTAACTGTAACAAGACCCGATATTTCTTTTGTTGTAGGAGTGGTGAGTCAAAATATGTGCACACCACGACAGTCACACTGGACAGCTGTATGCAGGATTCTGAGATATCTGAAAAGTGCTCCTGGAAAGGGAATCACTTACTACAAACCAAAGAGCTCCTCATCACCTTTGATTCTGACAGGTTATGCAGATGCAGACTGGGCTGGCAATCAGATTGATAGAAGATCTACTTCTGGCTACTGCACTTTCCTTGGTGACCATTTGATCACTTGGAAAAGCAAGAAACAACAGGTGGTAGCGCGGTCTAGTACTGAAGTTGAATATCGTGCTATGGTACATGCATGCTGTGAATTACAATGGATCAAATCTGTCTTATCTGAGTTGAAGATTTCGATTCAATCTCCCATGACACTCAAGTGTGACAATCAATCTGCTATACATATTGCCAGGAATCATGTCTTCCATGAGCGTACAAAGCATATAGAAGTTGACTGTCACTTCATCAGAGATCAGATAAAGAATGGCAATGTTGTGACACCGTATGTCAAGTCTGAGGATCAATTAGCTGACATCTTGACACAGCCATTAGGTCCAGCAGTGTTCCAGAATTTATGTGGCAAGCTGGGCATCCACAATGTGTACACTCCAGCTTGAGGGGGAGTGTTAATATATCTTTCTTTATGTCTTTATTTTCTATTTTTCATTACTGATGTACCTATGTGCAATTTACTCCTTTATATAAATAAAGAGGAGAGCCCTATTGGGAACTCTCACGTTGCCTTGCGCAACACACACATCGCGGCTGTTCCGTTTTACGTATTCCGCTAACATCTACCTCTGCCTACTATACTTTTGTTGGAGGCAATCTGATTACATGGCGTGGTAAGAAGTTGACCATGGTTGCTCGGTCCAGCACTGAAGCAGAGTGTAGAGCCATGGCTCATACTACTCGTGAATTGTCGTGGGTACAGGGACTCCTCAAGAAATTTGATATATATGATCGATCCTATTCCTATGTACTGCAACAACAAAGCCTCTATTTTCATTGCCAGCAATCCTACTTTTCATGAGCGCACCAAGCAGATAGATGTGGTGTGATGACCCGGAAATTTGCACTTCAATTTTGACTTCTACTTTTGACATTGCCCTTGTCCTCACCATAAATTTCATGCACATGTGTTTTGGTCAGTGTTATCAAGGCGCCCGCCTAGGCGCCGCCTAGGCGCCCTAGGCGTTAAGCCAGGCGCCTCAAACTAGGCGCCCAGCCTATTAAATGCATTAAGTGGGCGTTTAAGGCGTTTTAGGCCCAAATTATGCAATTTAAAGGCTAAACTAGCATGAATCGAGTCTAGATTTGGTCAAATTAGATCACCTTCAGTCATTGCATGGTTGATATAGGTCTGATTTAGAGTAAATCAGGTCAAATTTTGGCAAATTAGGTCTGGTCTGAGGAAAATCAGGTCTGATTTGGGGAAATGAGGATTGATTTGGGCCAAATTGGTATGTCCTCATAGCGCTGTTTGTTAAGTTTTTTCTACTTTTTCATATTTTTATTGTTCTTGCTTGTTTCTCTTTTCTTTTTTTATCCATTCTCCTGCATCTTATTCCTGAGTCCTGCTGCTATGTTTTTTCTGAGTTATTCATCCTATATTCCCTCCTACTACTATGCAAGCATGTGCATATTTTCTTTTTCAAATTTGTCCTATACATCCTGCTACGAAATCTACTACTACTATTTACATATCTAATTTTCTTTTTCTGATTTCTTCCTCCTAAATCTCCTCTCTTAGCCACTGTTGTTTGCATGTTTCCATTTATTTTCACTGACCTATTCCTTCCTCTATATTTTCTAATTCAGCACCTGCTACTGCTGTTTTTTATTTTGTTTTGTTGATTCTTCCTCTTTCAATCTCCTTTTACTGCCCTTGGTTTGTCTTATTCTGACTTCTTCCTACAGAACTTCTACCATTTGCATGCTCTTTTTATCCCATTTTCTCTCACCAATTCGTACTTGTCTTCCTCTTACTGTTGTTTCATTTTCTTCATGTTAATTCTGTTGTCCCTGATTCTCCTATAGTTATCAATTCAAATTAGACTTACAATAACATTTAATGAATAAATAATACATTATCACATATAGTATCATGTGTGTGAACATTTAAATATGTAACTGAAAAAAAAAGTAAAAACAAAAACGCCCAGAAAAGCCTAGGCGCCCGCCTAGGCGCCTAGGCGGGCTAGGCGCCCCTTAGATGAAACCCACCGCCTAGACGCCTTGACAACCATGGTTTTGGTACAATTTGGTCCATCTAGTATGCAGGTATCACCTTGATGATACCCAAATTGATGAAAATCAAGTTTAATTTCATACCACACATCATCACCTTTCCCTTGATTTTGATCATATCCTTGTAAACCTTTGTATTATATTCTTGTTCTCATTTTGTAGAGATTTCTCTCACGATTCCAACACATCTAATTTTACAAAAATCTGAGGATTGAAGAGAGTTATGCCCTTTTAACTTTAGACCTTCTAAACCCTAACTATAACATCTTTTGCCCTTGTTTTGACTTTGGGCCGGCCAATTGGGGCCCAAAATGGCATGCGGCCCGCAATACGTTTACCTACTCCCTCGCCTATACGTTCTTCCACTCAGGCCCTGTGTGTCGTTGGATTGAGGTGTCGTGGATCCAAGATAGACCCAACGACAGCAAGGTTTTTTCCCACCTTGCGTCAGCAGTTGCAGCAAAGATGCTCGCCAGCTTCCTCCCTCCCCCCCCCCCCCGTACTTTCCCTCTCTCATCGCTCGTCTTTGATTTTGGCCACCTACTTCGTGTCCAGCGCCAACGGGACATGAGGAGCAGCTGAATGGGGCAGGCAGGACACCGTTTTTCCCCCTTTTTCCCCTTCAATGGAGACCTACCGTTTTCGAGCTCTAGCTGCCACCACGCTTACCCTTTACTCCTATAAAACCCAACCCCATGTTCGCCATCCTCCGCTCTTCCTCTTCCGTTTCACGTACCAACCCTAAAAACCCTGCTAGCTTGCCCAAACACGGCCGCCGCCACCTGCCTTAGGGCTGGGGAGCCCTAGCGCGAGTAGGTGACAAAACCTCCCGCGTCGGATCGGGCATCCGCGGCCCAAGTTTTCCCTACTCACGCACCCTCTCTCTCGCACTCTCTCTCGCGCATCTCTCTTTCTATCCTTGCCTCGCTGGCTCCCAGTGACCAACCCTAGTGCGGCATGCCAGCGTGAATCTGCGCCCTGTCACACGCTCAGATGATAAGTAAACTTTAGTATTTTACTGTGATGTTGTCTTGGACCATCTACATGCACCCTCAAAGATCCTTTTGAGTTTCTAGTTTACCCTTAACCTAAAGGTGACTCAATTAAGTGTATGCATGCTTTAACTTGATCAAGTTTTGGGCCTTAGCTTAATTTGATATCATCTAATTTTGTACTCTCGAGATTAGTAACCTTTTCTATACTTTATGCCAAGATAATCTAAGACCCCATGCTAAGTGGCCCCCTTTTGACTCTTGATACCCCAAGTACATATTATGTGCACTAAATGACTTAATTGACCTAGTTGATTCTATATGATGAAATATGACTTGTATGCTTTTCTCTTGCTATAATCAAGTTCGGATCAGTAGTTTAATCATGCTTCAAGTACTAAATACCAACTTGATCTATCCTATGCTCTTTGACCTTATGACTTGGAAATTGAAATCTATTGCATTGAATTAATCTAGCGTGACTAGTCATGATCCTATATAATTAAACCTTGGTGGAAATCCAAATATCATATTTCCCTAACTCAAAATTAGAAATGATCTCATGTTTATATCTAAACTAATGTGGATGGTTCACTTAAATCTAGGACTTAATGTTGATCATTGGGCTATGTTGAATAATGGCATGCATGTTTGGAAGTTTGGATCTATATTTGAACTTAATGAAACCTAGATCTAGGGAAACATCCACATAGCTCATATGATGCTTATCTTATCAAACCCTAGTGATCCAAAACTCTATTTTGTATCTTTTGCATCTTAAGTCCATTTGGGCTGGACCATCTCTAGAGATCTTATCATATCTTACGCACTACTCTCACGGTACGCTTAATCTCTTGGCCCTACTATGATATTGGCTTGTTTGTATGTATGCTCGTATGAATGTTTGGCTAGATAATTACTTGTGTGAGCTATTGTTCCCTACAAATACAATTTTCATGTTGACTATAGTATGTTGATAAACCTTGAACATAACATATAGAAATACATTATATAACCTTATCTACCTGCCTGAATTCTCGGGTTAAGAGCACAAGACACGAATGAAACAGGGTTAGCTCATTGACTTTGATCTTGAGGTCCCTCGTGTAGAAATAGGGAGCATAAATGCCCCTCACGGACCCTTCCTTGAGAAGTGGTCAAAGGTCTATGATAATATAATGGATAAAGAAATCTAAAACATGTTTTGTATAAAAGAATGTCGTTAAGCGTTCTCATCTTGTTTCTACTTCTTGTTCTTTATGATGCTTCTAGCCAAGCAAGCTTTTATTATTTTCTTAAACTGTGGTTACATGTTTTTCATAGCGTACTCAATGCATTCGCATTGATATATTTTGTTTATTGAATTTGTAGTTGCCAAATGAAGATTCGCTGCACTCAAGACTCTAAGATTTGAAATGAAACACAAATGGGTACTCTTGATATAGAAATGGATACATATATCTTATTTCCTTGTTTAGTATCTTGTTATCTTTTTAGTTTGTTATTGCCTTTTCATATATATTGCTTGTGTGAAACTATGTGCTATTCTACGGACGGACGCCCAAGTCCACTCGCCTTTGGCTTTGTAGCCATTAGGAGTGGAGGCTTAGGGTACCAAATGGTTCTGTGACAAATGGTATCAGAGCAATACACAGGCATCTATATATGTCTAAGACATAATACATCCTAAGAACCCAGGGAGGACTTAAATCCTTTCCTTAAAGTTTAGAGAGTCTTCTAGCATCTCATCTCTTCTTTAAGGGCCACCTAAGCCACCCAAGTAGAAGATGATTAGTTAGATTTCTTGTCTTCTCATGTGATTCTTCTCTCATGATCATTAATCACATGAATTCTCAATTTGGGTAGCTTATGCATTGGAAAAACTCACTTGAAATCATGAAAGTTGATCAAAATGTTAATGTCATTAAATTGAAAACCTTATTTGATGTATGAAGGTACTCTTGAAAGTGTGGTACTCATATGCAAAGTTATGAAAACTCAGTGTTACCAAATCGGATATAAATGCTTTCTATGTTTGAGGTAATTTCTAGATATGGGGAAATAAGGTGAAACTCTTGTTTTACACCTCATGTTTGATGAGGTCCCTATTGATTAAACCAATGTTGGTCTATTGCTGATTAAACCTCAAACATAGTTAAGCAAACGTTTCCTCTATTTGATATGTACGATGATCATGATACGAAATGACTGTCTTCGGACCACTAGATCACAATGTGATGATTTGGATATGAGACGCGTTTCCCAATTGACTTCTATGCCTCTTTGTAAGCTCAATTTTAAATAAACAGGATGGACATGGATATTACTCTTACACTTCTATGCTCAAACTTTGAATTCTCAATTTGACTTCTCGATTTCCAAGATATACCCTTACCTTGACCTTAAAAAGGAGGAACACAATTATGACCGTGATCTTGCAAAATCCTAAATATGGTTTGTCCTATTATGACCTTGACCTTTGATTTCATGCCCTACAAAGTACGATTTGATGATTGATACTCTCACTATTTTGGTACATACTTGATGGATTATGACTAATGTAGACTGTTGTGCTAGATTGATATCCTTGCTTCTTCTTTCCTTCTTGTCCTTCTTCTTATACTTGCCATCCATCTTGTAGTCCTTCCTTTTCTTGGAGTTGCTCCTGTGGTAGGACTTCTTAGCCTTGGGACATTCATTCTTGTAGTGCCCCTTTTGCCCACATTCTTAGCACCTTGGAGTGGAGGAGGAAGGCTTTCCTTTGAAGTGCTTAGAGTATTTAGCTTCATGCTCACTTGGGGCTTCATCTTCACTTGAAAAAGGAGAGGTAGACTGGCATGCTTGTTGTTGAAGAAGTGCTTCCATTTGAGCTTTGAATGCACCACCTTTGATCTTCTTTGATTCTTTTTCCTCTTGCTTGTCATCTTCTTCTTGCTTGTCTAGTCTTGGCTCATGGGCTTGAAGGTTGTCAATGAGTTCTTCGGTGGCTATGTTACCAAAGCTTCTAACTTCTTCAATGGATGTCACCTTGGATATTCTCATCTCTTGGGGAGAGACCTTAAGATCTTGGAGTTGATTGTCCCTCTATCCATGGTGTGCCCCAATTAAGCAAGTCCATTGATGATGGTGTTGAGCTGCGTACATCTCGACCACTCTCTCCTTCTTGCCCATCTTGAAGTTTTCAAGGAGACTCTTGAGCATGTAGATCTTGGACTCCTTGACTTGCTTTGTGCCTTCATAGGTGATGCACAACTTGTCCCAAATCTCATGGGTTGTGTCCCAAGAAGAGATAGTTGAACTCAGACGGAGTGAGGGCTGCATAGATGATGTCTATTGCCTTTACATTCATCTGTGCCTTCTTGATTGTAGCTTCATCCCAAGTGGATATCTCCCCTTCCGGCTCCTTGTATGGAAGAATCACCACCTTCCACATGTCGTGGTTCATCCCTTGAATGTAGAATTGTATCCATCGTTTCCAATAGAGGAAATTGGTGTCGTCGAAGACCGGTCGTCTCATGGAGAAGCCTATCTCTAGGTTGACGGACCCAAGTAAGTTGTCGCCCATCTTCTTATCTCGTGGGAGATGTGTCAGAGAAGATCGTGGCTCTGATACTACTTTTTGGATCAAAGGTCTCTAGAGGAGGGTGAATAGAGCTGAAAAATACTTGCATAAAATTCATTAGACCTTCAAGTTACTTCAACTAGGCACAATTACAAATAGTGAATTTTATGGTAATCTAAACATGCATAGCAAGGATGAGAGAGATTGAAACAAGCACTTGGATAAGTTGTTTAGAGTGGTTCCACTCTCTAAACTAGGAGAGAGTCGGTCCACTACCTAGAGAGGTCAAGCTCAAGGATTTTACAACCTATGTATACTTATAATCCATTATAAGATATACAATTGACCTTCTTTTTCCGGGACAAGATACCTAGCTTCTCTTTGAGGTCAAAAGAGTCAATAACCTTACAACCAAGGTCTTATCTATCCAAGAATTAGAGTCTTCTGCCTGACCAAGGTCTTACCCACTCTTGCGAGGAGCTGGACACCTTTGCCAAAAAGATCCTCTCCTTGCACCGAGTCTTTTTCCTTGAAGGATTTACCCACTCCAATCTTGGATCTTCAGCCTTGTCCTCCTCCTTCACTCGGAGAAGCTTTTTGCACCTAATTCTATAGCTTGAAGAAGCTTGCGCATTCTCCTTCACTCAGAGAAGCTTTCACCAACTTGATCTTTAAGGAAGGGGTTGGGGAAGGAGAAGGTTTGAGAGCTTTACAAGTATACAATGAAGTAGCTCTCTCACACAGATCATATCTCACTCATATGGACGTTTTGATTTGCAAACAAGACAAAGAAAGGGGCTCAAGTGGACTGGATGCACTCAACTATAGCTACGAGCTTGAATAGCATGAAGGAGCAACCTCGGAATGAGCTCTAAGAGGTCCTATTTATAGTTGGGGGTGTGATAACCTAGTTTTCTATTTCCTTAAATTATTTCACATCTCAACAAGTTTGATGCTCGATTTTTCTCAGAATCGTCCTCGCCTTCGATTTGATGTTTTTGGGTCAACCAATTAAATGTCAAAATGTGCCTATTGACTAATGTTGAGGCTTTAGTTACACCACAGATATGTAATCCCACTTTTCATCCTCACTAAGGGTCATGTTCCACCCTTTTATCATTTCCATGATGTGGGGCTAGAACCCATGGATCTAACACAACTTTTCTTGCTCTTTTTGGAGTTCGAAGGAGCATAGAATTAAATGTCCGATTTCGATGTTGTGTCCGATGGCCCAGAAATAGAAATTTTTCGAAATTTCGGCCGAAATTTTGATATTTACGGCCCTAACGATTTCGACGACCAAATAAGCGAATTAAATCATGAAAATTTACGGGGACGTTCTAATCGCCAAGATCTACTCAAATATGCAATAATATTTCATATTGGATATGTGGGGGTGGGGGTCTCCCACATTTGTAAGTGAAGGAAGCTGAATAATTTCGACAGAATTTCGATGGCAATTTCGATGACAAAATGAAGGAAGTAAGTTATGGCATTTTGTAAACACAATGTTCAAACATAGACACACTAGATTGTATAATAAATTTATATGTTTAGAGGTTAGGGTGGGATCCATGTCTTGTTGAGTGAGTGCACAAATGAACAGAATTGTCAAGTTTGTTAGATAGTTAGTCTGTTAAAAGCTTCAAGTTACAGCTTAGAACTTAAAATTTACAGTTACAAGTTCCAAACTTACCAACTACAATTTGTACAAGTCTAGTATTAGCATTTAACTAAGTTACATGGGACATTTATGCATAGATTCAAGAAAAAACTTTGTTATTTTTGGAGTATTTCTACATATCTCTATAGAAGAGTGTAGAAATTGATGAAAGTACTGTATATGGTCTAGGGATAGGGGAAACATACCTTAGGATTGAGAAAGATAGCCTTTAGAAGCGAAAGATTAAAAAAAAATTGTCAAAATACCCAAGATATAGCATTATCAGCTTTTGGAACAAATATCTCGAAATTTAATTTGTGTTTCTGTACCATTTCGCGAAATTACGGCCCAAACTGGGCTTTTTGGTGTGAAATTTTCCCATTTTTGTCGAAATTTCGCACCTAAGGTCGAAATTTTCGCGAAATTACATCCCATTCCCTGCATTTGTGTGTTTCGCATGTCCGATCATAGGTTTCGATGTCCGATTGCAAAAAAAATGAAATTTCGACCGAAATTTCGACATTTCGATCGAAATTTTGTTCTATGCGGAGGAGGGATATGAGGCAACTTGAATAGCAATCTAATTTTACTTTAATTTCCAGGCCTTTTCTTCTCTTGGGTGGAAGATGGGCCGACCTGGGACCAAGCCCAGGCCTGGTTGGACCCTCCTTTTCTTTTCCCCGCCTCCTGCCTTCATCTCGCTCGCGCGTACAGGGACCGTACAAACACCCAGCGCCTTCCATGCTACCGACATATCCTCCTCTTTTCCTTCCTCTCTCCTCACCTCCTCTTCTTTTGGTCGGTGGACCTGCTGCGACTGGAAGTGGGGCACCGATGGGAGGGATAAGCCTAACCAGCCGCCACCACCACCACCATGCCCGCCCACCTAAAACCCTAAAGCAGACCCCTTGCTTCCCTCTCCTCCTACTTAAAGCCTTCAGCTACACCACTCGGTTTTCCCCACTCTTCCCAACTATGCGGGAGCGCCGCCTCACCCATGCCACGCAGCCACCCTCACTAGGGTTTGCAGGAACCGCGACCAGGCTGGTTCGCTTCACCCGGATGGGCTTCCTGCCCCACGAGCTCCCTCGTTCTCACCCTCTCTCTGTTCTGGCTTGACGAGCCTTCTTTCTCCCCTTCTTCCTCCTTGTTTCTGTGACCTTCATCCCTTCTCGCACCTACTTCCTCTAGCTCCTGTCATCCTGCCGCCACCATGGCGGTGGTTGTGGGTGTTGTCGCCAGCACCTTCATCCCCGTAAAAGGGTGCAACAGTACTGCGAGGCCGGTGCCACCAAGCCCGGCACCCTCCAAGGTCACCGTAATGTCACTGGTCGGTTCCCACTTGCACCAGCGAGCACCAGGCCACGGCGCCGCCGCGAGGGACGAACCTGCACGCTCCATCTCCCGACTCCCTCCCTCTATCTCGCCCTCGCTCTACGTTCTCTCCCCGCCACGCGCGCTCCCAATAGCCAACGACTGCTTGCCGCATCATCCTAGCAAGCCATGGTCACTGTGGACCCAGCTCAACCGCCCCTAGACGCCGATGACCTCCCTCAACCGCCTACAGACGCCCGCGATCGTGCGTCAGCAACTCAGGCCGATGGACAGCCGCTAGCTACCTCTCCCTACCACCCGCTCAGGCCCTGGATGAGGAGCTGAGCGGCCTGCTGGCCCAATTTCCGATCTGCTAAGGTAAAATCCCCCAAAAATGCCCTAATTTATGAACAAACTTCAAAACCTTGTATATTTCTCATCTCTTAACCAAACACCCAAGTATTATATATCAATATGATCGAAAAAACCTCACCTTTCCAATGATGATGGCTATTTCCCCAAATTTCGTTCATACCTGCTCTGAATCACTGTTTTATTGCACTGCATGACCTTTAATCATTAAAACTTAATCAACTTTGCTACTTGCATGATCCTAATGATTAATAGCACTATTTCCTAGTACCTCAATAACTTATACTCCCTTGAAACGAGCTTGAACTGACCTAGCATACCAACTTATCCTCTAATGGTACATTTCAAGTGCATGACTCATGAGTTGTCCTTTTTGTGTACTAAATGATGTAACTTGAGCACTTAAGTAGTTTTGGATCTTTTAATCTCTATAAATGTTATCACCCTCGAAATCAGTAATCACTATTATGACTCATGCTCTATAGATACAAGATCTCATGCTTTTATGCCATATTAACATCATAAGACCTTATGGGCTCACTCTAGTAGATGATTATGATCTAAAATGACTTATCTTGAAACCATGATTTTAAGGATATGAATTTACCTTACTCATCTTGTTAAATCAGATTGGTTTTTGCTTTGAGTATACTCTGAACATGGACATTCTATTAGCCTAAGTCACCCTATGATGTTGTGCACCATGTAGTTTGCTTTTGTGAATATGCTGATACGACTAGAACCATGCTTGTATAAAAGGGGACCTAAGTGCTTGAGAATGTCCATGAGGGTACTCCCACTCCCTACTAATATAAGATCTATCCTTGTACTCTAGGCTGACATTGAGGGCCTTACCTTGAGCTCTGAGTGTTAGGTTTTACTCTACACTTGCAAGGTACACTTTTTACTCTTGAATTATTGCTATTGTTATGACTTGGTTGCTAGTCGTATATGTAGAGTCTAAATGCTTGGCTATGAATATTGTTTGACATAAGTGACCTTATGATATCCTTTTCATGCTTTGATATATAATATATTTTGAACATCACCCTCAAACATTAATGTAGCGAACCATTGTACAATGACCCTTGCGCCCTACCCAACTCATGGGATGCGGGCATAAGGCATAGTGACTCCTCCTTGAGTTTTCAAGAGAGGAGCACAATTTTTGGTTGAATATAGGGTGACCCCATGGCTTTGGTCATTTGGGCCCCTCATGGTTGAAACGTGCAACTATTGGTTATGCCTTAGTTTGCCATATAGACACTTCCTTCGGAAGTTGTCACACGAATATAAGGCATTACAATGTTGTTGAGTAAAATGGTTAAATTCATCAAAAAGATGCTCTTGTAAACTTTGTTACATGTTTCCTATGTTTGTTGTTCTTTGGTCTTTACCTTTTTGGTTATCTTGCCAAGCTTATATTATGTTAATCTCATAATCTTGTTAGTTTCATTTTGCAAAGTGTACCAATGCACCCGCATTGAATTTGTGTCCTATTTTTGTTCCCTATTAGGTGATTAACAAGTGAATCAAGCTATATGAAGGAACTCCTACAACAAAGAACAACATCTCAACATGGGTCTTGTAGTAAACAAATGGGTTTCTCAATCTCTTCATGTAATAGAATAGTCATGTTGAACTTGTAATCTTTTCCCACGTTCTTTCCTTTGGATTACGTTGTACTTGAGACATGTTGGTTCTAAATATGATGTTGGACACTTTTTTGCTTTGCTTTACATATGCTTGTGTCTTGTGTCATTCTACGGACGGACGCCCCAATCCACTCGCCTTTTGGCTATGTAGCCATTAGGAGTGTGGTCTTGGGGTAACAAACGGCTCCGTGACAGGGGGTGTCCACTAGAGGGTAGGAGCACTAAGGAACGATTTCTAGCCGTTTTGAGGGTTGTCACGGATATAATTTCGAGTTTTGCAACATCCCAACTACTAGAATCACTTTTTCTGCACTTTCCATTCAGTGCATTCGGTCGAGTTTTAATAAAGATAACTCGACCGATTGCACTATGTGACAAAGCCAATTTGAATCATCGGTTGATTGATCCTCGATGAAACTCGACTGAACGATTAAATCAGTTTTGCTAAGTGCAGGGATCGGTCGAGTTCTGAGTGTAAAACTCGACTGAAAAAGACCATGTAATTAATTTTGAAAAATGTCATTAAAGTGATTAATCGTTCGAATTAAGGGCTCCTGACTTTTTCTCATCTTAGTTACAAGTCATTACATCAATACAAATGATTACAAAAATCATCTTAAGGGTTTTAGGGTGTTTTCTAGAAAAGTGCATTTGCATAGCTTTTGACTTGAACTAGATCAAGCCAGGGCTTGATGAATTTGATCCTTTTCGTGTACCTAATGTCTGAAATTAATCTCAAGTAGACATATTAGATACATATGAATAGAATGGTAAAATCATTATCAAAATATGGACAACATATGAATAGAATGGTAAAATCATTATCAAAATATGGACAATGGGTAACACTTAGGTCAACAAATATAGGATAAACTAGGGGAAGTAAGGTCTATTTAGGTCATATTATGCATAGGTCAGATTTAGGCTAAATCAGATCAATTTTGAGCAAATTAGGTTTTGTATGGGGAAAACATGTCTAATTTAGGGAAAATAGGTCTACTTCTGGGGAACTTGGTCTAATTTGGCCAAATTAGGTCTCACTTATGTAAATATAGGTTCAAATTCAAATAGGGAATGTATAGGTCTAAGAAGTTTGTGCTATGCAAGTAGATTTAGGTCAACTTAGGTCACATTAGGTCAAATTTACATCAAGATAGGTCAAATTAAGGCCATTTAGGTCTAGTTTAGCTCATGTAAGGTGTCGTTTAGATCAAATGTAATTGTTACAATTTAGATATAATCATTAGAAATATACATAGTAATGTATCTAATTGAATATAGATAAATATATGTGTAAATGTTACCACATATATGTGGAAAAAAATAGCATAAATGCCTAGAAAGCCTAGGTGTCCCTTGGGAAAAAGGGACCGCCTTGCCGCCTAGACCATTATGACAACAGACAATATTTCAGTGACACCATCCATTCTTGTGTTGCCATAAAAGTTTGCAGCAGTACCTTCCAAGCTAGGAAGCACGGACACTTCTAGACAACCCCCGTGTCCGTGTCAGACACGTTTTGGATGCGGACACTTCCCGGACACGGCCCAAAACGTTTTGGACACGGCTGGGACGTGTCCATTTCATTTTGGTCCTTTTTTACACCCCGGACACAGCTGGACACTGCCCAGACACTTCTTGGACACTTCACAACAGTGGCTGCTGCTGCAATCTAGCCTATTTTAGAGTGCAAATATTGAGCACACAGCTACTGTTTGCCTTATTACTGAGAAAATGTTTCATAAAGCTGAGATCTGATCATATTTACAAACAAATCTGTTGAAAAAAAAACAATATGTAAAGTCTACGCTAAAGCAGATACTTTGAATCAAATTATAGTCTAATAAGTTGGTTAAATGAGTAATACAAACTCATATGTATATTCTTTAATCTACTATATTTACAAATCACACGTTTAGTTTTCTACTCCATATTGTTTCTACTACACACAAAGACACCTCTTTATGCATTAAAATTATGCATACATAGACACATTAATCTGGATAAATTTTAAAATAAATTCCGGTTCATACATCATACACCCACATATATGTATATATAAAAAAGAATTTTTCCCAAAAAGCCCCCTCACTTTTCCCTAAATTCCAGATAACCCCCTCATGTTTAGATAATCCCAATAACCCCCCTCAACTATTGAGACAATTCCAAATACACCCCAAACCGTTAGTGTTACAACCTCAATTTTGCATATGTTTTCATAATTGAATTGTAAAGATTTTGTGAATGTGGACTTAATTGAAAAGGTTGTATGCTTTGCTTCAAAAGATGGATTTCTTTGCAAATCTCCCTTTTGATAGGAATTTCGTAATTTCTATTATTAGATTAATCCAATAATGGATATAAAAGAGAAGAAAAGAAGAAAAGTCCAAATAAAAGGAAAAGATACAAGATAATGGATATTACGCAAAGTAATTATGAGAAATACATAGAAATCTCTAGAAAGTAGAATTAATGGCCACAATTAAATAAATTTCGTTTCTATGTGATTTCTAATAAAAGAAATATGAAAAGAGGAAAAAGGAAATGAAAGATAAAAAGGATTCCTTGAAAGGAAATATCTTAATAAAGAAATAAGTAAGATAATGAAAAATGAAGAATGTAGATGCATCTAAAAGGATGATAAGTATCCTTAAAAAGGAATTTTGAAATCTTAGGATTTCTTGGGTTCCAAGGAGTCCAAGTTGCAAGATAATAAGTAAAGAAAGAGAAAAGATGTGAGAAATAAGTCTAATTGAGTAATATCTTGCACCTAAAGAAAAGGCACGTTTTCTTTTCGATAATGAGCCCAAATTTGGCAGAGAGGTAGATAAGTCATTATTAAGTTTCCCTCAAAATTTGAGATTAAATGCAGCCATGGTTTAAGAGTTATGATTTTTCCAAGTTATATTAAATAATGAGGAATTATCTTGAAAATTAGGAATTCGTTTTCCTTTTTGGTTGAACCCAAGAAATGAGAGTCGTTGGATCTTGATCCAACGAGAGCCGCTCATCATCCAGTTCTAGCCGAACTCGGAAACATGCGGCTGGATGGTGTTTTTCCACTCCGATTTTCTCATGATATGATGCATGTGCACCTGAAGGAAATTGCTCCTTTGGGTTTGGGAGAGGATTCCGCACCCAACCAGCTTAGGTTTTGGGTGGTTTCGTTCATTCTAGAAGAAACGCCCAATTGGGCCGAGAGCAAGGGCGGCGGTGAGTTGGGAGAACCCTAAAAGAGCCCCTAAATCCTATAAATAGCCCTCCCTCTCAACTCTCACCCTCGCGCACCGAAACGGCATCCTCTCTATCTCTCTTATGTCCTGATTCGACGAGAACAAGTAGCTTCGGCGAGCTTCGAACTGCAGCACCGCCGCGGTGCTTTTCCCTGGGTCGAGCGAAGACGAGCAGCAGATATCGTTAGATCGGGGTCAGCTGTTGACCAAGGAAGGAGATCGACGGTCGATCTCGTCCAGCACTCCAGAAGAACGTTAGTGGGCGCAAGCCACGCGAGTCGCCCGATCCCGCTCGGTCAACAACGACCGAGGATCCAACGGTCCAGAGTTTTCCGAAAAAACAAAAGGTTAGTCGCCTCTCTGCCCAATATTCAAGAAAAAGGTGGAATCCTGTATAAATCGTTAAAAATAGATCCTTTGGCCGAAAAATACAAATAAGTAGTGCTTTTTTATCAGAAAAATGCAAGGAATGCAATAAAAATATAATTGAAGCCTAATTCTGCTTGCAATTCAAAAAGTATGTAAAGGTGCTATCTTTAAAGGTTTTATTAATGAAAAACCCTAATCTTTGATGATTAATGTATTGAGAGGGGTTATATGGATGATTAAAGTTGATATCAACCTGTTGTTTATAAAAAGACGCATCTAAAAGGATGAACTTTATGCGTAATTTGATTAATTTAGGGTTCCATGTACATAAATGAGCTTTAATGGGCCTTGAAACCCTAATGTTAGTAATTATAATTCTTAATGGCTTTAATTGTTCAAATTCGTATATAAAGCTGAGATATGATGGTTCTAAGCTATTTTGAGTATAAAAGTTCCTAATTGTGGATAAATACCCTTAAATTAGTAATTAGGGTTTTCTAGTGGATTAATGTGAAATTAATGATAAATATAGTTCATATATGAATTGAACTATAAGGAAATATGAGTTGTTAATTTGAAAGAAATCGAATATGATAATTGGGCTTATGATGTTGAAATTAGGGTTTGTGAACTAAGAGAGCATTAAATGTGATAAAAGCATTATGGAGGTTAAAACCCTAATAAAACCCTAAAGTGGGCCTAGAAAGCCGAAGGTAGAATACAAGTCTATCTTGAGAATGTTTTGGATGAACTATAACACTTGGATGTTACACATTAATTTCAGGATGTTGTTGATTGCTTGTTTGATTGTTCTTTATCATTATTGCTTGGACATCAAGTTGCTCTGGATCAGGTATGTGGTTAATTATGGTTAATCGCATTAGTTTCCCAAAGGTTTTCCGGATGATTAATCGCATTGAATGCAACCTATCAGTTTGGATGTTCATACTTGCAAATCATAAAGTCACTATGATTATCACAATTATATTATAAGTGTGTATTCTCGCACCTACATGCCACTCTGATGGATGATGCAAAAAGGTCAAGCCCAAGAGGGAAGACCCATGGGTACCATGAGTGGTGACCCCAGACACCAAGCTCAGGATTGAGAAGGTGGTCTTTGTTGCATGACTAATGGGGACCATGAGAGGTGACCCCAGACACCAAGCTCGGGATTGAGAAGGTGGCCTTAAGTCAATGGCAAAAGAGAAACCCTAAAGAAGGTATTCCAGGGTTAGGGCAAAAGCGGTGGAGAATGCCACATTGAAAGCGTAAATTGGCTTGTTAATTAACTTGATTGTGATATTTGGATTGTTAGCCATATTTGTGAAATTTTAATTGTCCCCACACACCGGCATATTCATTTATGCTGACTGACGTTTTGTTTGTCGGCGTTTTAGGTACAAATTGAAAAGGACAAACAGAGTAGTGGCATATTGTGAAATTAAGAAATAAAGTGTAAGGAGGATTAGTTAGAATAGAGTCCAGAGATGGATAGAAGTTAGAAATCCAAAGTTTTAAAAGGTATGCAAAGTTTTATTTTATACCAGCTTTCAGTATAGTTTGGTAGAATTTTATAATTATTATTGATTATTTGTCGAACTTTTGATCCTGTTAATTGGGATAACGGCTCTGACCTCTTGGTCTCCCTTAATTGGTGGTTACCGGGAGGCGGGGTCGTTACAGTAAGCCCCCGTTACCAAACTAACGGATGGGCTGATCTCCTCTCTTTTTTACTATGTCCGTCACACAGCTATGTTCAGTTACTTGCTTATTTGATTTTTTTATTTTTGTAGTACATATTTTAATCATGCAATCAAATAAGTAATGACATATAAGTCTGTACATATATCGGTCCAGATCAGTGGACCGGGTCAGATCTATTATTCCATGATGTCCGGTCTTGAGTTGACTTTCGGTCTAGTCCTTGGTCCGTCATCTTTTCGAGATCCGATCTTGAGTCCAATCAGATCCAAATCGACAGAAACTCGTCTGCAACCGGATAATATAAAAAAACTTCTTACATGTATTAAGTAAATCTAACATTTATGAAGGATTGTAGGGATGTGCAACACATTATCAATGACTCTAGAATTAACCAATAGGTATATTAATGCAGCGTTTGGCAACACGATTGCATTCATTACCGGTGGCTCATCATAGATAACTCATCGCAACAATTTATGTGAGAAATGAGCGGCCTGTAGAGTTTACATATCACTCCCAACAAAAAACACTATAAAATTAGAGCGGTGGACAACCGCGTGTTTGGCAACGCGATTGGTGGCGATTGACCCGCTGCCCGTGGTTGTCCATCACTACCCGAGCAATCGCCACCGCTTTGCCAAACGATGCATAATATTATGGTCAGTGTTTTAAAAAGCGGCCCAGGCGGCCGCTTAAGCGAACGCTCCAAATAGACCTTAGGCGGCTGGTCAGGCGGCTTTGCATTAAGCGGCCGCTTCATGCCCGCTCAAGCGCCCGCCTGGACACTGTTTCTGAGCGCCCGCCTGAGTCCGCTTAAGTGAAAAGCAGGACCTAGACCCACTTCCTAGGCCCAAAAGTGAAATGCAATGATATTTTCATTATGTAATATTACACTATTGATATTGTATAACATTATTTAGCATGTTAATATGATATTATTGTATTAAGTAACTATGTATGTATCTAAATACTGTATAGTAGTTAATCAGTGTGTAATACTACACTGATTCTGCTGCTATATATAGTAGTGACGACTATGTACCTATTAAGTCTGTTATAGCAAGTAATACTAACATAAAACTTACCATGTATATGTAACATAAAACTATGTAATTGTCACAACTCAGTAATATTGTACTGTTGTATAGTATTAATTACTAACTATAGAACATTAATCTAAGAAACAACCAGTGTGTAAATGTAATACAAAATCAATGCATATTTCTGTGAAGTATAGTACTATTATATTACACTAACTACTAACTACTACGTGCATTGTATCATGGCTTGATACTAGTATACGACTATATGTGATAAATTTATCTATAAATTGTACTAACTATTAAGTAGATCACATTATTACATGATAGTATGATACTAGTATATTGTTATATATAAGAAATGTATCTTAATGCTTCATCTATACATAATCAACTATTAAGTAGCAATATTGTTGTGTAGGGTGAATTTTACACTGCCACAAGGGTTTGGTTATGTATACAAGTTATTTAAAAAACATTATATATATATATACACACACACACACAAATGTGTGTATTTTTGTATACAATCATATAGAAACTTAAGAATCCGCTTTTTCAAAAAGCGGCCGCTTGAGCACCCGCCTGGCGCTCAAGCGGCCACAAGGTGGTGTCCGCACGCCTCCCGCTTCCCACTTTCTAAAACATTGATTATGGTCTACATGTTGATGTCATTATATCAATAAATATCAATAGCATTAGCTATTGCATTTATACAAGTACGGAGTGCCTTCACACAAAATTGAATATTGTATTACATTGTGACAGTTACTAGCTAAAAAGATGTCACACATTGAATTGACTTGGTAATAACTTAATGTTGCATGTAAACTATCATAATGCAATTTTCTAGTACTTGTACGCGTTACTTTTTTGTGTGCAAAGAATTAATAATTGTTAGTATTGAATATGTTATTATACATTAATATTATATTAGTAATGTTTTGAATAGTTTATAATAGTTTAATTTCTCGAGTTGTAAAAATTTAATTGTGTAAGTTGATTTGCGTTACCAACTCTAATGATTTATTCGTTCTTATATAATTTGTAGTATAGTTCTTTGATTTATTATAATCAAGAGTGTATATATATCAGTTTATAGACAAATACACGACCATATATGTTTGTTATCATGTCCGATTCCGGTCCAGTCTTGATCCGGTCTTTAACTTCCCCGGATGAACGAACAAGTTCTTATTTGGTCCGGTCCTCAGTCCATGATTTTTTTATTAACCGAGTCTTCGTCCAGTCTAGTCCAAACCATTCAGATCTGGTCCGAGTTTGACCGATGTACAGTCCTAATGACAAGTTATGATTAGTATTATCTACTTTCCGTCCAAATATGTTAACCTGATTGGAGTTTGAAAATGTAAAATAAAAAAACAAATCAAGAAATAACTACACAAGTTGGGTGTAAAACAAAATGGGAATTAACCCAGTCGTTAGTTTGTAACGGTGGCTAACGGTTGGGGGGATAACCGGAATATAGTTGAGAGGGTTGCTTGGAATTATCTAAACATGAGGGGGGTTATCGGGAATTCAGGGAAAAGTGAGGGGGGTTTGGGAAAAAACTCTATAAAAAAATATTTTCCACTAATCCAATGTCGTGTCTGTGTCCTACATTTTAGAAATTTGGTGTATCCCATGTCTGTATCAGTGTTCGTGTCTAGAAACGTGTCCGCACTTCCTTGCTTCCGAGGTATAGTGCTTTTCATGTCAGGGTTACAGACACCGATCCAGCCACTGTCCCAACCTAGTGACAACGATAAAGACTGGTGTCAAGAAAGAGGATGACATAGAGTATGTAACACCCAGGCCCACTGCCCAAGGCTCTAGTAGAGTTTCAGGAATAACGACTGGCTCCACAGACCACCACTAGCCTTAACCATGGAACATGACTTCGACTTCGAGCCGACTTCGACAGGTGTGGACACAGATTTTTTGGAAATGTCGAGGAAATGTCGAGGATTTTTACAACCAAAATTTCGACGCAACTTCGACAAAAATTAAGCTAAAAATAGCCATTTTGTGATGAAAATCGACAGATTTCATCAAATCTAGCTTAAAAACACAATATATGTTTACATATAGCCATCCATACATGTTTACATATGTAGATAAATGCACGCTTACATACAGTCGTCTCCGAACTATAGAGTTCTTCCATATATAAAGTTTGTGACAATAAACAAACTACATAAAAATAGTGTAAATCTATGGTAGATTTAGCAGAGAGAGGATCGGTCTATTACTGTTAGCTTAGAATAGTAAAAGATAACATCAAAATCATCTTACCTCAAGCTCCAACACTTTTTCCACCTCACACAGCCAACTCCACAAAATCCCTGAAATATGTCACCAACTTCGACGACTTCGATAAATGTCGAGGACATTGTGGAATTTTTGTATGGACTTGGGCCAACTTCGCCGACATATGGGGAAATGTCGACATATTTGACGAAATGTCGAGGATATTGTAGAATAAAGATGTTTACATGCATTCGACGTCGTTGACCGTCGACATCGACATTATCGGCAAAATTTCGCCTAATGTCGACGACATTTAGATCTATGGCCTTAACAGTGCACTTTTTCCTCACTCACGCGCAAGACAGAGTCAACTTCCCGACTGGTCACCCATCCTAGTACTACTCTAAGCTGAGCACGCTTAACTATGGAGTTCTTTAGTGATGGGCTCCCGGAAAAGGAGGTGCACCTTGGTGATATGGGTAGTCCAATCATTCCTTTTAAGATCATGTTATCCAAGGCCTCAAATCCTGGGACGTTACATTCTCCCCCACTTAGACACTTGACGTCCTCGTCAAGGCTCAACTATATGGCCTCATAATCTTTTCCCCATTTCAGTGTAGACCCAAATGACCCATGTACACCCAGCTCCCGACCACGATTACCAACGCAAGGGTGGCTCCATCAACTCGGATAGCGCTTTCCAACATGCCTGGACACTACCAGCACATGGGCGGCTCCATCAACTTGGATAGCCCTTTCCAACATGCGTGGACCGCACGGCTCAAAGACTGGCATGCCACAGGCCCATGTGGGCCCCATCTACTGGAGGGGAATTAGCTCTGATACCATTTGTAACACCCAGGTCCACTGCCCAAAGCTCTAATAGAGTTTCAGCCTTTCAGGAATAACGACTGGCCCCACAGACCACCACTAGCCTTCATAGCGCACTTTTTCCTCACTCACGCGCAAGCTAGGGTCAACTTCCCGACTGGTCACCCATCCTAGTACTACTCCAAGCTGAGCACGCTTAACTATGGAGTTCTTTAGTGATGGGCTCCCGGAAAAGGAGGTGCACCTTGGTGATATGGGTAGTCCAATCATTCCTTTTAAGATCATATTCAGTGTTTCAAAAAAAAGGTCGCACGGACCGCATAAGCGGCCCGCATATACTTACCCGCTTATAAGGTCGATTAGTCGGTGATTTTTGGATAGACATGTGTTATCTTGGCCCAAGCTAGATTATATATTTATTGATAGCATTCTCTTGATGTACTAGTTTGTTGTATGTTTTGTAAATGAGACACATACTAATTTAATGTTTGTTATTTTGGGCCTCTAGGACATGCTCACATTTTTTGTATGATTTGGTTAGTATTGATTGTTATGTGCTTGTGTTAAACCATTTTGTGCATGCTTCATTGGAGTTTATGTTCAAATGATTCTAGAATGCATTCTAAATGGTGCTTTACTTTTCATTAAAACTTAATATATGAATCTATCTCAAATTTTAGGGTCTAAATACGTAATGTACAGATTAAATATGCAATTGTGTGATTACTTTATATATACTGATTAATTATTAAAAAAATCAAAACCGCGTATACTTCCGCATATACTCCCGCATACCGCATATACTCTATAAGGTGACCTCTCTGCATGCATAACGCTTTTCAAAACTATGATCATGTTATCCAAGGCCTCAAATCCTGGGGCGTTACAGAGTACGAGGATGAGCTTCCATGTAGTGAACCTAGTGATGATAAGAAAGAAGATGGAGAAACATTGCAACACGTTTATTTGTAGTACTACTTCTTCGTTAAACCTCACCTTGCATGGCTCCACTGTGTACCAAGGAAAGAGATATCGACGGTACCGTCGGTATACCGACCGGTATACCGATATCGACGCCATCAGTCATCGGTTTGAGCAAGTCTGCCGCTAGGATTACAAAGATAAGGTTGGCAAGGCGATGGGCAAGTTCTTCTTTGCACATGGTATACCTGCACATGTTACAACTGAACCCTATCTGCAGGATGCGATAGAGGAGTCTGGTAGGGGCATCAAGGCCCCCAGTTCATATGAATTAATGAACAAGTATCTTCCACTAGAGAAGAAGGATCTACAAGCATGGATTTCAGACCAAAAACATGTGGTCTGAATATGGCGTCACACTTATGTGTAATGGGTGGACTAGTGGAAATAGAAGACAAATTATCAACTTTCTTGCACATTGTCGTGGATCCACAGTTTTTCTAGACTATGTTGATACTTCAGGTGAGGTCAGGAACCACAGATACATAAAGAGACCAATGAAGACATACATGAAGTATGTTGGTGTGGAAAATGTGGTGCAGATAGTTACTGATAATGCTTATGCCTTCAAGAAGGCCGGCGAGAGTTTAATGATGAAATATCCGGTCTATTGGATACCATGTGCTGCCCACTGCATAGATCTCATTCTTAAGGACATGGGCTCAATTGATTTCATCAAATCTGTTGTCATTGATGGTAGCTTGATCACGAGATTCATCTACAACCATTCTTTTCTGCTAAATGCAATGAGGCGACCTGAGTATTGTGGTGGTAATCTAATTAGAACAGGGGAAACTAGATTTGCAACAAATTTTCTTGCCTGAGTATTGTGGTGGTAATCTAATTAGAATAGGGGAAACTAGATTTGCAACAAATTTTCGTGCCTTACAATCGTTAAATTCCAAAAAGGATGGACTTAAGAGGCTTTTCAATGGAGTGGAGTGGACCTCCATGAAGGAGCACAACACCCCGGTTGGCAGAAGAATTGAGGATTTGATTGCCAACCGACCTTTTTGGGATAAGGTTACTAGAGTGTTGTGAATAATGGAACCCATTGTCAAAGTATTGATGCTGGTAGATGGTGACAAAACTGCAACAATGCCTTTCCTATAGATGCAATGACCTCAATGGTGGACAATATCAAAGAAGCAACTCCTAGGTCCAATGAGCAATACATAAAAATTTACGAGAACCGTTGGACAAATATGTTTTTGCATCCATTGCATAAAGCAGGTATATATCTCAATTATATTCTAACTTTTAAGTTATTGGTCTAACTCATAGTCTACAAAGAAAATGTCATTCTTATTTTATTATTTATATTTGTGACAGCTTACTATTTCAATCTGAGGTTCAAATACTCACGAACACTAGGTTTGAATGCGCCTCTAATGAATGCAGTGAGAGATATCACTAACAAGTTCATTACCTCTCCAAAAGAGCGATTGCTAGTACTAGAAGAGGCATATAACTATATAACTCAGTGTTTCAAAAAGCGGTATGTGTTATGCGTTCGGAGAGGTCACCTTGTAGAGTATATGCGGTATGCGGGAGTATATGCGGAAGTATATGCGGTTTTTTATTTTTTTAATTAATTATTATATATATATGTATTAATTATGATTTACATATTTAATTTGTGCAATTGTGTATCTAAATAGTACAATTACAAGAATAATGGATGCAATTATGCAAATATGCAATCATCACAACTTAAATAAATACAAACATGCATTATAATCTAAATTTAAACAATGTAAATGTATAAAACAAGAAATCAGAATATCTCTAACTAAAAATCGGGGTATAATCGGCCTTGTATGCGGCCGTACAACCGATTATGCGGCTTGGACCGCTTTTTGGACCGATTTTTATTATGCGGATTTTTGGAGGACCGCACCTTGTATGCGGCCACTTATGCGGGCGCATACACCGATTTTTAAAACACTGATATAACTTACATTCTTAATTTCGCATTAGTCTTTCCTTTGAATTCATCATCTCAATATCGTATATATTATTTTTTCAGTTGCGCCAGTTTCATGAAAGCACTGGATGTTTTGGCCATCCAAATGCGGTTGCTGATCGCGAGGCAAGTGATCCTTGTGAGTGGTGGGTTTGGAATGGAACAGGTGCCCCCCATTTAAGAAAAGTGGCTATTCGCATCCTTGCTCAAACATCTGCAGGGGGTTCTGAAAGAAATTGGAGCACTTTCAATTGGATACACTCGAAGAGAAGGAACAGGCTTGGTGCAAACAGGTTGAGGGCTCTTGTCTACGTTCACTACAACGTGTGGTTGAGGGCTAGAGCCATACGAGATGCCAACTACAAGGAAGTGGATTTTGATGTTGTCCATGATCCCATTGACATCGCATATACTTTTAATACTGAAAGACGTAGAGGACTGGAGGATGATTCAGAAAATCCTTTAGAGGAATGGATGAATGAGATAAGTCGTTTTATCCTTGATGATTTAGATGGACGTCCAGATCCATATATAGAAGAGCAATTTGATGCAAATAATGGTGATGATATTATTATTGATACCCCGTCTGAAAGACTTGATCCTGAAGCTACACATGTTAATACTGATATGGAAATCAATGGAGAAGTGGAAGAACAATTAGGTAGCTCATATTCTTCTTCTTCTACATCTGGTTTCAAATCTAAGTCTGATGATGGTGGCAATGATGGTGATAATCGCACCCAAAGCTCTCCAGAATATCCTCCAGCTGTTGATCCTCAAAATGATGACCGGCCTTATGTTAGTCATGTTACTAGGGCTGCACCTCCACCAGAACAAGAATATCCCATGGCTGATAAAACATTTCAAAGGAGAAAAACTCGAACTGGGATAGATTACAGCGGTGCACCTCCACCACAACCACAATACCAGAGTCAAAGTGATTATTATTCTGATCTTGCTGATTCAATGGATACCATGAGCACATCTGACTCTCAATCTCAGCATTAATTTGGAGATATGTTATTTGGGCAGACACTTTCATACCCATCTCAGACCCAACATGGGTATTCTGGATATCAAGTTGAACCACCACCAAGATTAGAAGTAGGCTTGGGATATCACGAAGCATACTCTGTCCGTAGCCCTTATGGATGCTTTCAGGTGAGCACCGAAGCATACTCTGGTGATGGAGGTCAAACATGGAGTGGTGGGCATACTACAGCTTATCCTATTGTCGGTGTACCATTACAACCTCCTTTTCTTCAACCTCAAGCTCCTCGAGCATGGGCACCTCCTCCTGCTTCTACTCAACCTCAAGCTTCTCAACCTCAAGCTCCTCGAGCATGGGCACCTCCTCCTGCTTCTACTCAACCTCCATTCATTTCAGCAACCAAGGAAAAATATCTCAAAGATTTGGAAGAACATTTTCCAAAGTTTGGGATGATATAGTTTGTCAATCCTGAAGTGTATGAGGAGTATGTTGTTTCATACAACAAGTCTTACAGAAGTTACATGACATGGGAGCAAGATGTGGCCCATATCAACAACATATTGTATAGAGAACCAGCGCGTCACTCAACATACAACTAATGTGAGTTAGTAATTTACTATGTTGTTAAATGTTTGTTGTAAATTGAATATTATTGCATAAGTGTCTAAAGATGAGTTTATCGATTGTGCTAGTAAAATTTCAGATCTTAATTCTTGCATTTTTTCATCGAAATCCTTCATCGAATCTCCAAAAAATAGGACAGATTCCTTACCTCCCACATGATTGACCCCCCCAATACTCAATATAGAATTTTATTGCATAAAACGTTGCATCTAGGTGTTGAGACCGCGCATGTAAAATTTCATGATTTAATTCGTTCGTTTTGGCGTCGATATGGCCAGGATTGCATCTGTCGATATTTCCGTCGGTATACTGGTAAATATCTATATCCAAGCTGGTGAAACGGCATCGGTATCGGTCATTAAATTCCTTGTTGTGTGTGCAGCTCTTCTTGTTTGAGGTATGAGTGTACAGGGCATGTGTATCATCATTATTGAAAAAGGGAACTCTACCTGCGTCCATAGCTGCTTCATTGCCGACCTTATACAATGATGACTATGGAAGTGTGGACATCTTGGGGTTACAACCAGAACCCTGTCTGTGTCCATACCAGCTTCATTGGCCCACGTCTCGGGTCTACAAGTGACTCATAGTTGTTGTGTGACTTTCTCATACCTTGGTGTCTACAGCGACACTGTCCTGTGTGATGTGGTGCTCTGTGATGCAGCATATATGGTACGTGGACAACCTTAGTAGTATAATATCACACTCTACAAGACGGCAACACCAAACTCAAAAGTTTTATTCTGGCTGATACATCTTTTGGTGGGCACCCTCAGTCGTTGGACAACCTTTGTCACATCATATATATGCCACAGACATCGCACTAGCATGGAGTACCTCAACTCTCCAGATGCTCGTTTTATCAACCTAGGGCCCGGAGGAATTGATGTTAGACAGCCTGCTCACCCTGAGCACGGCTACGGTTTGGCACCTCTTGATTAGAGTGTCATGAGTCGCCTTTTATTTAGGTTTAATTTGTTGTCTCTAGGGTTGTATTCGCAATTGTTTCAGTATTAGCAGTTAGATGT
Source organism: Alisma plantago-aquatica (assembly GCA_963693085.1). NCBI lineage: Eukaryota > Viridiplantae > Streptophyta > Magnoliopsida > Alismatales > Alismataceae > Alisma > Alisma plantago-aquatica. Next base: position 267,132,942 of record OY856410.1, read on the forward strand.
AATAGTTGTGGACTTGTTTGACAGTTCTCAATTAAGTTTTTATTTCTTATTTCAGTAGGGTCATGAGTGGAAAATAAGACAATGAGGGCTTCTGCACATTAACTATATGTACCCATGCCCGGGGGATTGTCCGACGGGATTGAATTAGATGAATAAATTTGTTTTGCAAATCGAATTTGCACCACATAGCCTACTTAAATAACTACGTTGGACGAAATGTGAGGAAGAAGCATAGGGATTTTTTCTAAGCATACAGTTGATCTAGATAATGCCAAACTTAGCACTAAAGACATGAACATACAACTGCTCAAAATATTGTAATTCTGTAGTCTCTAGAAATCATTGTGCCTCCAAGCCTAATCAAGAAGATATATTGCGATAGATGCACAGGGGATGTCATCATAGGCCATGTGATATTCCATGTGATGGAGCTATATCATGTCAAGGACTCAAGATACAATTTGGCCTTTCTTGCCTTCAGGCGCCTCCCCCATTTCTCATAAAGTTTCACTGACAGAAGCAACTAACTAGTTGAGTGTGTTTTTTCCCAACATCGTAAGTAGTCACTTGACCGCATTGAGGTGATTGTGGAAGAACAAACATTGCTCACCTGATGGGCAACTGTAAATTATACCTTTTCTGTGAAGAGAATCCACTTTTATGCTACTTAAATAAAAAAGACAGTTTTTTAATCATGATGCTGACCTTTTTGAGCAATTTAGTAGAGATTCAACAGAACAGAATCTTTCTTGGAAGAAAGGATCACATATAGGATGTGTTGCCCCTTTTTGTACTTATAAACGAAGGCAACATGGCTGCTCCACAATTAGGATTTGGATCTGTGTTTCCCTCTTTTACTTTGCCCCGGTTTTGTTTTGAAGGTAGGGAGTTGTTTTTTCTTGTTCCATTTGTAGGGTATCCTATGCTGGTAGAAAAGTTTGGAGCATATAACATGTAGGGATTTTGTTGTGTCTCTGTTTATGTGTAGGGCCACATACTCACTTATTCAAAGAATATTTGATTAATTCAATTATATTTTCTATACTCAATGGTCTGCAGTATTAATCAGAATAACAAGTCTATGTTACTATGCCTCAAACTTAGAAGTACTGCTTTTTACACATTTGAAGCAGTGCAGAAAATGAGACGGGACACTATCAAAGTTAGATCCTTTGGTCATTCTTCATTAGCAATATTTTTCGCTACGGATGTCAATGGCCATATTTTCACCAGCACAAAAAATGATCTGTAAATAGGTCTGAACATAGTTATCATTACGGTAAAGTTCAAATAGTTTATAGCATATATTTGCGAATTATATCATATAGTCCTTGAGCAACCAATAATAGGACTAGAACTATACCTTTTCTATCAGTGTGCTACTGAGACCCTCGGTGGCTTCAGTCCTCAAATCCATTTCAGCTATAAATCTCCTGCTGCCGAGGTAACCCCAAGCTTCTCCAGTGAAAGCAACAAAAACAAGCTGTGAAATTATAAATAAAACAATAGCTCAACTTTTAAAGAAAGGGATCATGCTATGTTGAATGAATATACATTTCATGGCAAAAATAACTTTCAGGATATGATCATGCTATGTTAAATGAATATAAATTTAATGGCTAAAACAACTTTCAGAATATCTCCTTTATTTGTAAAAAAGAAATATCTGTACAAACCATATAGAAACTAATAAACTAAATATGCCAAACAATCATATTCTATTAAGCCTCCATAAGTATTATATGCCCCCCATGGGCATTGGGTGGGGGTCCAATCCTTGGAGATCTGGAGTTCAAGAAGTGGTTTGTGCCAGCCACTATTTGACCTGCCTCACCTGTATCAGGGCTCCATGGTCTGTGGAGTCATAGCATACTTGTTAAGGCAGCAAGGAGACAAGGCGCCAGGGCTGGACGCCTTGTGCCAAGGCGGGCCTAGGCGTCACCTAGGCGACTTTTAGAAAATTAAAATATTGTACAATTTACTTATGTGTATACATTGCTTATGGAATTTTATAACATCCCCCTCATATATGTGTGTTTTTTACCTATAGCTATACACGTTATGATCTTTATATCATTTCCCCCTTCATATATATATATATATATATATATATATATATATATATACAGTCCAAGGCTGCCAAGGCGCGCCTAGGCGTCACCTAGGCGACTTTTAGAAAATTAAAATATTGTACAATTTACTTGTGTATACATTGCTTATGGAATTTTATAACATCCCCCTCATATATGTGTGTTTTTTACCTATAGCTATACACATGTTATGATCTTCATATCATTTCCCCCTTCATATATATATATATATATATATATATAGAGAGAGAGAGAGAGAGAGTTAGGCTAGGATACACTTAAGTGTATTGAGGCCTGGATACAATGAACTTTTCTGCCCTTGGATCTACCCAGATTTCGATCTGCGGTTGGGAGAATTTCTGCCCACTAAGGCTGATACAATGTTGTGTCCCCACTTGCTGGTATGTTTTCCCCCACCCGTGACCAGTCTCTCCCCCGACTCTCTCTCTCTTCCGGCTCTTGCTGCGCCGTCTCTCTTCCCCTACTCTCTCTCTCCTCCGGCTCTTCTGCGCGATCTCTCTCCCTCCGCTGCGCCATCTCTCTCCCTCCGCTCTGTCTCCGACCGCCAGCACCGCCGACGGAGACGGCCACAACTGGCCTGCTGACGGCCAACTGGAGAGCAGGCTTCTTGCTGCCGACGACCATCCAGGCATTCCTCTTCACCCAGGAACGCCTCCGCCGCAGCTTCCTGTTTCCGCAGTAGCACCGACGATCAGCGCCACCAGCACCCCAGCTAACGGCAGGAGAATTACGACCAGGAGCGCCTCCGCCGCAGCTGCTGCAGCTACCTCTGCTCTAGATCGAGATCCTACAACTGACGTTGTTCTCTTGCTTCTTTGTGTTGATCCGCAAACTGTGGCGCCGAAGGCTTCCAAAAAGTATTGCAATTTTGATCAGAAATTGTCGCTTGCAGACTGAAACATCATTGCTTGCTGACTGAATTCAGAAGTGCTTCACTGGCGGATGTTTCGGCAGTTAAAGGTAACAATTCTTGCACGTAGTTTTTCTATCTTCATGCGGCGCGGGATTGGGGGCCAATGGTCGGTTGCTCGCCTGTTGAATTTGCATTTCCAGTACCTATTCATGTATATAGTTCATGTTTCTTTTTGTATGTTGATTCTACTTTCTATTGTGTGTGTGTGTTTTTTTTTCGGCTAGACCACCCCAATTTCTCATGCGTTCTAGCATCCGGCTTTCCAAAGCACTCTGCCTATTACTCCTCCTCCATCTCTAACGGTGAGGTAAGACAGACTATCCTAGTTGGGAGCATTTTCTTAGTCTTTACTGACCTCTGTTGAATTAATGTCATGTTTTTATTTCTTACTAATACCTTAGATGTAAAGGGATACAGAGGGTATTGGATTACTGAAATCTTGGTCTCCGGTGACGTTCACTTTTTGTACTTGCTTCGAGGTTGTCCCATGATTTTAACAAATAAGTTACAGGAACAATAGAGCATGTCGAAGAGGATCACTCTTGGATTGCCTCTGCTATGCCACTGTATAAAGACAATTGACTTGTTTCTGTATTCAAACACCGACCAATACTGGTTAAACACATTTTAGAATTAAGCTGTCCATACTTGCTTGTTTGTGTTGTTCATTTGATTTCTTGCGCATACTTGTTTCCTTTTGTTGTTCGTTTGATTCTTTACACAGATCCAGTAGTTCTTTTCATTTATCTTATGTCTCAGATTTCTATAAATCGCTGTGTTTGCTTCCTACACCACATTCTTATCTCAAGTTTTAGGTGGCGCTGGCCACCTTTATTGTCTCCTGCATTCACCAGATAGATGGACTAGGCCTTTAGGAAACAGAATAATATGCATATCTTCAGTTGTATTGTACATAATAATAGATATTGACTGTTATAATCTTTTTTTTCCCTTAATAGATATGGACTGTTATATCCCAGTTTGGTCGGATATGGAAGGCACTAGCACCACACAACAATTTGTACATGGTTAGATTTTGTTTTAATTTAACAATATGGTTTCATTTTCCTAAATACAAACAAGGGGGTGATTATGTGTTTTATGTGTAGATATGGATTTTTCTCATGATGTTGATGGTATGGAGGGAATAGATTGGTTAGCTCATGACCATGTAGTGGATGCAAATGAAAATTTTGGTGAAGAAAATGAGACCGATGTGGATGTCGAAAGGGTGGAAGTACAATCTGAACTAGAACCTTTCATAGGTTTGCAATTTGACAGTCTTGATAAGGCGGAGGAATTTTACAATCAATATGCATATCGTATGGGATTTAGCATAAGGAAGGGGAATCACTATGTCTCAGCTAAAACCAAAACAATCACAAATAGGGTATTCATGTGTTCCAAGGAAGGGTTATATAGACCGAAAAATAAGGGAAACAATGGTGATAAGGGTACCACAAAAAAAGATGTCATTTCTAATCGAACAGGATGTAAAGCTCAAATGAGAGTCAAGCTAGAAGAAGACACAAAGTGGGTGGTTGTGAGCTTTGACAAAGAGCACAACCATGATCTCACCAAGAGTCCATCTAAAAAGAGGTTTCATCGGTCACACCGTCGTATGTCTTCTGAGGTTCTTGATTTGATTCAGGCGATGCATGATCAAAATATTTCTAGTGCACAAATAATGTCACTTATTGCTAGCCAACAAGGTGGAATTCATAATGTCACATTCACAAGAAAAGATTTAAGCAACAAACTTGTTTCTTTGAGGAGGAGATACATAGGTGTTGATGTAGCCTCCACATTAGAGCATTTCAAAAAGAAGCAAGTAAAAAACCCTGCATTCTTCTATTCTGTACTATTTGATGATGAGGGTTGTGCACGCAATATCTTTTAGGTAGATGCGAGGTCAAGAATGGCGTATCAAACATTTGGCGATGTGGTTACATTTGACACAACTTACATGACTAATAGATACAATATGCCATTCACACCTTTTATTGGGGTGAATCATCACAAACAGTCTACTTTGTTTGGTTGTGCTATATTACGAGATGAGACCGCTGACTCATTTGTATGGGTTTTTCGCACATTTCTGGAAGCTATGTATGGAAAGCACCCCAAGGCAATCTTAACTGATCAAGATCCTGCAATGAAGAAGGCTATTCGCATTGTATTTCCTAATGTAGTACACCGTTGTTGTCAATGGCACATAATGAGAAAGGCACGTGAACATCTGGGTGTGATTTATGGTACTGTTGCCAGGTTTTGTGAAGAGTTTCAATCTTGCATCAATCAACCCATCATCGTTCATGAGTTTGAAGAAAGATGGAAGAAGATGATAACATCATACAATTTGGGTGACAACTCACATCTAACCTTGTTATGGAATATCAGAGAGCAATGGATACCTGTATACTTTAGAGACACATTTTTTGCCAACATGTCTACAACACAACGGAGTGAGAGCATGAATGCAATATTCAAAGATCATGTAAACAATCATTTGCCATTGTTTAAATTTGTCCAAGCATATGAGAAGGTGGTTGAGAACCGTTTTGACAAAGAGGATGAAGAAGACTACAGAACTAAGGATGGCCAACCATCATTATGGTCTTATGCTCCCATTGAGAAAAATGCTAGGGATGTCTACACAAGATCGGTTTTTAAATGTTTCAAAGAACAAATGAAATTGACCTCATGCTATGATTTAGAGGAGGTTCATAAAGATTCCATATATCAAATTTCACGTGTTGGCGGTGAGTCACTTGCATTTGTATCAAAGAATAGCTACAAAGTACAAGTTAATCAAAATAATGAAGAATTCTTTTGTGAATGCAAGCTATTTCAGTTTTCTGGCATCTTATGTGGTCATATACTAAAAGTGATGCTTTATCTTAAAGTTCATAAGATACCACCTCTATATGTGTTGAATAGATGGACTAGGGAAGCAAAAACCAAAAGTGCAAATCATTATGTGAAAGAGACTTGTGAAGAAGTTGATGGAAGTACACCTTTGGGCAGGTTCAACTCACTTTGTAGATCGGCAATGAAGTTAATTGATATATCTTCTAAATATAAGGACACCTACCTTGATGTGCATGAGCTATTTGAAAACACTTATGCCAACGTTGTGTCTTTACAAAAAGAAATGGGAACGGCTTCTTGTGGAGAAGGCATGCCATCATCTCAAACTCACATTCCAACACAAGGTAGTCAATGTGTGCTCCGAATTCAAGATGCGGAAGATGACATGCAAGCAAGAGATCCACCACCATCACATTGTAAAGGAAACAGGAAACCACAAAGGTTTAAGCCACAAGCTGAGTTAAAAGCAAAAAGACAAAGGACATGCAGTACATGTAATGGAAAAGGGCACAATAGTCGTACATGTAGATCTGGGGTAAGTTGCAAAGCCTTGTAGTTTCTCTAATCTTATATTGCATGATCTTTGAATTTTATAATCCCTGTCTCTCATGTTATGGAAATGTATATTGCAGGTTGCCAATGATAAATCCGATGCAGATGACCTTGATCAAATTTATGAGTCTGGGGAAGAATAAGATACAGTGGATGAAGAATTCACGTGGCTGTAAAAGTGGATGCTAAAACTCATGAAAAAATTGTGTCTTGTAATCGATGCTTTATCTATTTGTGTCTTTATGTGTAATGAACCTTTGATGTAAAAGGGATGCTATGTCTTTATTTATTTGTGTCTTTATGTGTAATGAACCTTTTATGGGTGAAGGATTGCATTCCTATTGTTAGAATTTTAATTTATTGAATAGAAGATGGAATGGAAGTAAGAGATCCACCTCCATCACTTGAGGTTTGCAAACAGAGCCAAAAGGCAACTGATGTATGCTTTTGGTTTCACTAAATCAGACCTAAGATAAGGTTTGGTTTCACTTTTTTTTTGAACAAAAAGTCTTGAAATACAGCAGCTCCAACATCACAAGCTTTGAAAATTTCCCTACATGGCATTTGCCACTGAAGTAGGATGATCAGTTTGCCATTGTCCCCTTTCAGTTCAAAGTTTGGTGCATCTTTTCTCGAGATGTGACTGAAAACTTCAGCAGCCCAATAATCCCCATGGACTGTAACATTCAGCAGCCCAATAATCCCCATAAAAGGTTCATTACACATAAAGACACAAATAAATAAAGACATAGCATCCCTTTTACATCAAAGGTTCATTACACATAAAGACACAAATAGATAAAGCATCGATTACAAGACACAATTTTTTCATGAGTTTTAGCATCCACTTTTACAGCCACGTGAATTCTTCATCCACTGTATCTTATTCTTCCCCAGACTCATAAATTTGATCAAGGTCATCTGCATCGGATTTATCATTGGCAACCTGCAATATACATTTCCATAACATGAGAGACAGGGATTATAAAATTCAAAGATCATGCAATATAAGATTAGAGAAACTACAAGGCTTTGTAACTTACCCCAGATCTACATGTACGACTATTGTGCCCTTTTCCATTACATGTACTGCATGTCCTTTGTCTTTTTGCTTTTAACTCAGCTTGTGGCTTAAACCTTTGTGGTTTCTTGTTTCCTTTACAATGTGATGGTGGTGGATCTCTTGCTTGCATGTCATCTTCCGCATCTTGAATTCGGAGCACACATTGACTACCTTGTGTTGGAATGTGAGTTTGAGATGATGGCATGCCTTCTCCACAAGAAGCCGTTCCCATTTCTTTTTGTAAAGACACAACGTTGGCATAAGTGTTTTCAAATAGCTCATGCACATCAAGGTAGGTGTCCTTATATTTAGAAGATATATCAATTAACTTCATTGCCGATCTACAAAGTGAGTTGAACCTGCCCAAAGGTGTACTTCCATCAACTTCTTCACAAGTCTCTTTCACATAATGATTTGCACTTTTGGTTTTTGCTTCCCTAGTCCATCTATTCAGCACATATAGAGGTGGTATCTTATGAACTTTAAGATAAAGCATCACTTTTAGTATATGACCACATAAGATGCCAGAAAACTGAAATAGCTTGCATTCACAAAAGAATTCTTCATTATTTTGATTAACTTGTACTTTGTAGCTATTCTTTGATACAAATGCAAGTGACTCACCGCCAACACGTGAAATTTGATATATGGAATCTTTATGAACCTCCTCTAAATCATAGCATGAGGTCAATTTCATTTGTTCTTTGAAACATTTAAAAACCGATCTTGTGTAGACATCCCAAGCATTTTTCTCAATGGGAGCATAAGACCATAATGATGGTTGGCCATCCTTAGTTCTGTAGTCTTCTTCATCCTCTTTGTCAAAACGGTTCTCAACCACCTTCTCATATGCTTGGACAAATTTAAACAATGGCAAATGATTGTTTACATGATCTTTGAATATTGCATTCATGCTCTCACTCCGTTGTGTTGTAGACATGTTGGCAAAAAATGTGTCTCTAAAGTATACAGGTATCCATTGCTCTCTGATATTCCATAACAAGGTTAGATGTGAGTTGTCACCCAAATTGTATGATGTTATCATCTTCTTCCATCTTTCTTCAAACTCATGAACGGTGATGGGTTGATTGATGCAAGATTGAAACTCTTCACAAAACCCGGCAACAGTACCATAAATCACACCCAGATGTTCACGTGCCTTTCTCATTATGTGCCATTGACAACAACGGTGTACTACATTAGGAAATACAATGTGAATAGCCTTCTTCATTGCAGGATCTTGATCAGTTAAGATTGCCTTGGGGTGCTTTCCATACATAGCTTCCAGAAATGTGCGAAAAACCCATACAAATGAGTCAGCGGTCTCATCTCGTAATATAGCACAACCAAACAAAGTAGACTGTTTGTGATGATTCACCCCAATAAAAGGTGTGAATGGCATATTGTATCTATTAGTCATGTAAGTTGTGTCAAATGTAACCACATCGCCAAATGTTTGATACGCCATTCTTGACCTCGCATCTACCTAAAAGATATTGCGTGCACAACCCTCATCATCAAATAGTACAGAATAGAAGAATGCAGGGTTTTTTACTTGCTTCTTTTTGAAATGCTCTAATGTGGAGGCTACATCAACACCTATGTATCTCCTCCTCAAAGAAACAAGTTTGTTGCTTAAATCTTTTCTTGTGAATGTGACATTATGAATTCCACCTTGTTGGCTAGCAATAAGTGACATTATTTGTGCACTAGAAATATTTTGATCATGCATCGCCTGAATCAAATCAAGAACCTCAGAAGACATATGACGGTGTGACCGATGAAACCTCTTTTTAGATGGACTCTTGGTGAGATCATGGTTGTGCTCTTTGTCAAAGCTCACAACCACCCACTTTGTGTCTTCTTCTAGCTTGACTCTCATTTGAGCTTTACATCCTGTTCGATTAGAAATGACATCTTTTTTTGTGGTACCCTTATCACCATTGTTTCCCTTATTTTTCGGTCTATATAACCCTTCCTTGGAACACATGAATACCCTATTTGTGATTGTTTTGGTTTTAGCTGAGACATAGTGATTCCCCTTCCTTATGCTAAATCCCATACGATATGCATATTGATTGTAAAATTCCTCCGCCTTATCAAGACTGTCAAATTGCAAACCTATAAAAGGTTCTAGTTCAGATTGTACTTCCACCCTTTCGACATCCACATCGGTCTCATTTTCTTCACCAAAATTTTCATTTGCATCCACTACATGGTCATGAGCTAACCAATCTATTCCCTCCATACCATCAACATCATGAGAAAAATCCATATCTACACATAAAACACATAATCACCCCCTTGTTTGTATTTAGGAAAATGAAACCATATTGTTAAATTAAAACAAAATCTAACCATGTACAGATTGTTGTGTGGTGCTAGTGCCTTCCATATCCGACCAAACTGGGATATAACAGTCCATATCTATTAAGGGCAAAAAAAGATTATAACAGTCAATATCTATTATTATGTACAATACAACTGAAGATATGCATATTATTCTATTTCCTAAAGGCCTAGTCCATCTATCTGGTGAATGCAGGAGACAATAAAGGTGGCCAGCGCCACCTAAAACTTGAGATAAGAATGTGGTGTAGGAAGCAAACACAGCGATTTATAGAAATCTGAGACATAAGATAAATGAAAAAAACTACTGGATCTGTGTAAAGAATCAAACGAACAACAAAAGGAAACAAGTATGCGCAAGAAATCAAATGAACAACACAAACAAGCAAGTATGGACAGCTTAATTCTAAAATGTGTTTAACCAGTATTGGTCGGTGTTTGAATACAGAAACAAGTCAATTGTCTTTATACAGTGGCATAGCAGAGGCAATCCAAGAGTGATCCTCTTCGACATGCTTTATTGTTCCTGTAACTTATTTGTTAAAATCATGGGACAACCTAGAAGCAAGTACAAAAAGTGAACGTCACCAGAGACCAAGATTTCAGTAATCCAATACCCTCTGTATCCCTTTACATCTAAGGTATTAGTAAGAAATAAAAACATGACATTAATTCAACAGAGGTCAGTAAAGAGAAAAGAAAATGCTCCCAAATAGGATAGTTTGTCTTACCTCACCGTTAGAGATGGAGGAGGAGTAATAGGCAAAGGGCTTTGGAAAGCCGGATGCAAGAACGCATGAGAAATTGGGGTGGTCTAGCCGGAAAAAAAACACACACACAATAGAAAGTAGAATCAACATGCAAAAAGAAACATGAACTATATACATGAATAGGTACTGGAAATGCAAATTCAACAGGCGAGCAACCGACCATTGGCCCCCAATCCCGCGCCGCATGAAGATAGAAAAACTACGTGCAAGAATTGTTACCTTTAACTGCCGAAACATCCGCCAGTGAAGCACTTCTGAATTCAGTCAGCAAGCAATGATGTTTCAGTCTGCAAGCAACAATTTCTGATCAAAATTGCAATACTTTTTGGAAGCCTTCGGCGCCACAGTTTGCGGATCAACACAAAGAAGCAAGAGAACAACGTCAGTTGTAGGATCTCGATCCAGAGCAGAGGTAGCTGCAGCAGCTGCGGCGGAGGCGCTCCTGCGGTGGCGCTCCTGGTCGTAATTCTCCTGCCGTTAGCTGGGGTGCTGGTGGCGCTGGTCGTCGGCGCTACTGCGGAAACAGGAAGCTGCGGCGGAGGCGCTCCTGGGTGAAGAGGAATGCCTGGATGGTCGTCGGCAGCAAGAAGCCTGCTCTCCAGTTGGCCGTCAGCAGGCAAGGCCGTTAGCAGGCCAGTTGTGACCGTCTCCGTCGGCGGTGCTGGCGGTCGGAGACTGAGCGGAGGGAGAGAGATGGCGCAGCGGAGGGAGAGAGATCGCGCAGAAGAGCCGGAGGAGAGAGAGAGTAGGGGAAGAGAGACGGCGCAGCAAGAGCCGGAGGAGAGAGAGAGTCGGGGGAGAGACTGGTCACGGGTGGGGGAAAACATACCAGCAAGTGGGGACACAACATTGTATCAGCCTTAGTGGGCAGAAATTCTCCCAACCGCAGATCGAAATCTGGGTAGATCCAAGGGCAGAAAAGTTCATTGTATCCAGGCCTCAATACACTTAAGTGTATCCTAGCCTAACTATATATATATATATATATATGTGTGTGTGTGTGTGTATTATATATAATATATATAATATATAATATATATAATATATAAATAATATATAATATATATAATATATATAATATATATACAATATAATATATATATGTTATATTTCAGATATATAAATGTAGGTCAATCCATAATGTTATGGGGAATCCACTGATATACATGTCTTACAGGAAGATAACATATTTTATTGTTTTATACATAGATATATACATATTTAACACAACTAAACCTGGATATATACAATTTAATTGTTGCATACATAGATATATACATATTTATAAAAGTTATACTTGGATGCATATACGTAAATGTGGTGATATGGGTATATGAGGTTCCACTAATATACAAAACAGACTCTTATATAAGTTATGTAATCCACTATACATCAATTTTAGACTTGAGTAAAGGATTAAAGATAGCAGTGCTTTAAATAGCAACAGTAGATAATTTTTGTTTCAATAGATAATTTTCATTACTTAGGGTCATTTTCAGCTTATATACTTAGCTTTTGCAGCTAAAATGGCTGCTTGAAGTCCTAAACTAAGCAAGAAGGGATTTAGTGTAAGTAGCAATGTATATACATAGCAGTTGGATAGCTATTCAGGGGAAGAAAATACTTCCACATCAAGATCAGATTCAACCACAACTAAGAAAAACAGTAAAATATATTTATCCAGAAAATAATGATATTGTACAAGCATAGATACAGATACTTGCTTTGTACATTAAAACATGTGTATAGAAAATAAATAGTTATATATAGGGTCAGGGGTCCATTAAAAACTTAAGGCGACATTTTGGCCAAGGTGCAGGCCAAGGCGCACCCCCTTGGGGCACCTTGACAAGTAGCTCCTACACCTAAGGGCATACAAAATCTCCTATACCCATTTTCGTTTACCATCATTGGCGAATGTAAAATGTATATGTCAACCGTGAAGATTTGAAGCTCATGGTTATAGGTTGAATATGAAATACGTATCATTAACATCTCATGTGTGATATGCGAGATATCATCAAAAGGCATTTGGATGATACATACAGTTTATAGTGTCAATATTGATTTGGTTATACATGATGGCTTAGGATAAATATGTACACTACCAAGAACTTTGTGCATAACGAAACACAGTCTATTTACCACGTTGGTCTTCTTATCCATAAGGTCGATCGTGTTAGAAAAATGGTGATTTTGTGAAGGAAATTTCCTACAGCAAGGAGTAGGTGTTCATATATATAGTGACAGTCTTGCTGCGGAGCATGAAAGCCCGTTGAATAAATGTAAAGTTAGGGCTTGTTTTTTAATTTAGCTGTATTGTTACCTTCACACACAGAATATATAAGATCAGATGGCATTTGCATGTCTGGCTATGCATTTACACAATTTGCATCTTATGATCAGCAGAACAATTGAATACTTTTCAACATTTTGTATTGAATCTCAGGCTGATTGTTTGATGCAAAAAATTGTATATTGTCTAAGATGAAAAGGTAAAGAATGCCCAATCGCATTGATTTATTTTGTGAAGGTAAATGAGTTAACGACTTAACGTTTATTTTAGTTGACATCCTTGATTGCTGCTTGACCCTGTTCTATTTTAGTACTGAATCGCAATACAAAAATGATTCTTTAACCTTTGAATAATTTTAGGACTGTTGTTCTGCAGATATGCTACTATATGCAAGGGTGGTTTCCTGCTCTTACAGTTTCTCTGTTCCAGAGCTCCCATCTACCTGCCGCTGTCAAACGTACCTAAACCTCACTTCACATTCAGCTCTGGCCGACCAAGATGAGAAAAAGACTTTGCCTCTGATTATGAACTTCCTTTCCCTTTATGATCATTACTTTGGCCTGCCGGAATCTTGTTTGAGTATGAGGGGAGCCTGATGGGATGGCATGTTGGCGATGATTGTGGGGAACCTGCAGACAGTGAAAACATTTTCTATAGAGAGTGCCGTTGCCCTTTTGTTGCTGGATGGAATGTGGTAGACGCTTCATCATGCTTAACTTGTAACTGTTAGTGGCTACTTTCATAAACAACATAATTTGTTGTGAGATCAGCACTGCTATGTTTCAGAAGGATTGGGGGATTGACGGTGGAGGTATATTTCATAATACATATATGTCAGGAGATCATGTGATCAACATCGTATATATTCATGTAGGATGCAAGCATTATGGTCGAATTTTCTGGAAGAGATCAAACTGAGTGTAGCTTGTTTGATATGTCGAGTTTTTACTGACAGAAGTTTGATGTTCTTCAGCTGGAATTTGGTACTTCACGTCAGAACCAAACAAAAAGGACAGAACTAAGCTGCAAGCCTACAACGATATATTCTTGTTGTGATCTATGAACCAGTTTGCATACTATTTCTGGAGACAAATGTTTTGGTAGAAATCACAGGGGAATGTTGACACAAAGGGATACCCCGCCTCTGCTTACTTACGAGCCAACGCCAGCGCACCATGAATCGCACCACCGGTTGTTAGGAGTTTAATTTAATTTGCGTTGTTTTACTAAGTTATTTCCCTTGCCTTGGATTCCCCAGTAAATCCATGGGGTTTAGTCCCACATGGGCTACCTCTTAACTTGTTGCAGACCCAGAAAATGGCCTGAGCGCTTTTTGCCCGCTTCACCTGCTTAATCAGTCGCTTAACCCACTTAATTAGCCGTTTAGATCCGTTTTTTTTAAAACCGCTGCAAGCCTGTAACATTAAGTAAATTTTAAAGTCTAAGTACTATCGACTATAATATATTAAACTTATATACATTAAATGTTCTATGATAAGCCTTAGTTCTAGTATAGAACGCATACTTTGTATGTAAGCCGTAGTAATAGGGTACTGCTGTATATCCAAATAAATTATATGTAACTATTATCTAATTAAGATTTTAGAATGCATACTTTGATTAAATGTACTTCTGCAATGGATGACAAATTGATGATATGTAGATGTAGCAATAAGTTAGTAAAGTACCGATGATAAATCTGTTGTAATAAGATGCAACTTGTGATTGTATCAATATATATACACTTTTTATATTTGTGTAGGGTGTTTTATCTGTGACAAGTCTATTGTTCAGTATATTAGCTATAATCATTGTCTTATAGTTGTGCAATAAACTACTTGGATGTTTAATATTGTTGTGTACGGTGTTTATATAAAAGTTAAAAGCAAACTATTTACATTAATGTGTCTGATTTTGCATAAAAGTATATATAAAATTAAACCTACTTTTAAAAAAAATTGCCCGCTTAAACGCCAGCTTAGCACTTGAGCAGTTACGAGGTGTTATTTGTACGCTTACTGCTAAACGCTTTTTGAACATTGCTGCAGACCTATATATAGATTGTATTGTGGTCTTGTCAAGACACCACAGTGATTATATACAAAATCATCTTTAATTTTTAAATGCTAATTGGTTGGCATTAATTTAATCGTTAGGTTCTCCATTAAGTGGTATCAGAGCCTAACTCTAATCTAATAGGGATAGGTCTTGCTCCATGCTCCCTAGTAGCCGCTCCCTGACATAACAGGCCATTAATATCGTCGGGTGCATTGCCCCATTCTGTCCCTGACAGAGGCACAAACCTGCCCAAATTCTCTGAAGGTTGCCTGCTTCTCTGTGTCCTTGTGCATTCCCCATCCCCCTGCCTCCCATAAACCCCACTCGTCACAATCGCCCGCTCACGTGAACCCTTCCTCCACCCTTCCACCTGCCAACCAATCGTATGCTCATGCAAAACCTC
The DNA here is from genome assembly GCA_963693085.1 of Alisma plantago-aquatica. Lineage (NCBI taxonomy): Eukaryota > Viridiplantae > Streptophyta > Magnoliopsida > Alismatales > Alismataceae > Alisma > Alisma plantago-aquatica. The sequence continues at coordinate 267,148,328 of OY856410.1, forward strand.
CCTCCACCCTTCCGTCCCTCACCCAATTGCCTGCTCACAAAACCCCTGCCACCTTCAGCCAAAACTCACACTTCCGCTAACCCTACTACCCACAACACCTTGGATGGCAGTCGTTCACCAACCCTCCCATCTTGGTGGATCCTCGCGACAATCTGGGACAGACAACCGCCAAGTCCCTACTTTACATCTCCAACCCCCGCAACCGCCAAGTCCCTACTTACCATCTCCAACCCCTGCATCCACCAAGTCTGATTCACGTATTCCCCCATCTCTCAACCCAACAGCACCGTGTAAGTTTTGTGATTGTGCCCCTTCCTACAAGGACTAAGAACAACAACACGCTCCATTCATAAGTCAAGGAAACGGATAAAACCCAATGGCGAACAGTCTAATTCGCAATGCTAGAAGAGTGATAAACGTGCTGGAAATTCTCAGCTTGGAAAGCAATGGACAACTCTTTGATTGAACATTTCTCTGCTTAGAGAGCAAAGAACATACAGGCAATTCTCTACTTGGAAAGCAATGAACAACTCTCTACTTGAACAATTCTCTGCTTAGAGAGTGATGACAATCAATTCCAAACTTAATGATTAATATCTAAACTAATTTATAAAACTAATCAAAGGAGATATAATTGCTGAGTTGTACGGGCGCGCGCCCAGGCGGCCCAGGCGTTCACCTAGGGTCCCAATCCCAGGCGCCCAGCCTAGTTAGGCCTCTGGGCGGCCTGGGCGGACGCTTGGGCGGCGCCTAGGCTGCTGCTGGGCTTTTTCTTTATATTTTCAATTAAGTTATTTATTGATTTGTGTTTATTTATATACTGATTTTGTTATTATTTAATCATCTACTTATTTAACTTTATTTATCAACTGATCTGTATTTATTCATATACTATTTGTATTTAGTTATGTACTGATTCAGGAATTGATTAATCATCTACTGATTTATATTAGTTTATCAACTGATTTGTATTTATTCATCTAGTTATTTGTACTTTTTTGTCTACTGTTTTTTATTTAGTTTTCTACTCATTTGAATTTATTTATGTACTGCTTTTGAAATTACATAATCATCTACTGATGTATTTTTATTTATCAACAGATTTGTATTTACTTATCCACTTAACATTATTTATTCATCTACTTATTTGTATTTATTTATCTACTGTTTTTTAGTTAGTTATCTACTGACTTGCGTTTATTTATGTTATTTAATCATCTATTCATTTAACTTTATTTATCAACTGATTAATTTTATTTATCAACTGATTTGTATTTATTGTATTTATTCATCTACTATTTGTATTTATTTATGTACTGATTTAGGAATGAATTAATCATCTACTGATTTATATTAGTTTATCAACTGATTTGTATTTATTCATCTACTTATTTGTATTTATTCATCTACTAAATTTATCCGTCTACTGTTTTTTATTTAATTATCTACTCATTTGAATTTATTTGTGTACTGCTTTTGAAATTATATAATCATCTACTGATGTAACTTTATTTATCAACTGATTTGTATTTATTTATCCACTTAATTGTATTTATTCATATAGTTATTTGTATTTATTTATCTACGATTTTTTATTTAGTTATCTACTGATTTGTGTTTATTCATGTACTGATTAGGATATTATTTAATCATCTATTCATTTAACTTTATTTATCATAAATTTTACATGTATCCATTAAATATATATATATATATATATATATATAAACGCTTGGAAACGCCTGGGCCTCGGCCTAGGCGGCCTGGGCGTCCCCAGGCAATGCCTGGTCGCCTAGCCGCCTATACAACCATGTATAATTGCAATTAAAGATTTCATGTCATTCGGAAAAAAAATTTCCTTTGCTTACAATACTATTTGCCGATTTATTGTAGTTTTAGTGTGTTCGGAACGAGTCTTTAGCATTGTGTGCATTTCAAGTCTACTATATTCTTGCCTTAGCCCCATACCACGTGAGGATTTCTAATTTCATCACGCATACTTACTGGCATATTTATCCCTTTTGTGAATCGTGGAATTTAGCAGATACAGTTGTAAGCAGTATTTTTGTTTGACTTGTAGCGTTTTTGTAAGAATTTTCTTGAGCAACTCACCATGTCAAACAAGAGCCCTGCAAGCCCTTTTTTAGAACCCACCATGGGTGGCCCACCTCCCCAACAACCCTCATCTTCTGTGTACCCTTGACACTCTGGGTCAAGCGGTAGACACCATATGGCCAAATTATTCAACATTTGTCACACACATGCGCTTCATGCTAGCCAATCTTCGGACCCCTACTTAGGATATGACGTGCCCTCAACGTTAGGCATTATTATGCCCTTACGCGTTCAAGCACTAACTCCCAATTCCCTTGATCAACATTCTAACCAAGAGCCATATTCCCCTCATGCCTACTATGAAGAATCCCTTCCAAGTTCCTCCTCCACTCACTCCTAATTGAACCACTATGATCGACCACCTCCTTCCACCCACTACAGCCCTCTTCCACCACATGTGCACCACCACCCACAGGGACAGCCTCCCCATGTTACACCTTACGCACCTCTATACCATCCAGTAGGACACTTTTATCGTGTTCCTGGCTGTCTTCCCAAGGTACCCCCGACCTCCATTTCACCCTCTTGTCATGAAGATCACTGAGTCCAACCTCAAGGCCCTTCCTTACCTCACAATCATCATGGCCATTACTACATTGGCCAGTATCTACTACCACAGAATGACATCACTCGTACAATCAAAATGGATGCCCCGACTTTTGACGGCAAACTCGACCCTAAAGCCTTCGTGGATCGGATTGCAAGTATGGAGGATTACTTTAACTAGTATTCCGTAACAGATCCTTAGTGGAATTGGTTTGTCACAACGAAATTAGAAGGTTCAGCCAAGTGTTATTGGCAGGTGTCTAGTGCAACACAACGCCTTGGTGTACCTCCCATCCTCTTTTGGGATGAAATTAAAACCAAGTAGTGTGGGTGCTATGTCCCTACCCAATATCAACGCCAACTCTTATCTGATTGGATAAACCTAGCCAGAGATCCATGTCAGTTCAAGAATACATGGAGAAATTGAAGAGGCAAAGAACAAATGTATTCACAATGATCAGGCTGGCAATTGGCCGCTTGCTTTGTTAACCTGATATTCAATGTGAACTTGAAATATAGTAGTATGACTCCTTAAATGACACTTTTCACCATGCCCCAAGGATTGAGACATATCTTTCACCTACATCATGCGACTCTTGTTTTGGACAACGTTGTCGTTCTACTAGGAGCCCTTCCTTAACTTATCATGTTTGCACTCTACCACAACCTCCTTCGGCTTCTCAGCCATATACTCCCTCTTCTAGCAAAGGAAAGGAGGTAGTGGCACCGATTTCTCGTCCCCCCTCTCATGGTCACGAATGCTTTCACTACCACAGTTGCCCAATGTCTGCGTCGTGCTCTCCTTGTGTCGGTTGACTCTTGACCTCACTCTAGAGGATGAAATAGAGTATGATCCCTCTAATGACGAACCCGACTATGATAACCAAAACTCTTGCTTATAAATTTTGCATGTGCTTGTCTCTCCCTCTGATGCCAATGAATGGAAGTGAACTACCCTTTCATTATGTCTTCAAACATGCAGACAAGAGTTGTAAACTTTTAATTAACAATGGTAGCTCACAAAACAAATTTCTCCCCAAGGACTTCAACGCCTAAATCTTTATCCAGAGCCCCATCCTCAACCTCACAAAGTTCACTAGGTGAATCGTATGAGTCTACTTGTCACCCAGAGCTGCTTGGTGCCTCTTACTTTGGTTCCTACTATTATCATGTTTGGTACGACATTATACCCATGAATGTAGGACACATCACTTTGGTATGTCATTGGGTTTTTAATATGGTGTTCACAATGAGGGTCGCTCCAGCATTTACATCTTTCGACATAAGGGTAAAACATCTGGCTCTCACCTATGCATTTCATTCCCACATCCTGAAACAGCAAAAAAATCACACCGCCTTCTCCTACACCACGTCTTCCTCTACATCATGACACCCGTAGAGAAGTGGAGGATGCCAGCCTTGAATTGGGAAGCATGTTTGTTTTATATATCAAAGAGGTGTCACTTGTCCCGACATTCTACCTCCCCCACAGGAGCTTGTCCAACTAGTGGATGAATTTAGAAACATGACCCCTGAGGAACTTCCTGATGAACTCCCGCCATCACGTGATGCTCGGCACGAGATTGATCTTCCCCAATCGTCCACATTACCAAAGGAACCCAACAGAACATGCTAAATTGAAACGCCAAGTTGATCTCTTTCTTATTAAAGGGTTCATTCGTGAGAGCAAGAGCTCTTGTGAAGTCTCGGCTCCCTTTGCTCCCAAAAAGGATGGAAGTTGGAGAATGTGCCTTGAGTGTCGACGCATCAACAAAATCACTATTAAGTACCACTTTCGCATTCCTAGACTTGACGACATGTTGGATATGTTAAAGGGATCACAATGGTTCTTCAAGATTGACCTACGTATTGGATACCACCAAATTGGTATCAAGGAGATTCATGAATGGAAGACAAATTTTAAGACTCATGACGGATCATATGAATGATTGGTCATGCCCTTCGGTATGCCCAATGCACCGAGTACTTTCATGAGGGTCATGAACCATGTCGTGCAACCATTCATTGGAAAAAGATTGGGGGTTATTTTGATGACATCTTGCTCATTAGTAAGACCAAGGAAGAACATCTTGCACACCTTCGCCTTGTCTGTGACACTTTATTCGGAGAAATTGTACAATAATTTAGAAAGTGTTCATTCCTTCAAAACAAGGTTATCTTCCTTGTATTTATTATATTCGTTGATGCCATTGTTGCTAAAGAGGAAAAGTTAGGCAATCATAGAGTGACTCGAGCCCAAGAGAGTTTTTTAGCTTCGTAGTTTCCATAGGCTCACCACCTTCTATCGCCACTTTCTTCAAGGCTTCAGGACACGCATAACTCCACTCACTGAGCTTCTCTAACATGACAATTGATATTGTCAACACCTGCTACACGTGCCTTTATAGAAATCAAATAGAAAATGACGAAAGATCTTGTCCTTCGCCTTCTAGATCTTTGTACCCTTTTGAAGATTTCATGTGATGCTAAGTGTAGGCATTTATGGTGTGTTGAGCCACCCAATTCCCTTCTTTAGTGAGAAACTGAATGATGCTAAAAGCAAGTATTCCACGTACAATGAGGAATTTTATATAGTTGTACAATCTTTGTGTCATTGGCAGCATAATCTGTTGCACCAGGAATTTGTCTTGTGGTCAAATCATCAAGCTCTACGCTTCCTAAACTCCCATAAGAGCTTGAATGTCTACCGCACAAAGTGGTGCGAGTTTCTCAGGGATGCACCTTCATTTTCAAATATTTTTTGCATGTTGAGAACAAAGCGGTTGATGCTTTGAGTCGTTGTATGACCACGCTTCATTCTATAAGTGTTGCAGTTGTAGTATTTGACCGCATGAAGGATCAATATCCATCGTGTTCAGACTTTGACATGATCTATTCGGAGCTTCTCAAGAACTCGTCCTCCCCCTCTTCTGATTTCGTGCTCCTGGATGGGTTTTGTTTTTGTGCTAGCCAGCTTTGTATTCCTAACACCTCCTTCGTGACTTCCTTGTGTGGGAGTTACATGTTGGTGGCCTCACTGGTTAGTTTGGAAGGTATAGTACCAATGCTCTAATCTCAGAAGATTTTATTGGCCTTGTCTACATCGAGACGTAGCACGCATTATATCTCAGTGGCATACTTGTCTGTTAGCAAAAGACAAGAAACAAAATAAACGTCTCCTCTTCCAATTCCTCATGAGCCATGGAAAGATCTGAGTGTGGATTTGATACTTCGCCTCCCTCACACAACACGTAGCCATGACTATGTATTCGTCATGGTTGATCTATCTTCAAAAATGGCTCATTTCATCCCCTATAGTAAGACGTCAGACGCCTCTCGCATTGCTCGCCTTTTCTTTAATAAGGTCAACTACATGGATTTCCCGCCATCATAGTGTCTAATTGTGATGTCAAATTTGTTGTCTAATTTTTGTAAGACACTATGGAAGATTTCGGTACCAATCTCAAGTTTTCTTCCGCCTTTCACCCTCAGAGAGATGGCCGACTGAGGTGGTCGGAGCTTGGGTTATCTTTTTACGATGTTTAATGGGTGATTTCTTTGGCAATTGGGATTCACTTTTACCTGCAGTGGAATTCGCTTACAATAGTTCTGTTAATAGGTCCATAGGGAAAAGTCCTTTTAAAATTGTGCATGGTTACAGCCGCACAAACCAGTTGATCTCATTCCTATAGACATTGACTATCTTCCTTTCCATTTTGTAGAAACATTAAACATGTCCATTATTTGCACATTGAAGTTCGGCAAAAACATACACTATTATATATACATATGAGAATTATAAGCTTTTTGCAAATGCCCACTGCAAATTCCAGAAACTCCAAGGAAATTTATGTTCTAGTGTGTATATGTCACGAACGCAACCCCAAAAATTCTATCAAGAAGCTTAATGCCAGAATGTTAGGATCATTCCAGATACTTAGTAGACAGGGGCCTAATGCTTACATACCGGGTCTGCCAGTAGATTGGGGCATTAGTGTTGTATACAATGTGGAAGATCTTTACAAATCGGGATATCTTTGAGCCTCTGCCTCCGCCAACTGCAGCTCCTTCAAGTACCGCGCTTCTCCATCCTTAGCGGCACAACCTCCTCTTCCTCGACTTATTAAGACATCACCAGAGTGCCTCGACACCATCCTTGAGGACCAGACCGTGCTCACTTGTCAAGGAAACATACGTCGTTTCTTAGTGAGTTGATTTGATCGCCCCCATGTTGACACTACCTGGCACGCTGAAGATGAGTTCTGCCACATTGATGGCGACCTTCTAGAACACTGCATCAGTGCCGACTCAGCCAAGTCGAGTCTTTTACAGCCGATGGGAGTTGATGCAGGACATGCCCTACCTCTGCGTGCTTACGAGTGCACCGTTTATCGCACCACTATTGTTAGGAGTTTAATTTAATCTAGATTGTTTTATTAAGTTATTTCCCTTGACAGGGGTTGTCTTGTAAATCCATAGGGTTCAGTTCCACAGAGGGCTACTGCTTCACTTGCTTTGGTTTGCAGACGTATATATAGGTTGTATAGTGGTCTTGTCAAGACAACTCAATGATTATGAATAAAATCATCTTTTATTTTAAGTTGCTAATTAGTTGGCATTATTTAATCATTAGATTACTCATTACAATGTAAGTAGTACATGGTGTTTGTAAACAAAAGGTGTAAAAACAGATGTGTGGATCGTGGACTTATGATATCCGAAGTAGCAGGGTTTGCAGTTTGTAAATATGGAGATTCTCAACATAGACAGCCACATATAGGGGAATGGACACCATCCAATATTAACATATATGCAGACTAGTTGAGCATAAATCCAATATGAAACCTCATTCAGATGTCTGCAAAATGCACAAAGAGAGAAAAACTTATGAGGTAGGAGTGTTGTGAATAACCAATCATTCAAAGCACTTTCAAGTACATTTACATATGATCACATAAATTTTACGGCAGTTACCGACTTTGACAGTTCCTAATCAGTGTTAAAACGTTATTTCTCATCACCTTGCAAAAAATGCATGATTTGTGTATGGCCCACCAAAAAGGAGGCATACACAACATTGTACAGCCCCACCCATCAATTCTTCCAACAAGCATGGCCAGTCATAAAGCAGGACCTCCTCCACAAAGCCACCTTCCTCTTAACTGCATACAAAGTTCAAGGAACCATCCTATACGATGACGGATAGATTTGTGTACATATTTGGTACTATAGCTTACACTAACTACACTGTTAGAGAGTCTTTTATTATTGTTATTAGTGTCTTTGTAATATGGGCCCAAGTGTCTTGGCCCATTAGGGTTGTCTTATGTCCTGTATGCTTCCCTGTTCTCCTAGATCCAAAAAGCCTACTCGAGAGAGAGAGAAAGAAGTGCTCCGCCTGCGGGCGGCCGCCGCCTTCTTGGCCTGGCTTGGCTGCCCGTCGGGCATTGCTTCATCGACTCCTACAAGCGTCGACCGTGCACAAGACTCCTTGGGATCTACTACTCTCACGGGTCCTGCCACAGCAACCCTCCACTCCCGCAGCCGCTAGACACCCTATCGCTCGCGTCCGATACAGCCCGCTCGCCTTCTCCTTCCCATGTCTCTAACATACACCATACACAGGCCCATTAGGGTTGTCTTATGTCTTGTATGCTTCCCTGTTCTCCTATTTATAGGAGCAGGGTTTCTCCTATCTAATAGATAAAATAGACGTCTTTTACAATCTAACATGGTATCAGAGCAGTGATCCAAAAACCCTACTCGAGAGAGAGAGAAAGAAGTGCTCCGCCTGCGGGCGGCCGCCGCCTTCTTGGCCTGGCTTGGCTGCCCGCCGGGTATTGCTTCATCGACTCCTACAAGTGTCGACCGTGCACAAGACTCCTTGGGATCTACTACTCTCACGGGTCCTGCCACAGCAACCCTCCACTCCCGCAGCCGCTAGACACCCTGTCGCTCACGTCCGATACAGCCCACTCGCCTTTTCCTTCCCATGTCTCTAACATACACCATACACAGGATAAGTATGACAGAAAGACTTCTAACTTTTTTTATCAGTGATCATCCATATACGTGAGTGCTTCCTTTTTTAGTGTTTTTGCTGCTAGCAGTCACCATGGAATCACCTCCACGTCTTAAATAATAGTGTGCAGGTGCATGTGTGTTATACTTGTCCAGGGTTTGTACCATGCTGCTTTGCATAGCTGTATCAAGCAAAATATAATGACGGTTGAAAAAATTACTATGGATGTTCCATGTATCTTACGATTTGGAAACATCAATGCCTAAAGACAACTTCAGATGGCATAATGATATAGTGATAATTCCAATTGATTTCTTCTTAGGGGAGATATTTCTATGTTTTTTCAGGACCTGTGACTGTTAGAAAAATATCATCTTCATGTATTGAATCATGATCAAAAAAGTAGATAGTAGGCAGAATAAAAGGAGGTGGGAGGGAGTAGGATATGGTTGGTACGGCCCCGAAAGAAGAAATGTGGAGTAAAAGAGAGGAAAAAAATAAAGAGGGGAAGTGGTGTGGGGTGATGCAAGGAAAGAGAGCCAGAGAGAATGTCCATGAATAAGGAGCGAGATACAGTTTCTGGAATGGCAACGGATTTTACTGTTCTGATGCTGGGTCCTTCTATCAAGTGTAACCTAGCATCACATACACACAAGCATATACATACAAAGAAAGAGGCCACCAAGAGACAGGTATATAAAAAACAATCAGCCACTAAACCTTATTTATGATTTCTAATCAAAGGTTTGCAAAGTTCGGTTTATGCTGTCTTTGTCATATGAAATATGTACAATAATACTTAGGAGGTGACTAAATTAGGAGCAGAGATTGAATTGGCCTCCAAACGACCCATCTAAAGAACCAGTGACGCAATTTACTGATTTATCTTATGGATAGAACACCACTCGGAGAACATTTAGAAATAGGGAGGAAACATTTGCAGAAAACCGAAAATTGGATTTATAACATTTTTGTCATAACAACAAGCATGTGCCAACTATTTAGACAGCCTTCATATGCTGTAGGTTAATGGAATTATGCTGTGTCAGTGTTTCTTTTCTTTCAAGTGAAGGTGCTTCACTTAAAAGTTTAGATAGAGCTGAGTTCATGTAATGTTACTCGTACCTTTCAGTTAATCTGTTTAAGGATTATAGACTTACTACCCAAAAGCTGCCAGATAGGAATACTGCCGATACATGTTTGTCATTGAGAAAAAATGTAACAGAATGACAAAAGAGCCCAGAATTCTGGGATGAATCAACAGAAAAACAGAAAATGCAGACACTTGCAGGTTTGAAGCAAAAGAGAAGATAAAAGAGAGAGAAAAATGAAGGCAATGGAGAAAAGATGAAAAGTTGAAACAGTACAAGAAAATCAATAACATGGGAAGTTGTAGGAGAAGCAGCAATAGCTGCTTGGAAAAGGGCATCGGCCACCTAGGGCCTCATGTGCACCTAGACCACCTAGGTTGCCCAAGCAGCAGAGAGGCATGGCATCTCAGTTGAGGCCCTCCTCCAATGCGTAGGGGTCTACAAGAGCCCAGGTGAATGCCAAAAAGAAGAAAAAGGCATGCTGGGCTGTAATGATTTGGTTCTGAATGTTTCTTCAATACAGCAATCGTATCTGCTGGGCCTACGAGATATAGCTGGAGGTGAAACGCTGCATTTTAAGAACTGAACCGAGGAATGATGCATATATGTATACTAACATATCAACTATAATCAGAAAAATAAAGGAATTTTGTCAACAAATAGCATGTGTTTAGATAATAGCCGTATCAGAGAGAGAATGGTCGTTAAAAAGATCTCAGTATTTGATGAAAGAAAACTATGCCGTAGCAAACCTGTTTCTTAAGCTCATCTACATTGACATGAGAGAGAGCGTCAACTGCTGCAAGCAATGATATCAGGCCCTGCATTTAAAATTCTCTATAATGAATAAGAAAGCTTGAAAAAAGACAGAGAAATACCCAGCAGCATTTTCTCAAGAATTATGAAGTATATTTGTCATAAACTATATTTGCAGAATATAACAAAGAAATTTGCCCTTTGCGGAGTATAACTTACAGACAAAGGAGAATCAGCACCAAGACTTCGATCACGAAAAAAAGATGCCGAGTCCATTGATGAGATTGCCAATATCACGGGCTTGAGTGACTTTGAAACAGAGACATTTATCGGGGGAAGTGAGGACCAAACACTGCCTTTCGATATGGGAAGCACGTATAAATATTAGCAAAGATTGGAAAACAAATAGGGGACTTTTTGTACTAAGTTTTGCAAAAAGAATCAGCATAACTAAATAGCAGACAAATACATATCCAAGGCATAGATATTATATGTACTTCGATTTGTTACTAATCAGCATTAATTACCTCACTATTACAATTAGTATGAGAGAAACTAAAGGGAGGACATTCAACTCTATCAAGCATATCCACATCAAAAAAGTCCGTGTGTACCAAACACCAAACTGACACCCAACACATCTTGGATACTCCTAAATACATATTGGATATTTCCCGACTACATGCAACACTTCCTTTCTTTCTTTCTTTTTGGGGGTGATGGATATATACTGGACACTTATCTGATAAGAGATATTCCCCAATCAAAGGACCCTAAAAGAGATCTAGTGGCCCCCTACTTCTGTTAAGTAATCAGGGCTGGTGCTTTTTTTGGTTGCTGCTACTCAAAGAAGAGACAAGAAAGAAAAGAAGGAGAAATGGCGTGTTGATGCTTCAATTGACCGTATTCAAGGTAGTCTCCATAATAGCTAATTTCTTTTCTATTATTATTTCCATGAGACTCCCATTTTACCCTCATCTCTATCGCCCCTCACCTATTAAACCCCATCTTTGTAAATATATCACTTTAGACGACCGAAACCATCTAAACCTAAATGTAATTCTAGATTAACATGCCTGATAACTTGCAACCACATACCTTGAAACAAGTCTCCTATCGGAAATACATTCAGAAGATAAAACAGCAGTTCTACTAAGATTATACACACACACACACACGCACGCACGCACACGCACACACATATACAGTATGTGTATATTTTAGGTTGATATATATTGCAATTGGGGTTGATATTAATAAATGTTAAATTAGTAATAAAATAAGAGCACCTCGGGGATTGTTGTCTTATTTGTTAATGTTGATGATATAATTTTATGGGAGTGACTTAGCAGTATTCAGATAACAAAATAGTATTTGTGCAGACACTTTGTTACCAAATACCTTATAAGAATTGAAATTGGGCGTACCGCATATTCTATCAGCTTGTCCCAAAGAAAGTTTGCACTAGACATCCTTAATGAAACTATACCCTTGGTGTGAGCCAGAATACATACCTCTTAATTTTCCTTTTGGACTTGGCCTAACTCCTTCATTACCTATGTCTTTGTATTGTGGCAATGTGGTTGCCATCTTTTCTAGCAGTGATACAGTTTTTCGTGTGTGGACAAAGCACATTGAAGTCGATTTTCACTTAGTGGGAGAACTGGGAAGTTATATAGGCCAAGTGGATTTGCACTCCCTTTACTAGCTCTGGGGAACAAATCGTGGATTTCTGTACTAAGCCATTGGGAAAAAGGGTCTTCTCTACTTTAGTTGACAAGCAAAGCATGATAAATACCTATGCCCAGCTTGAGGGGGAGTGTTAACAAAAGTACTTATGTATATGTTGGCTTGTTTTTTGGGCTAAAGTGGTTTTAGTCCCATGTGTATTGATACGGGTGTCCAAACTCGTATCCATGAGAGTCTTGTAATCACGTGTAAATTGTCTTTTTTGAATGCAATATTGCATTAATCTATAAAGTTGAAAAAGTGTTATGATGGAAAAATAGGAGTAAGCTGGATAACTTTGACCAAGATTTGAACATGTATGAGTGACTAGGGAAGTTATTCCACGCTTTTTCTGCTCAAGACTAAGTATGACTTTTTGATATCACTTAAAATGGTGAATAGCTTTTGTTGATATATTCATTATATTTGTTATTGTCTTTTTAGTTTTATCACATATCTCTTATTTCTGGCTTATACCTTTATCTCTTGGATTATAAAAGAAAGAGCATTGTACTTATTTTAGAACACGACAAATACAAAACCTCTCCTCATGGTATCACGAGCAAGTTACTATCCTTCGTAATTGTTCCTTTTTTTCCTTTCCCTGCCAGCAATATCCCTTCGCCCCTCCCCTTTTTTCCACCGTTGTTGAACCCCCCCCCTCTTTCCTAGTTGCGCCTGACACCCCCTCCCCTTGTTGCACCCTCCCCCCCTCCTCTCCCACCACCGGCTCCCCTGCTGCCCTAACCCGCCGCCAGCCTCTTCCATCCGACCGCCCGCACCTCCTACTTCCGCCAGTGGCCTCCCCTCCTGTCGCCGCCCCTTTCACCCACCGCCCACCCACTCCATGTTGTCGCCTCTACCGCCAACCACCGCCCCTAGCACCACACGTAAACAGCCATCACCCTGTCTTAAAAACTCCCTCTTCGCCACAAAACAGCGTTCCTAGTTACCTTCTTTTCCAAGGGGACCCCTCCCCACCTATAGCCTATGTCACCCTATGTTTGGATAATTCGGTGACGTAGGTTCCTTACTATTCTATTGTTGCACGTGCATTTGGTTTCTTCCTGTGACTACTACTGCCCATGAGTTGGGTTCCTTATTCTACTGTTGCTTGCTGACTAATGTTGTTGCCCCTAAGTTGGGTTATTTTCCCTGCTACTTGATGATGTATATGTCATCCTACGTATTGTCTTGATGGCATCCGCTGAGGCACTTCGGACGCTCTGTCACTACTGTGAAATTGGATGGCTCCAACAATCACACTTGGTTTGTGGCTTTCGAGCTCTACGTCAAAGCTCATAGTTGTTACTCGCATCTTACTTCTATTGCTTTTGTCGTATCTACTGACAATGTCGATGAAAAAACTAAACAGGCCTACAATCTGTGGACTAAGGAGACTTTGGCATCATGACCTGGATGGTCAATAGTGTTGAGCACAAAATCAGCCAGTCTCTTCTTCGTCTCCAAACTGCTAAAGCCATGTGGAACCAGCTCGCACATGTTTACTCTCATCAGCAAAATCCGAAGAAAGTGTTTGAAATTTTCAAACATCTGGCCAAATAGGAGTATTCTGCTATTGAATCTGTAGAAGACTACTACAATCAATGTTGCGCTCTCTGGGACGAGTTTGAATTGTATCACCCCTTGTCGGCTGATATCAAAGAAATACAATGTCAGCACAATTAACTTCAATCGGTTCAGTTTCTTGCGGGTTTGCCACACTCATTCTCTAGAGTGATAGATCAGATCATGTCCAACGACCTGTTGCCTACACTACGTGATGTTCTGAAACGGGTCCAGCATTTCCTGTCTATCTCCCCTCTATCACCAAATCACTCCTATGCAACTGCTCTATTTGCCCGCTCAAGAGACTCCCACCGTGGTCGTGGCCCAAGCCGAGGTTGTGATCGTTGTCGCTCTATTGCTGGTCCTGGTCGTAGTTATTCATCATTTGGTCAAGACCAAACTTTTGAACAACGATACTGTCATTTTTGTTACTGCACAAACCATACTGAAGATCGAAGTTGGGCTAAACATGGTGCACGGGTCAATCAGGTCACTACATATCAACCTAATTTTGCACCATCCTCATCGTCCCAGCCATCTGTGGATTGGATTCACTCTTAAGTTTGAAAAGCCCCTTTAGTCTCGTCTCACTTCCTCTACTACTGTTGGCTCTGCTGATGGAGGTTTTGCTCCCCTTGCCTCATCTGCATCTTATGGTAAAGATAATTGGGTGATTGACTCTGGCGCCACATCCCATACAATTGGCAATTCTAAACTTTATCTTAACTCCATAAAACTTCTACTGTTCCGCATGTTACTCTTGTTGATGGTTCTCAGACTCTTGTTTTACGCATGGAGAATATTTGTACTCCTGGCAATCTCTTATTGCGCTCAGCTCGTTATTTTCCTAAATTTTCATTGAACTTGTTATCTGTTAGTAGAACTGTGAAGCAATGTTCAAAACAAGGAAGACAATGTCCCATTTCGATGCCGTTTCGGTGACCACAGAAACAGAAATTTCGATAAATGTGTTCCCGACGTTTCGACGGGCAAAATAAATGAATTAATTTACGAAATTTTACCAGAATGATCTACTAGTGTAGATCTACTCAAATATGTAATAATATTTCATATTGGATATGTGGGGGTGGGGTCTCGTCATTTTTTAGTGAATGACCCTAAACTATTTCGATGGGCATTTCAATGAATCAAGTCATTATAGTTTGCAAACACAATATATAGACTTAAAGATACAAAAATGTGCCAAAAATATGCTCTAGGTAGTACATAGTATATAAAAAGTAGAAAAAAATTCGATGATATGCCTGTTTCGAGAGTTTTGTCAGTCAATTTCGATGTGCGATTGCCACCGAAACAAAAATTTTGGGAGAAATTTCGACCATTTCATCGAAATTTTGAACATTGGTTCAAAGTTTTGTCAAAATTGGCAAAATTTTGCTAATTATTTCGATGTCGTCAAAAATCGGACATAAAAATGTCATTACATGTCTGTCCGTAGGGGATTTCACTAGAAAAAAAATAAATTCCGACAATTATTTTTAATTTTGACGAAATTAGGTAATTTCGATTGAAAAAGACCCATTTCGTCTGCATTTTGACGAAATTTCGAGAAACACAAATATTAATTCGAGAAATGGGGTACGACGTCTGCAGATTTTACTGTGATTCCTCGAGCTTGTTAGGGGCAATCTAAGTTATGTTTCTTCTCTTCCTAGCCTAATTCTACCTCTCTCTCCTATTTCTCTCACTTCTATAAAGATCTACAAAGAAAATATTTAAAAATGTGTGTAGGAGTGCTATCTATGGCTATGATGACCCGCTAACTTTCATTTTTGAGGTCACATGATTTATGTTAATAGTGCATAAAATTAGCATGACTATCGAGATATTTTGTATGTATGTTATTATCAATCACACCTCTAACTACATGGTTGCCTCCTATAGGCTCTCGCTACAAAAGCACGCGACCAAGAACAAAACTTGAGTTAATCCATTAGTATGCAATTTATCACTTGTAGGCATATAGAGATTAACAGTGAGACACGTCTATGCTTGTATTAAACAAAATAAACTGGATAGGTATAATCAACAACGAGGATGACAACCATCATGGTTCAACTAGATGCATAAAACATAGTTGTCTCATGCTTCCTCAATGCTCACTCACATACCACTGCAACATTGTTTATGCACTACGTCCTATCATCCTGCTGAGAGGTCCTACCATCCTAGATCATGCTATGTTTCCATAAATTTGTGTCTTAAGTCATATATATGGTGCTTGCAAACTATAATGACTTAATTCATTCATTTCGCCATTCAATTGACCTCAAAATCTTGATCTAAATCCCCATTGAAATTGTTCAGCTTCCTTCACTCACGCATGAGAAGCCCCACCCCCTCACATATCCAATATGAAATATAATTGCATATTTGAGTAGATGTACACTAGTAGATTGTTCTGGTAAAAAATTTGCTAAATAATTCAATTGGTCGTCGAAATGCCAGGAATGCATCTTTCGAAATTTGTCGAAATTTCTCTTTTTGTGGCTACCGAAACAGCGTCAAAATCGGACATTTTCTTATTTGTTGTAAAGAGCCTTCGGTGCTCTATTACCTTTGACCCAAACGGTTGTGTATTTCAGGATCTCCGCACGAGGATGAGGATTGGTTCAGGCCGTGAGGGACCAGATGGATTGTACTACTTGGATACCCCAAAGACTACTGCTTTGTTGACTGCATCTGTGATAGGCTTACAATGGCACTATCGATCGGGTCATCTGTCTATTGCTAAATTGAAGCATTTAATTCCTGCTATTTCAAATCTTGTCTTTCATTGTGAAACTTGCCAACTGGGCAAGCAAACTCATATCAGTTATTCGCATAAACCATGTATTGGCTCAAAAAAAAACGTTTGATATTGTGCATGTTGATATTTGGGGTCCATGTTTAGTTCCAAGTACATTTGGATTTTGATACTTTATGAGATTTATTGACGAATTTTCTGGAACTACATGTTTTTATTAAAAGAAAGATCTCATATGCTTGATACCATCACCACCTTTTTTTTGCTGAAAATATGAACTCAGTTTGACACACCAATTAAAGTTTTTCGCATTGATAATGCCTTAAGAGTTTGTGCAATCCTCTGTCGGCCAGTTTTGTCACAAGATGGGTACTATTCATCAAACTTCTTGTGAAATAATAGAAGACAACTACTTGTTATGAATAGAAGAAACCATGCTCCTATAAATAGGAGAGCAGGGAAGCATACAGACACAACCTAACCCTAATGGGCCAAGACATACTTGGGCCCATATTACAAAACACTTAATAACATAAATAAATAGACTCTCTAAAACTTCTTATTCTTACACCCCTTAACAAAATGGGGTTGTTGAGCACAAGAATCATCACCTTCTAGAAGTTGCACGCACCCCTCTTTTCACTATAATGTACCCAAAACCTTCTGGCCAGAAGCTATCTCCACTGGTTGCTATCTCATTAATCGCATGCCCTCCTCTGTAATAGGCAATCAAGTGCCTTATCAAATTTTGTACCCAGATGCCCCCCTTTTTGTTGTACCTCCTAGGATTTTTGGCAGCACTTGCTTTGTCAAATCCTTACGTCCTGGTTTAACAAAGCTTGACCCAAGCTATACAAAATGTGACTTCTTAGGCTACTCTTGGACTCAAAAAGGGTACCGATATTCTGATCCATCCACAAAAAAATGGTTTGTCAGTGTCGATGTGGTCTTCTTTGAGCATATGTCATTCTACTTTGTAGCAGGATCTACTCTGTCATCGAATTTGTTGGATGCTACACCACTGCATTTGTTTGTTGAGACTGACTTGCCTCCTACTGTTGCCCAATCTCCGCCTCTGAAAATATATCAATGAAGACCGAAAGCTACAACTCCAGCCATGGCCCCTACTTCACCACATCCTACATATTCATCGGCAGATCCCTTACAACCACAGCTACCTTCTGATTTATATGTTCCGATTAGTCTGCATAAAGGAGCTAGTCTTGCACTTTGCATCCTATTGGAAATTGTTACAATACCTGTTTTATATATTCTGTTAATTGTTTTGTTATTTCCATATTACTTGTGGACCTCTCTGTAATTGTTTCAATGTTATATATATGAGGGTGCACACATTGTGCAACCCTACGCTTCCCACACTTGCTTTGTCTTTTACATGGTATCAGAGCAGTAGATCCGGCCGTCACCCTCCCTTCCCTCTCTCTCTCTCTTCCCGCCGCCGCCGCGCGCCACCGGCCAGCCGCAGCAGGGCCGCCGGCCAGCAGCCCAGCCGCCGCCGGCCCAGCAGCCGCAGCCGCCGGCCAGGCGCCGCCGCAGCAGCCGGGCGGGCCGCCGCAGCAGCAGGGCGGGCAGCCGGCAGGCTTCCAGCCGCCGGGCTAGCCGCCGGGGCCGGGCGCCCCCTCCGCCGCCGGGGCCGGTGCGCCTCCGCGGTTCCTTGCCGCCGGTCCGTTGGCTCTGTGAAACTTTCCAGCGCTCCGGTGGCTTGAAGACGTAGACCGTTCGTTTCGGTTTTTGCCTGCCTGCCCGTGTAGGCCGGTGTGCCACCGGGTCCTGTTCTGCGCTTCGGCGTAGACTGTATGTGAGAGGTCCTCTCCGTGTTTGTTGTGCCTGCTGTGCCTGTCTGACGGTGTAGACCGTCTCCTGCCTGATCGTGCCCGTTCCTGCTGTGCCTACTGCTACCATGGCGTCTTCTCATGATGACTTCCGCCGTCAAGTTACTACTGTGAAGCTTGATGGGCGCAACTACCCACACTGGGTCTGCTCCATGACGATCTATGCTAGATCCCAGGGCAAGTACTCACACCTTATCCGTACGGGTCCAGATGCACCCGCCGAGGACGCTGATGCTAAAGATGTGAAGGCGTATGACGACTGGGTTCGTGATGACTCCACCGTGATGACCTGGATTCTCAACAGCAGCATCGAGAAGATCAGTGTCACACTTCTTCACTTGCCTACGGCGAAGCAGATGTGGGATCAGCTCGCCGGTACTTACTCGCATAGTCAGAACCCCAAGAAGGTGTTTGACATCACCAAGCAGCTGGGACGTCTACAGTTCACGGGGACAGATATTTCTGACTACTTCTCTGACTTCACTGGATTATGGGGGGAGCTGGAATCCTATCATCCTCTCTCCACGGACCTGGCTACTATGCAGCGTCAGCGCCAGGAGCTTCAGTTGGTTCAGTTTCTCTGTGGCTTGCCCGAGTCATATGCTGGAGTTGTGGACCAGATCCTTGCTAGTGACCCTCTGCCGTCACTACAGAGTGCCTACAAACGCCTTCAGCGTTTGCCTTCGTCGTCTGCTTCTCTGACTCCTGATGTTGGAGATTCTTCGGCCCTTGCCGCTTCTTCTGGTCGTGGTCGCGGTCGTGGCCGTGGTCGCTTTGCTGAGAGCCGTCCTCCCCTGGGTGGAGGACGAGGACGGGCTACTCCAGGTCGTGGAGCCTCTTCTACTGCCCCTACTGCTGGTGTGCGTCCTCAGTCAGGACAGCGCCTTTGTACCTTCTGTGGCCGGTCCAACCATATTGAAGAAAAATGCTGGGAGAAATATGGTAAGCCGGCGTGGGCCAATGCCGCTGCGGACTCCACTACTACTGCTTCAGAGGGGACGACTCAGGCTACTGACTCTGCCTCCTCGAGTGCGACTGCTGATTACATCCGTGCTGAGGTGGAACGTCTTCTTCTTGAGCGCGCTGGTGCGTCGTCTCAAGCTTCGACTAGTGGAGCTCATGCCGCCACCTACTCTGGTTATGACACTGCCTTTCTGAGTTCTTCCTCTACGCCTGGTAATACTAAATGGGTCATAGACTCCGGTGCCTCTTCGCATATTTCTGGAAATAGATCATTGTTTCGAAAATTATTTCAACCTGCTAGACCCTCTTCTGTCATGTTGGCCGATGGTTCCAAGTCTGCAGTGGTTGGAGTAGGGGATATTTCTTCTGATTTTCTGCTGAAATCTGCCTTATATGTGCCGCGATTTCCTTTGAATCTGTTGTCTGTTAGCAAGATATTGCGCAGCTTACACTGTAGTCTGACCTTTATTCCTGGATCTTGTGTTTTTCAGGACCTTCGCACGAGGATGAAGATTGGTGGGGGGTATGAAGGTGCTGATGGACTCTTCTATCTGGATCAGTTACCTAAAGCTGCTAAAGCATCTGTGACGTCTGCTTTATCTACATCTGTTTCTGCATTACAGTGGCACTACCGGCTGGGCCATCCCTCATCTGAGAAGCTTAGATATTTGGTGTCTGATATTGGTGTTTGTCGTTTTCAGTGCGAGTCATGTCAACTTGGAAAGCAAACTCGTGTTGTTTATCCTAGACGCAGTCAAATTAGCAGTAAAAATATATTTGATATAGTGCATTCTGATGTATGGGGACCTTGTCATGTGCCTAGTTTATCTGGTCATAAGTATTTTATTCTGTTTATTGATGACTTCTCACGGACTACTTGGTTATTTATGATGAAAAGTAGGTCCGAAGTCTTGTCTGTTATCAAGTTCTTCTTTGCTGAAATAAAAACTCAATATGGCATGCCTGTTAAAATTTTTCGTACTGATAATGCGCTGGAATTTGTTAAAAAGGATGTGGATGTTTTTTGTAAATCTGTGGGTACGATACATCAGACCTCTTGTGCTTATACACCTCAGCAAAATGGTGTGGCTGAGCGTAAAAATAGACATGTGTTAGAAGTTGCTAGAACTATTATGATGCATGCACATGTTCCTCGCTCGTTTTGGCCTGAGGCCATATTGACTGCTTGTTTTCTGATAAATCGTATGCCATCATCTGTGATTGGAAACAAAATACCTATTCAAGTGCTCCAACCCGATATTCTGCTATTTACTGTGCCTCCTAGGATTTTTGGATGTACCTGTTTTGTCCGGTTAGTTGGACCTACTTCTGATAAATTGTCTCCTCGTGCTGAGAAGTGCGTTTTTTTGGGGTACTCCCGTACCCAGAAGGGATATCGGTGCTACAGTCCTACTGCAAGGAAATGGTTTACTAGCAGTGATGTGGTTTTCTTTGAAGATACTCCTTATTATTCGGCTCGTGGTGACAGTTTACAGTCTGATCTTATTGCTTCACCTCTACCTGTTGTTTCTGAATGTGTGCCTGACACTACTGACAACGTCACTACTGAGGCTGATAAGCCTCCTCTGATAGTTTATCAACGCAGGAACAGAGTGCCTTCTACTCAAGACACCCCCCATGAAAGCCAATCTTCACCTCCAGAAGGTTCTGCTACACCTGAGGTACCTTCTGATCTTCACTTACCCATTGCTCTTAGAAAGGGTACTCGTTCCTGCACATCACACAGTATTGCTCAGTTTGTTTCTACTGACCATCTGAATGTCCATTCTAGCAATTTTGTATATGCCTTATCTGCTGTGGCTGTACCAAAGAATATCCAGGATGCTCTACAGAGTACTGGTTGGGTGTCTGCTATGAAGGAGGAGATGTTAGCTCTTGCTGAACGAGATACTTGGGAGTTGGTGGATCCACCTCCTCAGTGCAAACCGGTCGGTTGCAGATGGGTGTATGCTGTGAAATATCAACCTGATGGCACTGTTGAGAGGCTCAAGGCACGCTTAGTTGCTAAAGGCTACACCCAGACGTATGGTATTGACTATTTTGAGACATTCTCTCCTGTTGCTCGCCTTAATTCTGTTAGAATTCTTCTGTCTGTTGCTGTTAATCTTGACTGGCCTTTGTTGCAACTTGATGTCAAAAATGCCTTCTTGTATGGTGATTTACAAGAAGAGGTCTATATGGAGCAACCTCCTGGGTTTGTTGCTCAGGGGGAGTCTCACAAAGTTTGCAGATTAAAGAAGTCTATTTATGGCCTTAAGCAGAGTCCCCGGGCTTGGTTTGATAAATTGAGCAAAATTATGATTGATTTTGGGTTTCTGCGGTCTCAGGTGGATCATTCTGTTTTTACCAAGAAGACTTCAGCTGGTATTATTATTCTGATTGTCTATGTTGATGATATTATCATATCTGGCAGTGATTCTCTTGGTATTCAGGCTACTAAATCTCATCTGGGCAAACATTTTGCTACTAAAGATTTGGGCAAACTTAGATACTTTCTGGGCATAGAAGTTTCTAGAAATTCTAATGCTCTTGTGTTGTCTCAGAGAAAATATGTCCTAGACATACTGCAGGAGACTGGTATGCTGGGGGCGAGACCTGCTGATATTCCTCTAGATCCCAATGTAAATTGGGATGATGATTCTTCTCCTCTGTTTGCTGATCATAAAAAGTACAGGAGGCTGATTGGTAAACTTATTTATTTGACTGTCACCAGAGCTGACATTTCTACTGCAGTGGGTCTTCTTAGCAGATATCTTGATAAGCCCAGACAGTGTCACTGGGATGCTCTTTGTCAGATTCTACGATATTTGAAAAAGTCTCCTGGCAAGGGACTTCACTACAGGAAGCATGGACACTGTTCTCTTACGGGGTACTCTGATTCTGATTATGCAGGTAGCAGAGTTGACAGAAAATCCACTTCTGGGTATTGTACATATGTTGGAGGAAATCTTGTTACCTGGCGGAGTAAAAAACAAAATGTTGTGGCTAGGTCAAGTGCTGAAGCTGAATATAGGGCCATGGCCCATACTGCCTGTGAACTGCTGTGGGTGCGCTCTCTGTTAAAAGAGTTTGGAGTTGACTCTTCTTCTTCTGCTATACCTATGCACTGTGATAATAAAGCTGCTATCTTCATTGCAAATAATCCAGTCTATCATGAGCGTACTAAACATATTGAAGTAGACTGTCATTTTATTCGGGAATCTATTCTGACTGGCAAGATCTGCACTCCCTTCACTCGTTCTGAAGACCAAGTTGCTGACATCTTCACCAAGCTGCTGGCGAAGAAGCAATTCTGCATTTTGATGGACAAGTTGGGCATGATTGATATCTATGCTCCAACTTGAGGGGGAGTGTTACAATACCTGTTTTATATATTCTGTTAATTGTTTTGTTATTTCCATATTACTTGTGGACCTCTCTGTAATTGTTTCAATGTTATATATATGAGGGTGCACACATTGTGCAACCCTACGCTTCCCACACTTGCTTTGTCTTTTACAGAAATGTTTGCACTACTGCTAATCTTGGCACTAGCTTTGCCAATTTTACCTCTGCTTTATCAGTTGTCTCAATTCCTAAGAATGTTGCTCTACCTTTACAACACCCAGCATCGCACCAAGCTATGGAGACAGAAATGCAGGCCCTTATTGATCGACATACGTGGGAATTGGTTGATCATCCTGCCTCTTGCTCTCTTGTAGGATGTCGTTGGGTCTTTACAATAAAGTATCAGTCGGATGGCACAATTGAAAGATTAAAGGCTCGTCTTGTCGCCAGAGGCTATATCTAAACATATGGAGTGAACTATCTGAGACTCTCTCTTGTTGCCCATCTAAATTATGTTCGTGTTCTTATCTCTGTGGTTGTGAACTGTGATTGGCCCCTATTTCAATTGGATGTCAAAAATGCATTCTTATATGATGACCTGCACGAGGGGGTATATATGGAGCAACTACATGGGTTTGTTGCTCAGGGGGAGTGCTCTAAAGTATGCAGGCTACGCAAGGTTATATATGGGCTAAAACAGAGTCCACGAGCCTGGTTTGACAAATTGAGTCATATTCTTTATAAATTTAGCTTCCACCGCTCTCATTCTGATCACTCGATTTTTATTAATAAGACTTCCTCCGGTCTTATAATTCTAATTGTTTATGTTGATGATATCATCTTATTTGGGAGTGGTCAAGCAGGCATCTAGGCTACTAAAGATTACCTAGAAAAACACATTATCACCAAAGACTTGTGAAAATTGAGATATTTTTTGGGCATTGAAGTTTCCCGCTCTTCTTCGGGTATTTGTTTTACACAGAGGAAAGGTGTTCTGGATCTTTTGGCAGAAACAGGCATGCTTGGAGCAAAACCTACTAGTACACCTTTAGATCCTAATACCAACTGGGATGATGGCTCTTCTCCTTCGTACTCAGACAACCAACAGTATCGTAGATTAGTTGGTAAACTTATATATCTGACTATTACAAGGGAAAAAAATTCTTCTGTAGTTGGATTAGTCAGTAGATATCTAGATAAACCCAGACAATGCCACTGGGATGATGTATGTCATATTTTGAAGTATCTGAAAAATTCTCCAGGGCAAGGCTTACTGTAAAGAAGACATGGGAGTTGTAAAATCGCAAGATATTATAATTTTGATTATGCAGGCAGCAGGATAGATCGTAGATCTAGATTTGGTTATTGTACCTTTGTAGGAGGTAATCCTATTACCTGGCGCAGCAAGAAACAGACTATTGTTGCTCGTGCTAGTGTTGAAGTTGAGTATAAAGCCATGGCTCATGCTACATGTGAACTATCGTGGGTTCGTGGTCTTAAGGAGTTTGACATTTCTGATCCTGATCCTATTCCTACGTATTGTGACAATAAAGATGTTATATTCATTGCGAGCAATCCAACGTTTCATGAACGCACCAAGCATATTAAAGTGGATTGCCATTTTGTCTGAGAAGTTGTGTCTGGCAACATCTCTACTCCATACACTCATAGTTCCAATCAAGTAGCAGTTATCTTCACAAAGCTTCTTACCAAGACCAGATTCGCTGCCATACTTGTCAAGTCGGCCAGTCGGTGGGCTGACTGGCTTGGCCGACCAGGCCGACTAGTCGGCCGACTAGTCGTATGTTTTTTTCAAGTTAATAATTTCATATACATATATATGTATATAATATGTAATTATATATATACAAATATATATTATGGTATTGATTGATATATGACACTATAAATAACAGAAATGAATGATTAAACAAATATAACATGTATAATAAGACTAAAGAGTGTAGAGTGACATACCATGTGACATGTGTTGATTCGGACTTGTATAAATTTTGAATTGTTGCAAGATGCATTCAAATGTGATATTATGCTAAATAATTAACACAAAGATGTCCTGTAACTTAATAATAATATATCGGCTTAAAACAAATATCCAAAAGACATAAAAACATGTCTAACTTAAGTTTCATTCAAACATAAGTTAAACGCTAAATCCAAAGTTAAACGCAGCAGACGTAGACTTAGCCAGAGAAGAGAGGCACAGTCCTTCGGAGGCAGAGAAGAAGAGAGAACCACAACCGATATCCTCCAAGAAGAGAGGTGATGAAGACTCGTCGGAGAGAAGTCATTGTCGGAGAAAGGAAGCCGACGGCTGAGAGGGGCACACACCGTCGTCCGCTAGAAGCGACGGACGCGGCTTCTGTCGTGCGGGGCTTTTGGGAGTCGAGGAGTCGCGTGCGTGCGTCGGGGGAAATAGAGTGCATGTCGGGCGTCTCTGACTTGGGGACTAAATAAACATTTTAATTAAAAAAAAAATAACAGTCGGGCCTGACTTGGCGGCCGACTTTTCCTGACTTGCCCCGCCCAGGCGGCCCAGTCGGCCGACTGGTCGACTAGTCGGGCGAGTCGGACGACTTTTTGCTCCCATTTTCTGGTCGATCAGCTAGGCGGAGGATTAGAAAACGACTTGTCGACTAGTCGTCCGACTCAACAAGTATGTTCGCTGCTATGGTGGACAAGTCGAGCATGATTGATATCTATGCTCCAGCTTGAGGGGGAGTATTGATATATTCATTATTTCTACTATTGTCTTTTAGTTTTATCCTAGGAAGCACGGACACTTCCCGGAGGATGTCGTGTCTGTGTCCAACGCGTGTCCAACATGGACACACCTTAGACACGCCTGGACACGTGGCGGACACGCCTCTGACGCGTCCACTTTTTTTAAAAAAAATATTGAAGTGTTGGACACGGCTTGGACACTCCATGGACACATCCAAGACACCATCCCTACCCACTTAAGCTTAAGCGTACGAAAAAAACCCAAACCTTGCCCAAATCCCTACCTCATGTTCTACACTGCTCTTGCCCTACCAACATTAGTTAGTTAAGCTTCAATAGCTGCCAAAATGTTCCTTCGCCTCCTCTTTTTCCTGCTCTATGTCTGCTTCTCATCCCCCTTCTCTTATTTCATGTTGGTCTTTCATGTGTCTCCTTCTGCTTGTCTTACCACTCCTCCCCTACTTTTCTTCTTGCTTCTCAAGATAAAGGTAGCAGAATATTGCCCTCCCTACGTCTACTCTTTTTCTTGCTTCTCTACATCTACATCTTCCTCCTCTTCTCTTACCCATCCATCTTAAGTATCTCTCCATGTATTCCACTTTCTTTTCTTCCCTCTCAACCTCGAAGACACCTTCATTCTCCATCTCATCCACCACCAGCAATAACATCTTAAGTAGCTTACAATTTTTTGTAATATCATGTTTCAAGGTAAATTTCATGTTAAGTTTTATTTACAGTAAATCTATGCATATGTATATGTATATGTCAATGTATATATATATCTGTATAAATATGTATATGTATATGTTTGTATACATATGCATATGTATATGTATATGTATATGTATATGTATATGTGTGTATGATGTGTCCAACGTCGTGTCCGTGTCTTGTATTTTTGAAAATCGTCGTGTCCCGTGTCCGTGTCCATGCCGTGTCCCGTGTCCGTGTCCGTGCTTCCTAGGTTTTATCCCATAGCTCTTATTTTTGGCTTTTGCCTTTATCTCTTGAATTATAAAAGAGGGAGCATTGTACTTATTTTATAACACAACAAATACTTAACCTCTCCTCAACTTTTAATGCAATTCCCAAGAATTCCCATTGTTATTACATATTATGTTGTCATGTCAAGGAATAACTTAATCTTATGTCACACACAAATGGACCCTACTAGTATTAGGGTATTAACATTGTCTTAATGAATAATACAAACTAAACAACCACTTAAATTGTCTTCTAGCATGTATTAAACACAAAGTTTGGTGAAATAAGACATTAGCATGTCCAAAAACACATCCAACGGCGCACATGTATATGAGTGACATGCACTTGCCAACTAGTTCAGTTGGTTAAGCCTGTTGCTTGTGAAGCGCAGGTTGCGGGTTCGAATTTCAGCGAACTCGTTGGGGCACTACAGGAAGGGATTATAGCCCTCGGTGTAGCTGATAGTGTTCTCTCTCTCTGCTACCTTGGACAGGGGTGAAATTCCCCACTTCCAAAAAAAAATGTATGAGTGACATAAATTGGAAAAATTGCAAGTTATTCTAATGGCATTCAACGAGCATTAGAATGCATTAAGTACTAATCAGTGGTGTCTAATATGATAAAGTACCAAAATAATAATACATTTTACTTAAAATGGTCTAACTCAAAATCACGGCATCTGCGGCAGCACATGCCGCATAAACGGTTTATGCCCGCGTACTAGGCCGCATATGCAGTTGCTTCGACCGATTTGATGAAGAATGGCGCCAACCGCCTAAATAAGCATTGGCTAGATTTCTGCACCAGCAAGGCCCTTGTTCGGCTATACTGAAAACAGAGAAGTCATTGAGCTAGAGGATAAGGAATCACAACTAGGGGGGTAGGAGTTTCTGGAGTCTGCCAGCTAGCAAGTTTGATGTTTCCCACAATTAATTACCATGGTGATTGGAACAACAGACTCACACCAATAATCTAGGTGAGAGCCATTAGTCACTAGAGAAATAGTCAATTACCTAGAGATGATGGCTGAAGATCCATCAACCACTCATTACGATTATCCAAACAGGAAGCAAACTCTTGCACGATCCGTACTACTGAAAATCGATTGTGGAAGCAATAGATCAACCGCAAATGAAGAACCACATAAGTTTCTATGGAAAGGACAAATTAGATATGCTCATAACAGGGTGTTTTGAAAATTATATCGAGCAAATAGGACATTAATAACAAATAAACCTTATTTTGAGTATTCAGGAATGGATAAAGCACAAGACCAGAACCAAATTCAGAGAGCAATAGGTTATTAGCCCCATGGAGCAGGACTTCGACTTCTAGTCAACTTCGACAGGTGTGGATGTGGAAGTCTGTGGAAACATCAAGGAACTTCGAGGATTTTTACAACCAAACTTCAACGCATCTTTGACAAAAATTAAGCTTAAAATAGTGATTTCATGATGAAAATTGATAGATTTCATCGAATCTATCTTCAAAAGTAAATATATGCTTATATATAGCCATCTATACATGTTTACATATATAGAAAAACACAGTCACGTGCAAATGTACAAGACTCGTCTTAGTGTCAACTTTGACAAGCATGGAAGTGGAAGTTTGTAGAAAATATAAGGAAACTTTGAGGAAGTTTTGGATTAACACTTTGATGCAAAATAAGCTAAAAGATAGTGAGATTGTGAGAGAATTTGGCATTAAAAAATCAAATTTTAAACACATACTCCATCTATAATCTTCTATATGAAATGTTTAGAATTTAAATCTGTTCTATGTATGTGGTTTTCTGTATCTACAGAAATCCCAATTGGATCACATTCTAGAATTAACAAACATGAGGTTATTTCCAAATACTTCAATTTGTAAAGAGGGGAAAAGTAAGAGAGGTGAAATGGCATTAGGTCTACAAATTTTGCAAAACTTGTGGAACTCTAGTAGAGGAATAAGCTTATCATTACTCTCTAGTTAGAAACCAAGGAAATGGACATCTCATTGTTGAAAACAATTTCCTACAAGTTTCTTTATGCCTTCACTATGTGTGCAATAATTGTAACTACAAAGTTCATCGAGAAGATGGGAGGTTTTGATCTAGCTGAGTCGATTTCATCACCAACTAGGCTGAAGTCATTGACACATAACAAGTAGGCAACCAATGGGGCATGGAAGTTTATTGGGTTTCGACATCGACAGGCATAGACATATGTAACATCGAGGATATATCGCCAGATGTCGAGGATGTTTAGTACCATGATTAACCCCATATAACACTTAACAAGTAGTAATGTATATTAGAATTGAGTCTTTATAAAACTCAAAACTAATTCTTTAAAACTCCCTTAAGTCAGAGTGTAGAAGAAACTCAAAACGTTCAACATACAAATTGAGATAAAAGACATCAATGTATGAACAAGCACATACAAAAGTATTCAGCCATTCCCCTCAAACATGAACACTATCTCAAAATCTAAACCAATTATACAAACACACACACACACACACATATATATAAATGGGACCTGATGAATTTTTGAAAAAGTCAGACTAGTGCATCTGAAGCAATGAACAATAGTTGTACATAATGCAAAATCTATATAGTAACTGAGACATCCACTGTGTCATGAGAAAGGTGGCCCACTAGAAGATGTACAGACGGCCAACCCATAAGCATAACATGAGAAAAAACAAAGAATATACTGTTGGTGGGAATATATACAACCAATACAATATCATAATGAATATGAACATGGTGCCAGTGGAATGACACACCATCAAAGCACCACAAAGAATGCAAGTGCGTGAAAACTAGAATCTCCGTAACAAAGACATGAACTTGCAAGACAAAAACTCCAACTTTTTATGTCCAATCATCATCTCATTCTCTTTGTTGTCTCACTCCTCTTTACCCACTCTCCTGCCCCATATTAACATCAACAGATATGGAAGCATACAACTTGCACTCACTGGTAAATGACAAACATAATTGTATGAGAGTGAGACGGAAAAATAGAGTATCAAAGAAAAGAAGGATGAAGAATAAAATACAATGAGAGAGGAATCTCAAAATAGAAAATGAGAAGTCTATGATATTGTTGTGAAATAGTACATATTAACTTATCGAATGGCTTGAATTAAAAAAGTAAATGAAAGGAAGGGGCATGTGTTGCTGCAGAAAATGAAATAAGGGGAGGAGAAAAGAGAAACATATTACTTTTATGTCCTATAAGTTGAAACACTCCTAAAATAGTGAGAAGGAACAGATTCTACTCTGACCTCTGTTCTTGAAAGCTCGTGGCTTTAAGCACCTAACCATCATCCAGAGACAATTGCTCTTAGGCTCTCTCCTTTGCGATCATAACTCATTGGCTTTTAACACCTTCATCATCATCAATCAACTCTTGCTACTTTGTCCCACAAGTTCTGAAGTGTGGATGGTCAATTTTTTCGTGAGGCGAGGATAGCCCTCTTGGTCAACTATTCCTTCCCAAGGCTCATACCAAAGTGTCAAGTAGTGACTTCCACTGCAAATTATAGCCCCTACTAAGAAGTTTTCATCAAGATATTTGCCAAGCTACTAGCGAATCGGCTACAGTAAGTATTTGATCATTTAGTGGCACTTAATTAAGGGGTTTTCATTCTAGAGAAGGAACATATCTAATTGTGCGTTTTCTGCAAGAGGGTCCTTCTCAATTTCAACATCAAACGAGCCACAAAGAATGCATGCATCAAGTTACACCTCTCCCTAGGCATATGATCATGTGTCATTAAGTGCTCTTTGGTGTATAATGAAGTACATGGGTATTTCCACCCAATGGATTCAATTTCTACATGAGAGTGTAAAGATGTGATCATTCTTGATGTTAGAAAGGTCTGTTGGGCTCCCATCGAGGCTATTCAGGCACCTTGTCGAATGTTCTTGGTGCAAGCAAAAGTAACATCTTTGCTCGCTTGGTCGAGTTCATCAAGCATTCTCAAATCATCGTGACACTGAGCGGGGAAATCCCAAGAAAATATATGGGTTTTCCACACGTTGGTGGTATCAAGGAAGGAGATATCGACGGTATCAGCATTATACCACCCAAATACCAATATCGACACCATTAGAGAGAGAAACACGCACGTGTACTGATACGCTCACAAATATTGGTATATCGATGGGTAATACCGCCAATACCGTGAAGTTTTGATGGTTTCGGCACAAAATGCACCACTTGCTTCACATATTCAACCAAAACTGGTGGTATACCAACGTGTATACTTGTTGCTTAGGAGGAGAAAATGTGCATTTGGGTGATTTTTGGCGATTAAAACTCAAATCAACCCAAATCAAGGTAAGTTTAACTAATTTCTTCCATTTACAACCTCTCTGTCTCTTTTTCCTACAAATCTCTTCCAATTTCACCTAAAAAACAATTCTCTAACCCCAAAACCTAGTACTACTCAAATTGATATGTTTGGTGCTAATTATACATACATTTATAAGCATATTATATAAATATACAGTATTATCACTAGATCTACTGAATTACTAAACCTCTAATTACCATTATCATGTAATTTATCCAATTAACGGTAATAATATAAAAATTCGTGTTATATTTAGTTGCTTATGTATGTTTAGTTAAATAAGGTCTAGTAAAGGGTAATGTGAATATATATATATAAGAAAATATAGTGGAATAATATATATTTTGTTTCTAATAATTTATAAATTTTTCGACCAAAAAAATAATTTATAAATTTTTTAACATCAAAATTTGAAATAAATTCTAACGTTTTCGACATGTTTGTGTGTAAATGTTATATAAGCTAAAATTATTATTTGATGGGCTTTCAAATGTGTTTTTTATTGATTGTATGCCACTTTTTATTATTTTCTAGACTTTCTTTAAAAACTCATTTTATTACGATAAATTTCTAATATAAAATTGTGTTTCATTACATAATACAAATGAGTATTGAACACTTATATATAGTATTGTACATGACATGTATGAGCAACACGTAATGAAATAAAACCAATCATGGGGAAAATATGTCAATAACATCAACTGAGTTAGTAAGTTACTATGTTATTCATGTGTTTTAAATTGGATATTACTGCACGTGTGTATTTCAGTTTATGGATGTGCTTTAAAAAGTTTAGATCTTAATCGTCCATATTGTCATTGAAATCCTTCATCAAAATCCCCAAGATATATATTAGATTCCTTACCTCCCACATGATGGACCCCCACCCAACATACCCAATACAGAATTGTATTGCATGAAACAATGCATTTCTGTTGCATCAGTAAAATTTCATGATTTAATTTGTTCATTTTGACGCTAAAATGTCTAGGATTGCATCTATCAAATTTTTTGTTTGTATATTGGTAAGTACCTATTTCCAACCTCCCATGGTGTCGAAACGGCATTTGTATCAAATACCTCGTTCCTTGGGTGGTGCACTCAAAGTCAGCCACTTTGGAGATCCGTGGGATGGCCCCTATAAAAGGATATAAGGAATCCGCACATTTGATCCGGATTTGCATCTGAAATTTCAAAAACAAATCTGATATCCTTGATTTTAAATATATTTTTGATATAGGATGGCATATCGAGTATTGATGTGTCCGATTAAAAAAAGGGGAAAGCAACACTATAATATATACATATATTATCAAAATTTAATATATACATATATTATCAAAATTTTGGTGTATATATATCTATAAGAAAATATATACATGTTATCATATATATCTAATGCAATAACATTATTCCCATTATATTATATATATTTTAGCATTAATTGTATTATATATTGTTGGGATGGGATATTTAATGGAATTCAGATAGTATCTGACCGGATGCAGATGTAACCATTTGATTATCCATTGGATTTTAGATCAGATAGCAAATGAAATTTCTTTTTCGGATCTGAATTTAGATATTGCACAATCCGCTTCCAATTCAATCTGCTTATAGGCTTAGGTCGGACGAGCTTAAGTGTTGCATTGACAAGTGACCACAAATACAAGATCTCCTTTGTTGGGAGGTTAATGTTGGCCAAGAAAACATTCAAAGACTCATTCCTTGAAGGGCCTTTCATGGCTTCCAGGGATCCGGCGGGGTGTCTTACAGTACTATAGTGTTTGTGGGAACCTAGGAGTCCAAGCAGCTGCAGCATCTTGAACCCTGCATCCTCTTCCCTGGCTCTCAGGTAATAAAAATGAGGAAACAGAAATGTGGAAGTTTTAAGGGGTATGATTCCTCATGGATTGCATGGCGGTGGACTAAAGGCACGTTGGTACGCGGTACACAGCATAGGATAGGCTAGAAATGTTTCCAAACAATGACAACCTGTGTTTGTTTGCGTTAAAACAGAATTGGGAAAGCATTGTGACAGTAATGGAGTGTCGGTTGTATAGGACTCATCTAAACCGCATAGACCCCTGGTACTACAGAGGTATAGGTTATAACTGCTTATCGTGCCTGCCTTGGACCTCGACTTTGACTGAAAACTTACAGACGATCCTCCACGCAATATGCCTTCTAGACAGTTCCGCCTGCTTCCATCCCTCGCAATATGCCTGCTAGACAATGCCTCCGGACCATATGCCTGAAATGCATATGCATTGACTGCATTTCCAACCTTTCCTGTACGGCAGCTGCCCTCCCCTTGTGGATTTTTGATGCTGCTGGTTGTTCTATATCTTGATCGGATCATCTGTCTTTGACTCTCCGCCTTAACCACCTCGAGCCCACCCTTACCTCCAGCCGCATACTCACGCTACTCAGCTCCACCTTCTTTACATTAAGCAGTTGTTTTGACTGAACTTCCATGGCCTCCTTACCGATCATCAACCCATTCCTTGGTGTTCTCAAACCTGAGATGGCATGCCCAAACCCAATCCTACTCGAATACCATGTGATCCTGTCCTCCAATGCATCCCATTCCCACCAGAATCCTAACCCATGAACCAAACAAGCCGTAAGAGGATATAAACTGTCAGTGAAGTTGACAAGGATTACGTCAATGACGGTTTTGATTTTTGCAGGCTTCCAGGTCAAATGCCCTGTTACGGTGTGCATTAGCATGACTTTGGACAATGGTTCTTCTTCAGCCAGTGAACTTCATGAAGGAGAGAACTAAAAAAATGAATCTGTTGCTTAATTACTATATTTCTGCTAGCTATCTCTGACCAGGCAAAGGATTAAAGATGGAGCATGGAAAAATTGACGGCTGACTTTGGTCATTGCTCGTGTTTTATGGGGCAGAAAGCCTGCCTGACATTAGGTACACCAGTCTCCGCAATGATTCAGTGAAGATATACAGTCCAAAATGTGTAAATATTCACTTCCTGAACAGCAAGTACCAAAAAAAATATGGATGTCTCTTACATAGGCAGAACCTTTGCATACCTCGTTCTGGAGACACTCCTCCATGAACCTGGCCAAAGTGGTAGAGAACCATATTGAAGGGTTTCTGAACTAAAAGCACGCAAGCCTTCCTAGTGACGATTTTCTAATTAGGAATGACGTCTTATTCACTAGCAAAGTGGCAAGTATATATCATTATTCGCAGATTTTGAGAGCCTAGTAGAACCATAGGAGTCCTCTGGACAAGGATGCAAGGTATAGATATGTGTGTTATGCCCTCTGGTTTGCATCTTGGGAGTTGTAATGCTAAGTTACACAGATCTTAATAATAAACATGCATTCTCGATTTCCATTTGGACCTGTAGATCCGCTAATTATCTCTGTAACTGTAAGAAAAGTTTATTCACAAGACTCACAATCAGATCTGATAGAGTCAAAATTCACGCTTCCAGGAGCATAACAGCTAGGAGCATCCTCGGAATAGAGGGCCTAGGATCAACACGATATGAAAGCAATGTGCATATATACCACAAACTTTAGTTACCTCTCAACTTGTCTATTATTCTCACAAGGGGGCTTAGATATGGGCAGCAGGACCTGCAGTACTGGCTATAAGCACTATTGTACGTCAAGTTGAATGGTGTCTCACCATCAGAAAGAAAAAGGCAGTAGAACCTTACGCAAATCAAAATGGTATTCAGTTGGTAAGAAAAAATTCTTAACAAAATCATCTTTACAGCGTCCCCTATCATGCAAGACATATAATGTGATAGTAAAATTAACAAAGCCGCTAGAATTATTACCATTAACTCCATGCACACAAAAAGTACAGACTTTTATAGGGGAATATATGCATAGACAGTTTCTCAAGTTATCATTAATCAAATGCAATATACCAATGTAGATCGGCGCAAATGTGCCGGTGAGTAGTCATATTGAGGCAGAGTTTAAAGGAAAAAGGTAACTTAAATGAATAGGATAAAAGCGAGACCTTTCATCTATACAGAACTAGCATATGGCAGCATAAAACTCTAGAGTTAATGAAGTTAGCATACTGCACCTGTATCCACCTAGGGGCAGACAAGTCCGAGCCTCAAGGCAAGATTTTGAATCACGGGTTGCAGACTCAGTAGTCTAGATTTCATCCAAATAGGAGATGACTCAAAAATTACAACCACCTAGAAATTCCAAACTATATATTCTAAGCATTCTTACTTGCATGACCAAGTTAAATTCAGCAACAGTATCCAATAAAGAGCTTTTGCCTTTCTCCTTCTTGCCAGCAAGCTGCAAGAGAATGGCCATAAGTTTTATGTTCACTTCAAAGAAAAACAATTTCTGCTAATGAAGTATATACTTTAACCAGAAATATATCCAAGATATAAACAAGGATACTTTAACATGAAAGTCAAAAATACATTTCTAGGGAGTCATGTACCTCCTGAACAATTAATGTGCTGTTCTTAGAAAGTAAAAAGACGGGAAACTCAAATTTGTTCCACATAATATCAGACCCCTGTCAAAAAAAACTATAAAATTAGCATGCTGGCACTATTTGATATGATAATCTACAACATGTCGTGCAAATAAACTAGTAGACACTAAGAGTAAAGTTAGGCTTCTCGGATCTTACGTAAGGATTCCAGTCATAGCTGACATTTTTATAAGGAGCAAATACAGATAAAGGGAACTTCCCAGTTGGTGATCCTACATTAAATGCATGGCAGGGATTAAGAGATTAAATGAACAGAATGGGCTAAGCCTAGCTATGATCACTGCTAAACCTGAAAAGTTTGGGTGATCTGCATCCCAGGGCTCAATCAGAACTCCAGCAACATATTTTGCAAAATTTGAATCATTCAATACCCTGAAAGAAAAAATTATTAAAAGCTCATCATAGTACTCAGTTGACAGACTACAGATTTTGTAACTGAAACATGCACAATATTAGACAATTGTTTTCAGCTTCTTTTCATCGTTGTTTTACTTCAATAAAGGTCATCAAAAACAGGGTGATCGGCTCAATTTGATGTTGCTTACATAAAGCATATCATGGAATTTGGATCTCTGGGATGGATCTTTTTTTATGTAGTCAGAAATTAAGTGACCAACCAGAGTACAAAAGTAAGAACTAAGTTTAAAAAAGCATCACTCTCTTTAAGTCACGGTACCCTCATGTCTTCCCTCACAGTACTCATATAGATATCAAATAAAACATGCTTGATAAATAAAATAAACCACAAAGCCTCAAGAATGATACAACTCAAAAGAGACGCTCTTGGGACCTCAGATACATGGTAAACCATGTCTTGAATTTTTGACACCCAAATAATTCTCTAAAAAAACCTCAGAAAACTTGGCTGACTCAATGAAACACTTAGATGGGTGGCAGCCTAGACATCTGCACAATGACAACACATTATTTACAAATGCTAGTAACTAGTGACTTCAAGCTATGTGACTGTGAGTATAGACTGGAACTACTAATGCTCATGATTAACAAGTTTTTTTGGTTCTTCCGCAGTTGCCCTGCCTCAGTTAGGATGAGCAACTTAATGGTTTCTACTTTTCCATATTGTATGAAGATCAGCAAGAGACATTAAGTACTTTTACTTGTTTCTTGTTCAAATGACAACTTTAGACACTCTAATTCCATATACAGGATACATTGTAACGGCTTGTGTACATCTAAACCTTCCAAGTGCTGTTTTTCATGTCAAGATCAAGATGTTGCTTTTTAGCACTCCTTGTATGAATTCATAAGGAGGTTAACTATGGTAATGCAGGCAGATCAATATCAATCATTCAAAGGAGTAAAAGAAGTTGCCTTTCTTTCGTGAGTATACTTGCATTAGGATAAGTTCATACACAAAATTATGTGCCTAACAAATCTGAAGAATATCCATGCCTTCCGATAGAAGGATTGGATCCAACATGTAAATGCAACAGAAAAAATACCACAAATGCATTCAACTTGCAATCTCAACAACAGCACATCTCATCACTTACTATCAACCATAGAATTAAATGTCCAATTTTGATATCGTATCGGATGGCCCAGAAATAGAAATTTTTCAAAATTTTGATATTTACAGCCCTAAAATTTTGACGACCAGAAAAGCAAATTAACTCATGAAAATTTACCATGACGGTCTAAACGCCAAGATCTACTCAAATATGCAATAATACTTCATATCGGATATATGGGGGGTCTCCCACGTTTGTAAGTGAAGGAAGCTTTTGATGGCAAAATGAAGAAGTTATGAAATTTTACAATCACAATGCTAAACATATACACACGACTATAAAATAAATTTATATGTTTAGAAGTCAAGGTGGGATTCATGTCTTGATGAGTGCACAAATGAACAGAAATGTAAGTCTGCTAGACAGTTAGACTGTTAAAAACTTCAAGTCACAGCTTCGAATCTATAACTTATTGTTACACAAACTTATGAACTACAACTTGTATTAGTCTAGTTTAGCATATAACTAGGTTACATGGGACATTTATACATAGATCTAAGCATGGGAAAAAAAGGCGCGACCTGAGGCGCTAGAGGCGTACGCCTCGAGGCGAGGTGCACCCCAGGGCGCCTTGAGGCTTAAGCCTCACCTGTGATCCAAGAGGTGGACGCCTCATTTTTTACAAGGCGCAAAGAGGTGCAAGAGGCGTTGAGGCGCTAGCCTCAAGCTGCAACCCAAAATACAGGTTTCCTGGTTCATTTTAACGACATATGGGCCTGGCCCAATGGGTTTTCCATTAGCCCCTTTGATTCAAACGAAAAAACAAACAAATTGTGGTTAAAATACTACTGTTTGGATACAACTTGTACTGCTTTTATTTTCCAGCTGTTTAAATTTAGATTATAAACAGGTAGTGTAATGTGATTTTGTTATGTAGTTGTCCAATTGTATTAACTTACATTGTATATATATTTTCGTATATATATAAACATATTCATACATATAAATATAGGAACGCCTTGGTACATTTTGAGGCTTACGCCTCGCCTCGCCAAGACAAAAACGCCTCACGCCTTTTTCAACCTTGGATCTAAGAAAGAATATTGTTATTTTTGAAGTATTTCTCTATATCTCTATAGATTAAGTAGAAATTGAAGAAAGTAATGTATAGATAGTCTAGGGATAGGAGAAACATGCCTTAAAATTAAGAGAAATAGCCTCTACAAGCAAGAGATTCAAAAATAATTACCAAAATACACAAGATGTAGTATTAGCAGCCCTAGGAACATATTTTCTCAAATTTTAAGTTGTGTTTCTGTGCCATTTCGCGAAATTAAGGCCCAAACTGGGCTTTCTGCTGCGAAATTTCACCTTGTTATTCGAAATTTCGCACCTGGGGTTGAAATTTTTGAGAAATTACGTCACACACTGCATTTGTGTGTTCCAATGTTCGATCACACGTTTCGATATCCATTTGCAGAAAAAACAAAATTCGAGCAAAATTTCACAATTTCGATCGAAATATTATTCCATGCTATCAACAATGATTTAAAACACGGAAACATATTTTGGCAAAATTGATGAAAGCGGCAGTCAAATTTCCACTTTGTTGGCATCCAATGTCACATCCACCTTATCAATGGACTGGAGCAGACCTAGGTAAACATGAGAACAGATAGAGACTTATTTAAATTCCTTTTTGAATTATGAAAAAAAAAAAATCAAAAGACTACCATATACAAATTATTGTGCTTATTTTGAACGTAAAATCTCTCATAATGGAAAATTTAGTTTTGACATTAAGACTCATATTCTATGAGCCAACAAATATGATCGATATATGCCGGTTATCAACTTCCTAAAAACAATTGAATCAAAAAAAATCCCAAAAAGAAAATATGCAGGTTTCTGGCTTGATATATGTATTTATCTTATTATGCCTGATGGTTACATAAAATCTCAGGAATGAATTCCTTTATTTGGCCTCAAAATGGCCAAAAAAATGACTGTTAATATTTTCATCAAACATCCCATCAAGTTTCTGTTCTTAAGCCATTGAAACAGCACCATGATCAGATACCTTGTACCTTGGCACAAAACCTCGTCCATCTTAAATTTCCATCAAAATGTAGAGTGGCAATGGCAATGTAAATATACAATCAACTTTTTATGCAATTCGAACGAGTGATTTTCTCAATGTCTGACAGACATGTCAACAGAAGATAACTTAAGAATCCGAGCAGCATTCATACAAAGTTTGCTACTTAAGTTGTTATTACTTGACTGCACAGAGGCTTAAAGAGTGCTCAGTTGTCGCTCTTATCAAGGCAAAGGCCAAAGTGTTGGTCGGTCACTGCAATTGCTACTGTAGATAGGGGTTCAAGATTTGCAGTTGCAACATGCATGAAGATCGCAAAGGCAATTGATGAGTAGTATCTGGAACAGCATGCATGAAGATCGCAAAGGCAATTGACGAGTAGTATCTGGAACAGGGTGTTGGTTTCCACAAAAGAGGGAAAACTAGATCATACTGAAAGGAATTGCAAAATAAACAATTGCAAGGAAAAATGATTGATAGACTATAGAAAAACAGTGTTGTAGATGCCACCAAATGGAGAACCGTTTGTTAACATATATTCCTGTTTTATATATTCTGTTAGTTGTTTTGTTATTTCCATATTATATGTGGACCTCTCTGTAAATGTTTCAATGTTATATATATGAGGGTGCACACATTGTGCAACCCTACGCTTCCCAAAACTGTTTTGTGTTTCACATGGCATCAGAGCAGTAGATCCTGCCGGCCGTTACCCTCCCTTCCCTCCTCTCTCTCTCCGGCCGGCCGCCCCGCCCCCCCCCCCCCGCGGCACAGCAGCAAGCAGCCGGGTCGCCGCCGGCCCGCAGCAGCAGCAGCCGTCGGCTGTAGCCGCCGGTCGGCGGGCGCCGGGCCAGCCGCCAGGGCCGGTCCTCCTCTCCGCCGCAGGGGGCTAGTGCGCCTCTTCGGCCGTTTGCCACCGGGCAGTTGGCTCCGTGAAAGTCCGGTGGCTTGAACTAACGTAGACCGTTTTTCGGTCCTGTGCCTGCCTGCCCGAGTAGACCTTTGTGTCGCCGGGTTCTGTTCTGCGATTCGGCGTAGACCGTATGTGAGGGGTCTTCTCCGTGTTCCTTGTGCCTGCTGTGCCTGTCTGACGGCATAGCCCGTCTCCTGCCTGATCGTGCCTGTTCCTGCTGTGCCTACTGCTCCCATGGCGTCCTCGCATGATGACTTCCGCCGTCAGGTTACCACTGTGAAGCTTGATGGGCGCAACTATCCGCACTGGGTCTGCTCCATGACGATCTATGCCAGATCCCAGGGCAAGTACTCACATCTTATCCGTGCGGGTCCGGCAACACCCGCAGAGGACGCTGATGCTAAAGATGTAAAGAGGTATGACGACTGGGTTCGTGATGACTCCACTGTGATGACCTGGATTCTCAATAGCAGCATTGAGAAGATTAGCGTCACACTTCTTCACCTACCTACGGCGAAGCAGATGTGAGATCAGCTCGCCGGTACTTACTCGCATAGTCAGAACCCCAAGAAGGTGTTTGACATCACCAAGCAGCTGGGACGTCTACAGTTCACGGGGACGGACATTGCGGATTACTTCTCTGACTTCACTGGATTATGGGGTGAACTGAAATCCTATCACCCTCTCTCCACGGACCTGGCTACTATGCAGCGTCAGCGCCAGGAGCTTCAGTTGGTCCAGTTTCTCTGTGGATTGCCTGAGTCATATGCTGGAGTTGTGGACCAGATCTTAGCCAGTGACCCTCTGCCGTCACTACAGAGTGCCTACAAACGCCTTCAGCGTTTGCCTTCGTCTTCCTCGTCTCTGACTACTGATGTTGGAGACTCTTCAGCCCTTGCTGCAGCTTCTGGTCGTGGCCGGGGTCGTGGCCGTGGTCGCTTTACTGAGAGTCATCCTCCCCTGGGTGGAGGACGAGGACGGGCTGCTCCTGGTCGTGGAGCCTCTTTTACTGCCCCTACTGCTGGTGCGCGTCCTCAGTCAGGACAGCGCCTTTGTACCTTATGTGGCCGGTCCAACCATATTGAAGAAAAATGTTGGGAGAAATATGGTAAGCCGGCGTGGGCCAATGCAGCTGCTGACTCCACTACTACTGCATCAGAGGGAACGAATCAGTCTACTGACTCTGCCTCCTCGGGTGCGACTGCTGACTACATCCGTGCTGAGGTGGAGCGTCTTCTTCTTGAGCGAGCTGGTGCGTCGTCTCAAGCTTCGACTAGTGGAGCTCATGCCGCCACTTATTCTGGTTATGACACTGCCTTCCTGAGCTCTTCTTCTACTCCTGGTAATACTAAGTGGGTCATCGACTCCAGTGCCTCTTCACATATTTCTGGAAATAGATCACTGTTTCACAAATTATTTAAACCTGCCAGACCCTCATCTGTTATGTTGGCTGATGGTTCCAAGTATGCGGTGTCTGGAGTGGGGGATATTGTTTCTGACTTTCTGCTGAAATTTGCCTTATATGTGCCGAGATTTCCTCTGAATCTATTATCTGTTAGCAAGATATTGCGGAGCCTACAGTGTAGTCTGACTTTTATTCCTGGTTCATGTGTTTTTCAGGACCTTCGCACGAGGATGAAGATTGGTGGGGGGTATGAAGGTGTTGATGGACTCTTCTATCTGGATCATTTGCCAAAAGCAGCTAAAGCATCTGTGACTCCTGCATTATCTACCTCAGTTTCTGCATTACAGTGGCACTACCGGCTGGGCCATCCATCATCTGAAAAGCTTCGACATTTAGTGTCTGATCTTGGCATTTGTAGTTTTCAGTGCGAGTCATGTCAACTTGGAAAACAAACTAGAGCTGTTTATCCTAGACGCAGTCAGATTAGCAGTAAAAATATGTTTGATATAGTGCATTCTGATGTATGGGGACCCTGTCATGTGCCGAGTTTATCTGGTCATAAATATTTTATTTTGTTTATTGATGACTTTTCACGGACTACTTGGTTGTTTATGATGAAAACTAGGTCTGAAGTTTTGTCTGTTATCAAGTTCTTTTTTGCTGAAATAAAAACTCAATATGGTATGCCTGTCAAAAATTTTCGTACTGATAATGCACTGGAATTTGTTAAAAAAGATGTGGATGTTTTTTGTAAATTTGTGGGTACAATACATCAGACCTCCTGTGCTTATACACCCCAGCAAAATGGTGTGGCTGAGCGTAAAAATAGACATGTGTTAGAGGTTGCTAGAACTATTATGATGCATGCACATGTTCCTCGCTCGTTTTGGCCTGAGGCTATATTGACTGCTTGTTTTCTGATAAATCGAATGCCATCTTCTGTGATTGGAAACAAAATACCTATTCAAGTTCTTCAACCTGATATTCAGCTATTTACTGTGCCTCCTCGGATCTTTGGATGTACCTGTTTTGTACGGTTAGTTGGACCTACTTCTGATAAACTGTCTCCTCGTGCTGAGAAGTGCATTTTTTTGGGATATTCTCGTACCCAGAAGGGATATCGGTGTTACAATCCTACTGCAAGAAAATGGTATACTAGCAGTGATGTAGTTTTCTTTGAGGATACTCCTTACTATTCGACTCGTGGTGACAGTTTACAGTCTGATCTTATTGCCTCACCTCTACCTGTTACTTCTGATTGTGTGCCTGATACTACTGACAAAGTCACTACTGAGGCTGATAAGCCTCCTCTTATAGTTTATCAACGCAGGAACAAAGCACCTTCTACTCAAGAAACCCCCATGACAACCAATCTTCACCTCCAAAAGGTTCTACTACACCTGAGGTACATTCCGATCTTGATTTACCCATTGCTCTTAGAAAGGGTACTCGTTCCTGCACATCACACAGTATTGCTCAGTTTGTTTCTACTGATCATCTGAATGTTCATTCTAGCAATTTTGTATATGCCTTATCTGTTGTTGCTGTTCCAAAGAATATCCAGGATGCTCTACAGAGTACTGGATGGTTGTCTGCTATGAAGGAAGAGATGTTAGCTCTTGCTGAACGAGATACTTGGGAGCTGGTGGATCCACCTCCTCAGTGTAAACCTGTAGGTTGCAGATGGGTGTATGCTGTGAAATATCAACCTGACGGCACTGTTGAAAGGCTAAAGGCACGGTTAGTTGCTAAAGGCTACACCCAGACGTATGGTATTGACTATTTTGAGACTTTCTCTCCTGTTGCTCGTCTTAATTCTGTCAGAATTCTTCTGTCTGTTGCTGTTAATCTTGACTGGCCACTGTTGCAACTAGATGTGAAAAATGCCTTCTTGTATGGTGATTTATAAGAAGAGGTCTATATGGAGCAACCTCCTGGGTTTGTTGCTCAGGGGGAGTCTCACAAAGTTTGCAGGTTAAAGAAGTCTATTTATGGGCTTAAGCAGAGTCCCCGGGCTTGGTTTGATAAATTGAGCAAAATTATGATTGATTTTAGGTTTCTGCGATCTCAGGTGGATCATTCTGTTTTTATCAAGAAGACTTCAGCTTA
Organism: Alisma plantago-aquatica; assembly: GCA_963693085.1. Classification (NCBI taxonomy): domain Eukaryota; kingdom Viridiplantae; phylum Streptophyta; class Magnoliopsida; order Alismatales; family Alismataceae; genus Alisma; species Alisma plantago-aquatica. The sequence goes on from OY856410.1 coordinate 267,191,675, forward strand.
TTCTGATTGTCTATGTTGATGATATTATCATATCTGGCAGTGATTCTCTTGGTATTCAGGCTACTAAATCTCATCTGGGCAAGCACTTTGCTACCAAAGATTTGGGCAAACTTAGATATTTTCTGGGCATAGAAGTTTCTAGAAATTCTAATGCTCTTGTGTTGTCTCAGAGAAAATATGTTCTAGACATACTGCAGGAGACTGGTATGCTGGGGGCGAGACCTGCTGATATTCCTCTAGATCCTAATGTAAATTGGGATGATGATTCTTCTCCTCTGTTTGCTGATCATAAAAAGTACAGGAGGCTGATTGGTAAACTCATTTATTTGACTGTCACCAGAGCTGACATTTCTACTGCAGTGGGTCTTCTTAGCAGATACCTTGATAAACCCAGACAGTGTCACTGGGATGCTCTTTGTCAGATTCTACGATATTTGAAGAAGTCTCCGGGCAAGGGACTTCACTACAGGAAGCATGGACACTGTTCTCTTGCAGGGTACTCTGATTCTGATTATGCTGGTAGCAGAGTTGACAGAAAATCTACTTCTGGGTATTGTACGTATGTTGGAGGCAATCTTGTTACCTGGAGGAGTAAAAAACAAAATGTTGTGGCCAGGTCAAGTGCTGAAGCTGAATATAGGGCCATGGCCCATACTGCCTGTGAATTGTTGTGGGTGCGCTCTCTGTTAAAAGAGTTCGGGGTTGACTCTTCTTCTGCTATACCTATGCACTGTGATAATAAAGTTGCTATCTTCATTGCGAATAATCCAGTTTATCATGAGCGCACTAAACATATTGATGTAGATTGTCATTTTATTCGGGAATCCATTCTGACTGGCAAGATCTGCACTCCCTTCACTCGTTCTGAAGACCAAGTTGCTGACATCTTCACCAAGCTGCTGGCGAAGAAGCAATTCTGCACACTGACGGACAAGTTGGGCATGATTGATATCTATGCTCCAACTTGAGGGGGAGTGTTAACATATATTCCTGTTTTATATATTTTGTTAGTTGTTTTGTTATTTCCATATTATATGTGGACCTCTCTGTAAATGTGTCAATGTTATATATATGAGGGTGCACACATTGTGCAACCCTACGCTTCCCAAAACTGTTTTGTGTTTCACACCGTTGAAGAAGACTAGGTCTAGAGATATGGGCTTAATACTATTTACCCAAAAAATGAGACGAGGAACGAGATTGATGTTGGTGAATCATGCTAGGGCTAGCAAATGTAGAATAAAAGTATAGTAACATAGAAGTCCTCTTATCTTATGCATATAATTGTAGTAGACTAGAAAATAAAGGTTGTATAGCAACACAGAGGTCCTCTATCTTATATGTATAATTGTAGCAGACTAGAAAATAAAGGTTGTATTTACTAAGCAAAAAAAAAACGACATGGCTAATAATCCAAGCCCACCACGCATAACTCGATACAATAATTTCATCACACTAACCTAATCTTATAAGTCAATCTTTCAAAGATGTGAAAATAATGGTTCAACTAAAACTTAAAATAATAAGAGTCCTCTCCTATATAGAAGGAGAGGGGATTACATGGATCTAGTTAAGTGTTATACAGTGTTCTCATATGCTCCGCATGAGGCATAAGCGGCCGCATATCCTTAGCCGCTCCGCATACAACTATGCAGTGCTATTTTTGGACATTGACTGAATATGTGGCTTGTGGTCCGCATATGCGGCCGCTTAGGCCCCGCATTTCATTTGGTGACTTAACTAAAAAAATATAAATAAAAATTCAAATAAAATCAACCAAATTAAATGACAACTTCTATATAGTTGGTTTTAGATCAGATATTGAAATTTGTCTACCTCAAAATTTATTCCGTTTTGAATGAGCGGTGCACAATATATTATTACATTTTACAATTATCAATATTTCATTATGTTCTTTCCTTTGCTCTTTTTTCTTTTCTATTTTGCTCTAAGATTAAAACATGTTGCACTTCCAACAGTTCTTATTTTGTCTTGTATAAAAGGGGAATCTATTGGAGATATTAATTGGATATGATACTTTCTTTTACAAAGTATCAAATTTGTGTGTTGCCTAGGGAACAATTTCTATTCCCTATGACTTTTTCTTCTCTATTTATTACTGACTTGACTTCTTCATATCATTTTGATGTTTTGATTTTGTTTTTGATGTTCTTTTTCTATTTCTACTTTGAACTACCATGTGTTGTGTTGTTGTGGTTATTGCTATTGTGTTCATTCAATAAATGTTCTGCTCTAAAACTGTATGTGTTAGTGTGTTGTGTTACTTGTATATTGTAGCACATTATATAAACTTAGGGTTTCATTGATTGATTTTTCTTCTTAATGATTGGAAAATATGTGTTTTTTTTGTTGAGTTTTGTGGAGAAAACATGTGCGGCGGAAGCAACAAACTAAATTTTTTATGCAACCCGAAACAGGATCTCGTCGACAACAGCGTATTTAGAAGGAGTGTTTGTGGGACATACCTTATCGCGGAGCAAGTCCGGCGATGTCCCGTTGCACGATGGCGTGAAACGCTACTGGCCTACATGGATGGCATACTCAAATCTAGGAATATAGGCTAATACTCCATTCTTCTAGGCCCCTACTTGTATATGTGGTAACCAACCTCCTTCCTCTCTATTTGACATTCTTTTGAATACATACCTTTTAGTAAGCATAATTCACTACTTTAAGCTAGAGTTAACTTTGATGGGGACCTTATAACCCTTGACTCATTAATAACTAATAATCATGGAATATTAGGATGCAATAACTCCAATAATTGAAATTATAGGAAATTGGTGGATAGTAATACCACACTTTTGTCCCGATATGGATTCAATACCATAGTGTGATGTTTAGATATTGAGTGAGAGAACTGAAGACAACTAAAAAGGGTTTACTCAATTTGACCATTAGTATAAGTTTAAAACCCTAATTAGGTGACTAAGCATATAATGGGGAAAATACAACACAAACAATCTCAACTACTAAAAATAAGTCCAAATTCGTGTTCCTCACACCCAAATTAGCTAACCTACATATTTTGAGCTTAATTAATCAACTCTCGTTGAACCCAAACAGAGTATACAATAAGGCAATAACCCAAAAAGGATTTACATTGAAGAAGAGGACAGGCGGGCAACAAGCTGCGCCGCTAGTCCTTTTTGGATAGAGCTTAATTGAATATCATATACACCCCTTATAGCAATTTAGGAGATAAATATACAAGTTTAATATTCTTTATGCAATTTATTCGAATGTCACGCTCATTTCCCCCCTAAGTTCTGATTATTTGCATGTGATTCTAAGCTGGTCACGCGGATCCTTATCGGGTCGAGTAGATGGAATTTTCTATCGGCTTGGCTTATCCAATTTTTTTAGTATGTCTGTCTACTTCCAAGCTGATATGGGATTTTCCCAACTTCATCCTGGGGGGGGGGGGGGGGGGGGTATTAGAGAGTGTTTATTTCAGTGTTGTCAAGGCGCTAGGCAAGGCTGCTCAAACTAGGCGCCCAGCCTAGTATGTGCATTATATGGGTGTCTAAGGCCTTTTAAGCCTAAATTAAGTCATTTAAAGGATAAATTAGCATGAATCAAGTCTGGATTTGGTCGAATTAGATTAGCTTGAGTCAATTTATGGCTGAAATAGGTCTGATTTAGGCAAAATCAGGCCAAATTTTGGAAAATTAGGGAAAACATGTTTGATTTGGGCCAAATTGATAAGTCATAAAATCACTTCCTCATATGTTTGTTGTTCTTGCTCTTTTTCTTTTCTTTTTTTATCCTTTCTCCTGCATTTTAGTCCTTAATCCTACTGTTGCTGCGTTTTTTTTTTTGAGTTATTCCTCCTATACCCCCTCCTACTCCGAAATCCTACTACGCTGTGTTTTTTTTTATTCTGTTTTCTTCAAATCCTCTTTTACATCACCTATGCTTCGTAATGTTGATGATGTTGTACTTTCTACTTTCCTCTTTTACATCACCTATTCCTCGTGATGTTGCTGCTGTTGTTTATATTTCTTTTGTTTTGTTTCCCATCCTCCATTTCCTCTCTATTGAGTTACAACCTCATCCCGCCCTTTTTTCCCTGTTTTCTTTTATTCTTTTCTATATCTCCTGCTCCAATTGTTGTTGCAGGCTTGTTGATATTACTTCCCTTTTTCCTTCCTATTCCCATCTCCTGCTACTTCTGTCATAGCCTCATTCTGCCACCCTTTTTCCCTGCTTTCTTTTCTAAGTCTCCTGCTCCAATTGTTGTTGCAGGCTTGTTGATATTACTTCCCCTTTTTCTTCCTATTCCCATCTCTTGCTACTGCTGTCATAACCTCATTCTGCCCTCTTTTTATGTTTCCTATATGGTATTATATGTAGTATATATGTATAATAAGAATCAAATTAACATACTGAAAAAGATACAAAATTTAAAAAACGCCCAGAACAGCCTAGGCGCCCCTTGGGAAATGCTGACCGCCTAGCCGCCTTGACAACCATGGTTTATTTATGTTATTAAGTGTTTTGTAATATGGGCCCAAGAATGTCTTGGCCCATTAAGGTTAGGTTGTGTTTGTACGCTTCCATGTTCTCCTATTTATACGAGCAAGGTTTCTTCTATTCAAGACAACAAATTAGCCGTGTCTTATTATTTGAGATATTAGAGAGTCTGTTTATTTATGTGATTAAGTATTTTGTAATATGGGCCCAAGTATGTCTTGGCCCATTAGGGTTAGGTTGTGTCTGTATGCTTCCATGTTCTCCTATTTATAGGAGCGGGGTTTCTTCTATTCAAGAAAACAAATTAGTCGTCTCTTATTATTTTAGATGGTATCAGAGCAGAGATCCAAAAACCTGACCTTTAAACAAAAAGGAGAAAGGAAAGAGAATCCTAGCCGGAGGTGGCCGCCCGTTCTTCCATGGTGTGCCGCCCGCAGGCCCTTTGCTAGACTCTTTCCCAAATCCATACGCTGCCAGTCTCGTTTACAAAGCTTTCCACCGGCCAACTTCCTTCCGTCGTACCAACCCTTGAGATCCGCTGCTTCAGTCTACACCATCCTGTTAACGGCACGAGCAAAGACATGGATGGATTTGTCGTTGTCCCCTACGAAGCCTTTTTGGTTCATTTACCCCTTTGAATCTGCACTGTCCATCTATTTTAGTTCTCTCCCCTACTGTAATCCTTTAGATCGTTGGTAGCACGACTTCCTTCTGCTACGAGCGTCAGCATCACTTGGGTCGTGAGCTTGATGCCCACAATATATATTATATATATGTGTGTGTAAAACATAAATATGTATATACAAGCAAAACCAAGACTAAATAGAAGTGATTTCTGTAACTTAATAAGATTGATTAGAGGTCAAAGATTACTATAATACTATAATAAATATTTAGCAAATAATGAGTATCAATGATTGTAATATTATATCCATTTAAGAATTATTAGGAACAAGGAACCAAAATTACTTAACAATGAAATGAAATTTACCGACAGTAAATAAAAAAGGTAGCAAACAAAAGACAAATTTAACCTTGAAGATTGAAAGATCTCACTCATAGAATAATAGTGATAAATTCAATTACAAGAAAATGATAAGTAACTACGACAACAATTAATAGAAAACTTTTACTAAATGTTTGTAATAATCTTAAAAGTAGAAAAGTTGGTGAGTAACATAAGACATTAGCATCCATAACAGAGACGTGTGCCTCAGCTAAGCCTCAAAGCCTCATTGTTGTGAGGCGAGCCTCAGACATTTTGAGACGTAAGCCTCAGTCCGGGGCAATGAGGCGTAAGCCTCAAGGCGTACTTAGGATAGCCTCGCCTTGAGGCGTAAGCCTCGAGAGCCTCAAGGCGGGTTTTTTAATACCATGGTTGCATGTTTAATCTTTCACGATGCTGGTTGTAAGATGGATGGAGAGGCAGGAAGAACAGTGCATGATGGTAAAAGAAGGGGACATCGTGCGCAGGTTGACAGTGCAAATATTTTCAGGTCAGCAATTTATTTTTATCAACGTCCCTTGTTTGGGTTTGCCTAAATCCCCATAAAGTACAACAAATTATATAAATTTAAGAACTGTTGCAGAATTTAGTAGGTCCTCGAACAACAATGGGCCCTATTGGATGTAATGCCTAAAGTTGGGTTCACAAAACTACCTAGAAAGATGTTGGTTTGATACAATGTTCCTGTCAAATATAGTTACTATCTTCAGTAGCTTTGGTGAATTTGTTCCTCTTGTATTTGTCTAACAAGCTCTAGACAAACTAATAGCAGAATACCATATCAAGAGGCCATCAGGTAGGGGGATGCTATCTGGCATGGATACATCATAGTGGTGGTACTATCTATTTTTAACTAATGCAGTATGGCCTTATATTGGTCGAGGTCTTCAAGGGTTTATATCCACATTTGTACCCTTTTGATTGGAGAAAAAACAATTACATGCACGTGAATGGCCCATTGCATATCTAGAGTTGCTAATTGTCTATAAATTTTATATTGAAATATAAGGATTATTCATATTCATTTCCATGCATATATGACGATACAACTGCAATGTCAATATGATAATTTCAGATCTACTCCAATCAAATGTTTTTGGCATACGATGTCTATATCAGTGTTTTAAAAAGCGGCCCAGGCGGCCGCTTAAGCGGCCGCTCCAAATAGGCCTTAGGCGGCTGGTCAGGCAGTTTTGCATTAAGCGGCCGCTTCATGCCCGCTCAACCCGCTCAAGCGCCCGCCTAGACGCTGTTTCTGAGCGCCCGCCTGAGTCCGCTTAAGTGAAAAGCAGGACCTAGACCCACTTCCTAGGCCTAAAAGTGAAATGTAATGATATTTTCATTATGTAATATTACACTATTGATATTGTATAACATTATTTAGCATGTTGATATGATATTATTGTATTAAGTAACTATGTATGTATCTAAATACTGTATAGTAGTTAATCAGTGTGTAATACTACACTGATTCTGCTGCTATATACAGTAGTGGCGACTATGTACCTATTAAGTCTGTTATAGCAAGTAATACTAACATAAAACTTACCATGTACATGTAACATAAAACTATGTAATTGTCACAACTCAGTAATATTGTACTGCTGTATAGTACTAATTACTAACTATAGAACATTAATCTAAGAAACAACCAGTGTGTAAATGTAATACAAAATCAATGCATATTTCTGTGAAGTACGGTACTATTATATTACACTAACTACTAACTACTAAGTGCATTGTATCATGGCTTGATACTAGTATACGACTATATGTGATAAATTTATCTATATTGTACTAACTATTAAGTAGATCACATTATTACATGATAGTATGATACTAGTATACTGTTATATATAAGAAATGTATCTTTATGCTTCATCTATACATAATCAACTATTAAGTAGCAATATTGTTGTGTAGGGTGAATTTTACACTGCCACAAGGGTTTGGTTATGTATATAAGTTTCTTAAAAAACATTATATATATATATATATATACAAATGTGTGTATTTTTGTATACAATCATATAGAAACTTAAGAATCCGCTTTTTCAAAAAGCGACCGCTTGAGCGCCAGGCTTTTTCAAAAAGCGACCGCTTGAGCGCCCGCCTGGCGCTCAAGCGGCCACAAGGTGGTGTCCGCACGCCTCCCGCTTCCCGCTTTCTAAAACATTGGTCTATATATGATATAATGTTTCATGCAGAGTGCTAATATGATACAATGTTTCATGCAGGCTAATAAGAATGTCCGTCTAACTTATAATGAAGTTTATTAGCTGGTGATGAAAAGGTCATTAATTAGTTGAAAAGGGACAATCTTATCAAAGGCTTGCCAAGATAAATATCGAATAAGACAAAGGATGTTAACCAAAGAGATGATGTCAACTCCATTGTAGACACCTGGTTTTCTAACCACTTTGTTCCATTTCTGGTTGTAAGGGAATAAGCAGATCTATTTCCTAATATATAGCATACATATATATTTACACCTATAGTGATTCTAGAAATCTAGACATTACCCACTCCTGTCCAGAATGCAATGTTGAACATTGACCTTCTAGATGTGCTGTTTGACGTCTACAGTTATTAATGGTCTAAAAAACACCCGTCTGCCATGAAATTTTCAGTTTTTATCAAGATTATACGCTCTCTTATCTATTGTATGCTTTAATGTGTTGGTTGATTCTAGCAGCGGAAGGCGTCAGTACCATGGGTATCTTCATGTCCCTTACTTGAGAATTGAGATGGCAAATTACAAAAAAGTTTCCCAACCATTTTAATGTTAGAGGCATACACTGGAAATATGGAGGCAAACTGATGCAAGTCTAAACATATCCTAAATGGTGCACAACGAAAAATGCAAAAAAAAGGCATGTGTAACAATAGATTAGACGAACATCCCCCATTTATTAATATGTAATGCACAGATTTACTTGCTTATGAAGTACAATGGTGTTTGCCTATCTAGACCTTGTCTTTCCAAAATCCAATCCATTGATCTTCATGGTTACAATAATAATAGGCCACTAAAATTTATTATATAGTATGTTCTTAAGATATTTAAGAAGATCAACGATTTAAAATTTTCAAAAAGTTACTGCTTCTTTAAAAATGACTGAGGTGTATGGTGCCTCTGGTACTCGAGTGTACACCAGCCATACATACATACATGCCGGCAAGGAAATAGCCCGGTTGGTGAATTCCGTTAGTCCCCAATGAAGGGACCCAGGTTCGAAACCACACGGAGAAGAATCTCTTGATTTATCACCCTCCCGGACGTCCAGCCTCCGCCACGGGTTATGGGAGAGGGGGAGAGAAATCATACATACATACATACACAGACATATATATATATATATATATATATATATATATATATATATATATATATATATATATATAATCAACAGTTTATAAATAGGAGGATGAGGAAGAAAAAATTCATGGAGTATGTAGTAAATAGGTTAGTAGAGCAGCATTAAATGGATAATAGCACAGCAGCACTAACTCTGTAACAAAGCAGCAATTTGCTGCTTGGTAGAGCAAAAAAAATAAGAAACGAAAATGAAGAGGAATGCAGTAACATTGCAGACAACTTTGTTGCTTGGTGGAGTTGTAAAGGAAAAGAAAAAACAAGAGGAAGGATTAAAGAGGAAGAATAAATATCAAAAGAAATGAAAAAAATGCCCAAATTTTAGGCCAAGTAGGCACCTAGGCACGCCCATAGTGACAACTTCAGGATTCGGCAATTTTTCGGATAGCCAGAAAAAATCGGAATTCATAAAAATCCGGAAAATTTATGAAAAATCGATAAATTTTGCTCAAAGTTCAGTCAACGATTCGGATATAATCGAGAAAAAGTTGGATATACACACACACACACACACACGAACATATATATGGGATTAAGAGAGGCATTCTCTCCCCCTCTCCCACACCGGTGACGAAGGCAGAACGTCCGGGAGGGTGGTAAACCAAGCAGCAGCTGGGATTTGAACATAGGTCCCTTTGTCAGGGGACACCATGTTTCACCACTTGAGTCACTCCTTGTCGGCCACAGACATATGTATGTATGTATGTATATACATACATATCAAATACATGTAACTATTAAACTCACAAAACATACAATCTTATTGACAAAAGGTAGGAAAAGAATTAATATATACATACATATCAAATACTTGTAACTATTAAACTCACAAAACATGCAATCTTATTGACAAAAGGTAGGAAAAGAATTAAGGACTAGTTGAGCAATAACAATGGATTGTCAGAAGAGGGGGGTTTGGAGGTTTGATGTATATCATGAGTTTTGTGTACATGGTTTGGTAAAAAAAAGAGCAAGCGACTAAAAAAACCGCAAGAAATCGTATAAATCGCAAAAAAGCGGGATACATCGTGTAGTCTTAAAAAATCGACAGATGATGTATTAATCATACTGAACATTTGGGAGCCGATAAAATCACAAAAAAATCATCTATTTTTTTTAAAATTTGGAGACTTTTGTTACAATGGGTGTGTCTAGGCGGCTGGTCAGGATACGCAACAGCCTAATTAGGTTGGGAACCCAGGATTTGGAGGCTAGGTGGCCGCCTAGGCGGGCGCCCTTATAACTATGATAACACATGAAACTAATTATCTCAATACTCCCCCTCAAGTTGGAGAGTAAACATCGTATAATCTCAGCTTATTATTTATTTATTGGATCAGATTAGGAGGAAGTGGTTTTGCGAGGATATCTACCACCTAATCTCTAGTTTCCTGTATGGCATAACTATCTGCTATGCCTTGACGAGATCACGTTCAAAGTGATACTCAACTTCAATATGTTTGGTACGCTCGTGGAAGACCGGGTTGTCTTCGATATGAATAGCAACCTAATTATCACAACATAATGATGTTAGTTGTTAGATAGGAATTCAAAATTCAAAGAGGATGGATTGGACCCACTGCAAGTCACAACATGCATGTGTCATGGTGTGATATTCGGCTTTGGTGTTTGAGCAGGAAACAACTATTTGTTTCTTGCTCCTCCAGGCAACCGGGTGATTACTCGTGAGGATACAATATCCAAAGATAGATCTTTTGTTTTGAGGGTCCCCAGCCCAATCTGCATCCGCATATTATGTGATAGTTAGTGACTTATGTTGGGATCGTTCATAGAATAAGACTTTTCCTTGGAAACTATTTTAATGCCGCAATATACGATGTATACCAGTCCAATGAGTCTGAATAGGTGTAGTCATGTGCTGACTAACGACCCCAACTACATAAGAATATATAATCATGTAATCATTAAATATATTAGTTTCCCAACAACCCCCCAGTATTTCTCTACATCAAGAAAGAGCCCCCCCTCATTCAGAGCCTTCACGACGTAACCCATCAAAGTGGAGACGGCTTTGATTCAGTCATGCTTGTCTCTTTTAATAGATCATGGACGTATCACATTTAAGAGAGATTGATCCCTTGATTGGATCAAAGAACTTCAATGCCAAGATAACATTAAAGATTCCCCAAATCATTCGTGTGGATATTGAGTAAGAGAGCCTTCTTCATATTAGATATTTCTGATTTATTATTCCCAGTGATCACAATATTATCAACGTTGACAGCAAGCAAGACATGTGCTTTTTTGGAATTGGGAGGAAAATAGTGAGTCGTCACTCACAATCCTCTTGAATCCCAATCTAGAACAGTGTATGTCCATACCATCTCAGACGACCCTCGTGCAACTTGTCCACAATACTCGTCACCCCCACTTTGTTCCTAATATAGTCATTTCTCAAGAGAACTTTTCTTGTTTTCTCACACATCCATCTCAACATACACATTTGGTCCATATTCATCTTGTTGAGACCTTGTTTATTCACTGTCGAACATTCACTCCCATATAGCATTGTTGGTCGCATAGTTGTTCTATAAAACTTACCTTTTTAATTTAAGAGGGATCTCCCAGTCATGCAATACTCCAGTTGCACTCCTCCATTTCAACCATCCTATAGCGATCATATGACAAACATCATCTTGAACATCCTCATCCATTTGAATAACGAAACCCAAGTAAAGAAATTTATCACATTTTGGTACACCCACTCTGTCCAACTTGGCCCCAACGTTCACAATTCCATACTGGCCGAAATTGCAATGCATATACTCAGTTTTGCTCCTAGTAATCATCAATCCTTTTGATTTCAACACATTTCTCCAAAGTTCAAGTTTTGTTTCATCAATTAACACAATATCACCAACAAATAACATGCACCAAGGAATATCATCTTGAACATGCTTTGTCAACTCATACATAACAAGACCCAACAGATATGGGCACAGTGTTGATCCTTACTGTACCCCAATTATGATAGGAAATGTCGGTGTCTCCCCTCTAGGAGTCTTCACACTTGCAGTCGAGCTATCATACATGTCTTTAATCAAGTTAATGTATTGGATGGTACACTTTTTTCTCCAAAAACCCCCAAAACACTTGCTGAGGTACTCGCTCATAAGCCTTTTCTAGATCAATATAAAAACTTTTGTTCTCTAAATACTTCTCCATAAGGTTCGTTAAATCATTATCAAAAAAAGGTATTTGTCATTGATCTTCCTGGCAAGAAACCAAATTGGTTGTTTGATATGTGTTATAGATATTAGCCTTTGCTCTGAACAAAGTGTAACTCATTAACTTCATACCTCTGTAGTTTGCACAGCTATGAATATCTCCTTTGTTCTTATAGATAGGGACTATAGTACTATTTCTCTACTTATCTGACATCTTCTTGGTCTTCATGATCTTGTTAAAGAATTTCGTTAACTACAGCTCCTTCATCCCACATATTCTTCCATTCATTAATGGGAATATCGTTTGGTCTGCATGCCATTCCCAATTTCATCTTTTTCAAAGCATTCTTGACCTCAAAAAAGTGAAGACCTACGACAACCAACAATATTTTTTTTCCAAGGGCGGATCAACTAATTCTCATGTGTTATTATGGCAAAGAGCCATCATCTCATTCTCCATCGCAACTTTCCTCCCAAGATGACTAAGTGCAGGTGCAGCCACATGATTTGAAGGAATGGTGGAAGAATAAAGAACAGCTAAGTTTTAGAATGTCAGAAGCAAGCTGATTAACCCCCTTGAAGCGGGAAGCATGTCTTAAAGCAGACTCAAGTAGGCACTTTTTGAAAAGCAATCTGCATTGTTAAAAAAAATAAGTGACAATCATACTACTAACATAAAGAAATATTAATCAACAATCAAGCTTTTTGGATGACATTCCACTACATCAAAATGACTATCATACATTAAAAAGGGTCCTAATTACAAAAGTAAATGATTACAAGCTAAAAAAAAACCTCAAACATCAAAAGAAATCATATACCTCGCTCCTAGAACGAATGAAAACAAAATCATCCTATAAAGATGTCGCAAGGTCCTTGAGATCTTTGTTTACTATCCATCTTGTTGTCATCATCGCCCTCAGATTCAACATCATTGTACTCCTCGTTTGCTTTCTTCTTTGCATCCAACTTTAAAGCAGTAAACCTTCTGCTTTTCTTGGTCTCTAGAGCTTCTTCTTACCCTAACTTTTGCAACCATTCCGCAAGTTACTTCAACACCTAGATAGATTTCTTCTTCATCTGGGTCTAGTCGTACCATCCAATCTTTAGCTTTGCCTCTTATCTTGAGGGTCTATAGGATCATAATCCTTTTCATGTTTGTCCTTTCGCTCCTTAAGTTTGGCGTTAAATTGAATGAACACCAACGCTTCAACCTTTTTCACATCGAGCCTACTTCTCCTTTTTGTATGAATCTGGGCAACAAATAAACTAATAATATAAAACATGCATTCGTACATAGTTACATTATGGTATTATATACACAAATCAATTTGCCCTTTATATTACCATCTCAGATGTGCTCCAATCTCTTTCACATCCTAACGATGAACAAGTTATATTTAACACTCGGATGGCCATTTTTTGCAAGTAAGGTGTAGCACAACCAAAATATATCCACCATTGGACTGCAGGATAAAGGTAAAATGAAGTGAAGTCGGTAAAGTAGGTCATGCAGACAGCCATAACCTTAAATGTAATGACAAAGACCCATCTCTACCCATACTTCGATCTATGTTGGTGTCATTTCGTTGTCTAACAACAGTTGGTCTTCCAAAAGAACCTAACCCATCTTTATACGCTCATAATTCTAACTCCTTCATGACGATGCCATCTTAGATATGTGACTCAGGGTAGAATGTCTCAATGCACTCTATGAGACCATCCATAATCGAACTGGTACTATCAATCTCAGCAATAAAAAATGGGTGCAAATAATACTTGTATAATTTGAGTGTAATGAAGTGTTAGCGTAATATCTAATTTCATCAAATTAATGGCAAATAGTAGTAGTGGTGTGCAACTACTTGCAGCATGTAAGGGCCGATTGAGTTCGTTGTCCTATTTATCTCTGACTATTTGAAACACCTGACTATGAAGCGGCCCATCATCAGCTAACTTTTTATCTAGCTCATCAAGCGCGTCATTATAGCTGATTGAATGTATGGTGGGTTGTTTTCTCCCCATCAACTAGTCGTAGAACATTGACCATCATTTTGAAAATTTTAAGCACCAATTGAACTCCTCTCTGAAATTGGGATACACTTTCATTGCAGCCTTAATGCCCTCAGGAGTCTTTGAGAATTTGCATTTGAGCCATTCTTCAGAAAGAAACATCCTTCTTAAATGTGACGTCATTCAAGAGACTTTCCAAGCTCAGAAATGTTGTAGCATATCTAGTGACACCCGGCTTGACCAGATCACATCCCAAGAAGCTTCTCATGATACTTTGCATTGTGTGTCTGCCCTAAACAATCAACAGCCTTGAGAAATAGGCCCAAAATGGCTATTGACACATATATTTGAGATACTTCTATTGTGCTTGTCTGTTCAAGCATGCGTTGTCAAAGAGCAACCAAACCACTTCCATTTTTCCCTATGTAGTGTAACCAGACTGTTTCCATTTTTCCCTATGTAGTGTACCCAGACTGTTTCCATTTTTCCCTATGCAGTGTGTGGGCTTCTTTGGTAGCTTCAACCTCTTGCAGTCTTGCCTGAGTAATGATTCCCTCAACTACCAATAAAGTGGTCCCTTGATCAGATCCAAACTAACCTACGGATTCTAGCATAACTTGAAAGTTGTTGAGGTTTACGGTATTCATTGGGATCCCTAATTAGAAAGAATAAAGCGAGTGCATAACAATTTACAAAAAATAGTGTAATAGTTAGGGTTCTATAACATTTGAATCTAGAATTTGAAATTGTACGAGTACGAGTCAGGGTTTTACGAGCCCCATAAATCCATGGAGCTATATATTGACATGTCCTAGCCCTCTGCTCTTTACCTAACATGTCTTGTATTGTTGATTGCTTTGACAACACCTTTTTCTGACAACGTTCTTTGGATTTCTATAGAAAAAAGTGTCAATTTTAGCTACAATCTTTGGCTTCTTTTTTGTCTATCCCCAATGTCGACAATGTCATCACACATATGTCAATTTCTACCTCACCACGTAGATTCTTCAACTCTTGAGCCCTCTTGTTCTACTTCTCAGCATATTTGTTCAGATACTATATAATTTCCCTCTTCGCCTGGGGAGTAACCTTCTTGCATGCGTTGACATCTCCACGCAAGTACGTAAGATGTTCCTTGAATTAAAAAATTCCACCCATCGATAGATGACCAGAGAATTTGCATTTCACTTTCTCTTTTCGGGCTAGATCTGGAAGAGTGCAATACTACTACTCGGGATCATTTGACTTACCCAAACTTTGATCACTCCCGTCCACACTAATTATGATAGAAAATATAATAATCAGTAGATTAATTTATAATTAGAGTAAGTACATTTTAGAGTCATAGACTCATAATGCATACAATTAAAGATCACAAGTATGGTTAAGTCTTGATGTATGATTCATAGTAGTAATAACTACTGACTTTAAGTATGGTTATTAATAACACATAATAATACTACTCATTGGAGTACGCACTAGTTACTTAGATTAGTAGACTAATTAGAACGTCATTCAAAAGGTTAATAATAGCCTTATAAGGAAATAAGTATATAACAGTATTACATAATGTGACCAGAAATTCAGAAGGAAATACGTAAGTGTATACCTTATACAGTATAAGCAAGTGTACTACTAATGTTATATTAAGAGACGTCTACAAATAGTACTATGGTCCAGATATATAAGCAAGTATATCACCAACGTTGATTAGTTGTGAGAGAAGATGGCACGAATAATAAATATTGATTATTGTTTGACTTCTACAAACAAAATAGGTGACAACATTTATCAACAATGTTGATTCAATAAAAAAACTTACATGTCGACATCAGCATGTTAATTGGGAGAAGACTCGACTTCGGGAGGAGAAGATAGTGTCTTGGATATATTTCAAACAGCAAAGAAAAGAGGAGAAGGGGTACAAACCTGCTATTGTGGCACGTTCTGATGTTGCAACCCAAAAAAGAAGCAAATAATCCGAAGAAGAAGAAGAAGAAGCCAATGAATCAAAAAGTGGTATGTGTTGTACGTTCCGAGAGATCACTGAATAGAGTATACGTGGTATGCGGGAGAATATGCCATTTTGGATTTTTTTATATCTATATAAATATATAGTAATCATACAATTACATATTTAATGTGTACAAATACGCAACAATAAGCTAAATGTAAACAACCATAGATAATGTAACGTAAAAAAAATAGGAAATGGAAGTAGAAGGTAGGTAGGTGGTGGTTTTAGTTACATGAAGAATAGGGGGTGATGTTAGGAAATTGCCAGCTTAGCAGTTTGCTGGATCTTGTAACCCGGTTGTTGGCGAAGAAGCAGTCGATAGTATCGACACCAAGTCGATACCATCGACGCACGGAGGCTACAGCGTCGTAAAACGACAAAACCGACCCGCTGCAGTAGCGAACCCTTCCTTTGTCGCGCCCGACATCATCTCGATACCATCGACTCAGGTCGATGGTATCGACTTCCTTTAGGCGTCGGTTCTGTCGTTTTACGACGCTGTAGCCTCCGTGCGTCGATGGTATCGACTTGGTGTCGATACTATCGACTGCTTCTTCGCCAACAACCTGAAGGTGACTCGATACCATCGACATCAAGGTCGATAGTATCGACTTTTTCCTGCTTCTTTCGGCTGGCAACCTGTGACCATGTCGATGGTATCGACTTCCGTCGATGGTATCGACGGAAGCAAATACTCGTTTGTCCTGAAATTCAAAGACAAGATCAAATAAATCCACACAAATAATAATAATGTGATAATTAATGCTCACAATGATAAAACTAAGAGGATTTGACATAAAATGATGGCAAAGACCAAAATGGATGAATTATGCAATATTAACCATAAAAAATGACTAATAAAAGCACAAAACACATATCAAACAGGTCTATAAATGTGACTCAGAATCATCGCATCAAACTCCCCTAAGCTTGAATATTGTTCGCCCTCGAGCAACTCATCCTTAGAATAGGATTGCAAACGTCAACTGAAAAACAACACACCAACCCAACATCCCATATGACTCCCACTGAACATTCACAAACCGGCCTTCTCTAACTACAGAACGGTAATTACCCTAAAGGCGACAGTAATCACCAATAAAAGAAATTGACCTCCAAACCGATGAACACTATCACATAAGGCAGTTAACATAATAAAACTCGCCGGTTCAGCCTTAGTGCATCTTGTGATCGCCTAAACTACGTTGCTCGCAATAACTACCATCTAAATGGAAGCCGTTCTCCTGATATACATTAGTGAGGAGAAATTCACGGTGGCCTACCAATCCGAGCAACGGGTGGATGAAAATGGGTAGCTCATGGAAGAAAATGGGAGTATTGTACAGTTTCAACATGCATATACAAGAATGTCCTATATGATGCAAATGCACATTAGAAATGCCCTAATGCCTAAAATTGGGTGGAATGATGCATGCACTAACCATCCACCTCAAAACAAGATGGATATCTAGTCCAGCTACATCATGTACTCAATTATCCTGAAATGCAAGTGATATTACGTTCCTTTCTCCTTCTTATTTCACTTTCTTCTAAATTCTTTTTCTTTTCTCTTTTTTTTTCTTATTACAGATTTTCAGATTTTTTTACAGCCCACATATCCATAATTGCTTAAAGATAAATTTATTGGGCTATTTTCTTCATACTCAGAAATTTTTGCACTATTTAGAAGGTATGGAACAATTTAATTCACCATTGGGGAAAAAAATTGAGATACATGATATACTTTATGCATGATAATCATGAATGCAACTACATGGCATGCACCTAAAGGTAATGTGCATGCATCACTATATTTTTTTTTCTTTTTATGCAAACATATGGAAAATACCAATGCAAGTCCTATCTAAATGCTATGCACACAAAAAGGAATTAAAACTGCACTTTACTTCCAATTCTTAGGTGGATTATGAGAGAAAGATGAAATGAAGTGGAACGATCACAAGACTAGATGACTGAACCTTAGAAAGATATTATGTGTCCCTCCTTACTGACCTGTGTAGTAGTTTAGAGGGTTCTCTCTCTTACATCCAATTAAAGTCTCATTACCATTTGGTTAAGTTAGGCTCAAACAACCATTTCCGTCCACTTTCATGAATCATTAGGAGTACAGGTGTGAAATGTTGCTTTAAAGTTGACATAATCAATCATTTTCGTAGGATATATGCCCCAAGGTCAAACAAAACAAGCTAACCAAACACACAAAAATTTTCAAATTTCCCTTGAATTTCCCATGCACTAACAGCAAGATGACACACTTTTATGACGTCCACAATTACACTAGATAGCACGTGGATCCTACAAAACTAAAATTGCAAGAAACAAATAACAAGAGAACAAAAGCAATAACGCTAAAAACTGAAAACAATAAAAGATAGAGATGTTCCAACTACCCCCCTAAGCTTGAATTCGACTATGGCCTCATAGTCAAAAACAAACTTAAAGATTGGAACAGGGATACCAGATCACTCTTGTGGTGGTGGAGGCGGGTATTGCGGCGTCGTGGGGTCCCAAGACGGGTATTGCCCCTGAAAGGTCGGATCATACTGGGGCATCGGAGGAGGCTGTGGATACCCCCCAAAATAATTCTGGCTCCAGTAATGATCGTAAAACGGCTGCTGCTGCTGCTCCATCCTATGCAGCCGATCATGGATGTTCTCTTGATTTGCGAAAAGAAGACGTTCATTCTCGAAGATCGCATGTTGGTTGACAAAAAGCCGGTTGGTGGTATCTTGAATACCGGCGTACGCAGCGGTGTGGCTGTGCTGCGTCTGCTGAATATCTTGGAGCATGATGTACATGCCTTGCATGGAATAGGCATCCTCGCTAGGCTGCGAGGGCTGTGGTGATGGCGGCGTAGGCTGTGATGATGAAGACGCACCCGGATGCATCCGAGGACGCTTCCGGGGTGCTACTCGTGCTCGAAGAGGTGTGAATGCCTCTTCTGCCTCCTCTGCCTCGTCGTCCTGTCCGTCGTCGCCGCCGTCATTGCCGCCTTCTTCATCATCGGAGTCGATGGCTATGATCGGCCATCTGAACTGTTGTGCGCCCTCGATGTTGAAGACGGGATCCGGCAGCGCGCACTCCTGGTACGCTTGATTTACGTGGCAATGCGCAAAAGCCACACCAGCTCGGAGAAGAACGAGATTGGCTCGGTGTAGATGTTGCAAGTTGACCTTGCTTCTCGTAGAAAGAGGAGTCAGCTGATCGAGATTCAAGCCCAAGTAGAGGGCTACCTTGGTGACAAGCCCCCAAAATGAATCGGGGCTTTTCTCGTGCTCCTCTTCACCGCCAAAACTCGTTGTAAAAAGAATACACCCAAGTTGCATTCTTGGCGCTTCAGGAGCTGATATAAGAAGAAAAGATCCGTCTCCTGAAATTTGCTTAGCGCCAGATCACTTCGAGCAAAGATGGTGGAACTCAACATCCGGTGCAATACTCGAACAAACGGGTGCTCGAAGTCGGCTACCGCAGCGTTGTGGTAGCTCACCGACCTCCCTTGTGGCACCGTCACCAACTCGGAGAAGAGAGCGTCGTAGTTGGTGCGGTTATCCGACCGCCGGTGGTCGTACGAAGAATGATTCCAATTGAAGATCCTGTTGAATTGGCGAAGCGTGAGGGTATAGTCACGGTTGTACAGCCGGAAAGACACCCGGCCCTTTATCCATTCACGGTCGGTGGCGACGATGTCGTTGGGCACGACGCAGACGTCAAGTGACGCCATGAACTCCGCCACCAACTCTTTGTAGGTTGGCCACTCGCCGAAAAACGACTGGCCATCTGCATGGTACTGTAACTCATCGGGCCTCCTGCTTGTATGTTTCGCCTGCCCCTGCAGAACATAGGCCAAATTGGCCTCGAATCCGAGGTCTCGGATCATTTCCCGGTCCACATACCGGGTGGGTTCGATCTTCCTTTTTAAGATCTCCTCATAGATCTTCTTCACCTCTGTGGAAGGATGCATCATGCGCGGCCGTGCAACCGACCCGGGAGGAGGTGGCACAAACTCCTGAATCTCCTCCGGGTCCGCACGTGAAGAAGATGCTCCAGCGACGTGAACCATGTTGGCGACGAGAAAGGGATTAGAAAGAGAGCTCGGTGTAGAATGGAGATATGAATCTCCGCTCGGGGAAGATCGTCGCTCGGTGACGCTGCTCTTCGCTCTTGGATGGCTCGGGGGAGTGCTCGGCGCAAAGGGAGGAGATCACTCTGAAGGTGTGACGTCAAATGACGTATTGGTTCTCCTTAAATAGACTTGGCCGGCGCTACTGTTGGCCCGTCGATACTATCGACGCGAGTCGATGGTATCGACTTGGGTCGATGCTATCCGCCCCTCACTGGTATCGACGGTCGTCGATTGCTGGATCTTGTAACCCGGATCGCTGTCGTGTCGATACCATCGACTTGGGTCAATGGTATCGACGCTGCACCTGGATCGATGACGTGGAAGCCGCGATCGCCGTCGATTTCTTTGCTCGGATCGGTGACATGGATGGTCGATACCATCGACAGGTGTCGATAGTATCGACTTGGCTTCATTGCGACACCGCCTTTTTGCATTTCAACCTGGAACCATGTCGATACCATCGACGAGGTCGTCGATGGTATCGAGTTGACTGAGACAAATCGGTCTGAACTTCTCCAGAGATCTCGATGGTATCGACGCCTGTGTCGATACTATCGACGTTTCCTTCTCGACCAACTGTAGGTATGTCGATACCATCGTCGAGGCCGTCGATGGTATCGACTCAGAACGAAATCTGTAGTCGTCAACCTGTACCCTTATCGATACCATCGACGAGGGTGTCGATGGTATCGACTCTGCCTCAGCCTGCACAATGAACAAACGGATCAAGGTATCTTTTTTACACTAAAAATTAAATGAAAATAAAGCAACCTATGATTACTCTATCCTAATGGACCGATGGTTGGGTTGCCTCCCAACAAGCGCCCTTATTTAACGTCTTAGGCTAGACGGCTTCCGAGCATCTCATTCATCCGAAAGTGCAATGAGTTTAACCTCATTCACCTTCCTCTTGTAACTCTCCCCAAAATAGAGCTTCAGCCTTTGTCCATTCACCAAAAACGTGGTATCACCATCACGCACTAAAATCGCGCCGTGTGGTTTGACCTCTTCCACCACGAACGGTCCACTCCACCGGGATTTGAGCTTCCCGGGATGTAACTTGAGTCGGGAGTTGAACAACAAAACACTATCTCCTTTCTTGAACGTGCGCAACTCGATGTGGCGATCGTGGATCAGTTTTGTGCGCTCCTTGTATATCCGGGCATTCTCATATGCCGTCATCCAACTCATCCAGCTCATTCAATTCGAACATTCTCTTTCTCCCAGCTTCATCATAACTTAGATTTAGCCTTCTAAGCGCCCAATGGGCCTTGTGCTCCAACTCCACCGGTAGGTGACAAGCCCGGCCATACGCCAACCTAAAAGGCGTGGTGCCTATAGGTGTTTTGTAGGTCGTTCTGTACGCCCACAATGCATCCGGTAGTAGGGCACTCCAGTTCTTCCTCGTGGATGCCACCGTTCGCTCTAGAATCTTCTTGATTTCACGGTTTGAGACCTCCACTTGGCCTTGAGTCTGCGGATGATATGGGGTGCCAATGTTGTGCTTGACCCCATATTTCTTCAATAATGTCGAGAACTTCTGATTCCTAAAATGTGTACCCCCGTCACTGATTATCATTCGGGGCATCCCAAACCTGCAGAAAATATTCTCCTTCACGAACCTGCACACTACAGTGGAATCATTAGTCCTTGTGGGGATTGCTTCCACCCACTTCGACACATAATCAACTGCTAACAAGATATATAAATTGGAGTTCGAGGACACAAAGGGTCCCATGAAATCTATGCCCCACAAATCAAATACCTCAACTTCCAGAAATACATTCAGGGGCATCTCCTGTCGCTTTGAGATATTACCTGTTCGCTGACAAGGATCACATTGCCTCACAAAATCGTAGGCATCCCGAAATAAAGTTGGCCAATAAAGGTCGCTTTCCAAAACCTTAGCTGCCGTTCGCGCGCTGGCATGGTGTCCTCCCGTAGGGGATGCATGGCAATGATGGAGAACACTCTCGTACTCCACTTCAGGCACACACCTGCGTAAAATACCGTCCCTGCATTGCTTAAGAAGAATTGGATCATCCCAAAAATAGTATCTCAAAGAATGAAAAAATCTCTTCTTCTCCTGATATGACCAATCTTCCGAGATGATCCCGCAAGCTAAATAATTTACAATTTCAGCGAACCAAGGCTCTTTAGAGTTAATTTTCAAAAGATGTTCATCCGGAAACGTCTCGGTTATGGGTATATACAAATCTTTTTCATCCACCCTATCTAACCTAGACAAATGATCAGCCACTACATTCTCAATTCCATACTTATCCTTGATTTCAATGTCAAATTCCTGTAAGAGCAAAATCCACCTAATGAGGCTAGGCTTTGCGTCTTTTTTCTCCATCAAGTATTTTATTGCAGCATGGTCAGTCCATACAACTACTTTAGATCCTACTAAATACTGCCGGAATTTTTCGAAAGCAAACACAACGGCAAGTAATTCTTTTTCAGTAGTTGTATAGTTCAATTGGGCATCATTCAGAGTTTTTGAAGCATAGAAAATCACGGCGGGCTTATTGTCTACCCGCTGCCCCAATACGGCTCCTACCGCAAAATCCGAAGCGTCACACATCAATTCGAAAGGTTTTGTCCAATCCGGCGTTTGAACAACCGGGGCAGAAATCAATTTTTCTTTCAAAACATCGAATGCATGTAGACACGTATCATTGAAATCGAAAACCGCATCTTTCTCCAAAATCTCGGATAAAGGTTTTGCAATTTTAGAAAAATCCTTTATGAATCGCCGATAGAAACCGGCGTGTCCCAGAAAACTTCTCATTTATTTGTCCAATCCTAAAGATTCCTTTTTGAATTGATTAAATTAACCTTTAATCGATTGTTTGCTTTGTTTTATTTTTATTTTCTTTTAATTTTGACAACAAACCCCAATTTGTTATTCGGCTTAGCTGATCGCAAATAGTTAGTAGGAGTCTCCGACAATTCCGAGTATCCCTGTGTTCGACTCAGGCCTCACAAGGCATGTACTACTCGACGCGTACACTTACGTTTTTAGCGCGTAGTAAAATACACGTCAAGTTTTTGGCTTCCATTTAGAAGGTAGTTATTGCGAGCAACGTAGTTTAGGCGATCACAAGATGCACCAAGGCTGAACCGGCGAGTTTTATTATGTTAACTGCCTTATGTGATAGTGTTCATCGGTTTGGAGGTCAATTTCTTTTATTGATGATTACTGTCGCCTTTAGGGTAATTACCGTTCTGTGGTTAGAGAAGGCCGGTTTGTGAATGTTCAGTGGGAGTCATATGGGATGTTGGGTTGGTGTGTTGTTTTTCAGTTGACGTTTGCAATCCTATTCTAAGGATGAGTTGCTCGAGGGCGAGCAATATTCAAGCTTAGGGGAGTTTGATGTGATGATTCTGAGTCGCATTTATAGACCTGTTTGATATGTGTTTTGTGCTTTTATTAGTCATTTTTATGGTTAATATTGCATAATTCATCCATTTTGGTCTTTGCCATCATTTTATGTCAAATCCCCTTAGTTTTATCATTTTGAGCATTAATTATCACATTATTATTATTTGTGTGGATTTATTTGATCTTGTCTTTGAATTTCAGGAAAAACAAGTATTTGCTTCCGTCGATACCATCGACGGAAGTCGATACCATCGACAAGGCCGCAGGTTGCCAGCCGAAAGGAGCAGCAAAGAGTCGATACCATCGACGCTGATGTCGATGGTATCGAGACACCTTCAGGTTGCTGGCGAAGAAGAAGTCGATAGTATCGACACCAAGTCGATACCATCGACGCACGGAGGCTACAGCGTCGCAAAATGACAAAACCGACGCCAAAAGGAAGTCGATACCATCGACGCGAGTCGATGGTATCGACCCGCTACAGTAACGGCTGGCTGCAAACCCTTCCTTTGTCGCGCCCGACATCATATCGATACCATCGACTCGGGTCGATGGTATGGACTTCCTTTTGGCATCGGTTTTGTCATTTTGGGACGCTGTAGCCTCCGTGCGTCGATGGTATCGACTTGGTGTCGATACTATCGACTTCTTCTTCGCCAGCAACCTGAAGGTGTCTCGATACCATCGACATCAGCGTCGATGGTATCGACTCTTTGCTGCTCCTTTCGGCTGGCAACCTGCGGCCTTGTCGATGGTATCGACGGAAGCAAATACTTGTTTTTCCTGAAATTCAAAGACAAGATCAAATAAATCCACACAAATAATAATAATGTGATAATTAATGCTCAAAATGATAAAACTAAGGGGATTTGACATAAAATGATGGCAAAGACCAAAATGGATGAATTATGCAATATTAACCATAAAAATGACTAATAAAAGCACAAAACACATATCAAATAGGTCTATAAATACGACTCAGAATCATCGCATCAAACTCTCCTAAGCTTGAATATTGCTCGCCCTCGAGCAACTCATCCTTAGAATAGGATTGCAAACGTCAACTGAAAAACAACACACCAACCCAACATCCCATATGACTCCCACTGAACATTCACAAACCGGCCTTCTCTAACCACAGAATGGTAATTACCCTAAAGGCGACAGTAATCATCAATAAAAGAAATTGACCTCCAAACCGATGAACACTATCACATAAGGCAGTTAACATAATAAAACTCGCCGGTTCAGCCTTGGTGCATCTTGTGATCGCCTAAACTACGTTGCTCGCAATAACTACCATCTAAATGGAAGTCGTTCTCCTGATATACATTAGTGAGGAGAAATTCACGGTGGCCTACCAATCCGAGCAACGGGTGGATGAAAATGGGTAGCTCATGGAAGAAAGTGGGAGTATTGTACAGTTTCAACATGCATATACAAGAATGTCCTATATGATGCAAATGCACATTAGAAATGCCCTAATGCCTAAAATTGGGTGGAATGATGCATGCACTAACCATCCACCTCAAAACAAGATGGATATCTAGTCCAGCTACATCATGTACTCAATTATCCTGAAATGCAAGTGATATTACGTTCCTTTCTCCTTATTTCACTTTCTCTTTTTCTTTCTTTTTTTAAATTGCAGATTTTCAGATTTTTTTTCAGCCCACACATCCATAACTGCTTAAAGATAAGTTTATTGGGCTATTTTCTTCATACTCAGAAATTTTTGCACTATTTAGAAGGTATGGCACAATTAATTCACCATTGGGGAAAAATTGAGATACATGATATACTTTATGCATGAAAATAATGAATGCAACTACATGACATGCACCTAAAGGTAATGTGCATGCATCACTATATTTTTTTTTCTTTTTATGCAAACATATGGAAAATACCAATGCAAGTCCTATCTAAATGCTATGCACACAAAAAGGAATTAAAACTGCACTTTACTTCCAATTCTTAGGTGGATTATGAGAGAAAGATGAAATTAAGTGGAACGATCACAAGACTAGATGACTGAACCTTAGAAAGATATTATGTGTCCCTCCTTACTGACCTGTGTAGTAGTTTAGAGGGTTCTCTCTCTTACATCCAATTAAAGTCTCATTACCATTTGGTTAGGTTAGGCTCAAACAACCATTTCCGTCCACTTTCATGAATCATTAGGAGTACAGGTGTGAAATGTTGTTTTAAAGTTGACATAATCAATCATTTTCGTAGGATGTATGCCCCAAGGTCAAACAAAACAAGCTATCCAAACACACCAAAATTTTCAAATTTCCCTTGAATTTCCCATGCACTAACAGCAAGATGACACACTTTTATAACATCCACAATTACACTAGATAGCACGTGGATCCTACAAAACTAAAATTGCAAGAAACAAATAACAAGAGAACAAAAGCAATAACACTAAAAACTGAAAACAATAAAAGATAGAGTTGTTCCAACTACCCCCCTAAGCTTGAATTCGACTATGGCCTCATAGTCAAAAACAAACTTAAAGATTGGAACAGGGATACCAGATCACTCTTGTGGTGGTGGAGGCGGGTATTGCGGCGCCGTGGGGTCCCAAGACGGGTATTGCCCCTGAAAGGTCGGATCATACTGGGGCATCGGAGGAGGCTGTGGATACCCCCCAAAATAATTCTGGCTCCAGTAATGATCGTAAAACGGCTGCTGCTGCTCCATCCTATGCAGCCGATCATGGATGTTCTCTTGATTTGCGAAAAGAAGGCGTTCATTCTCGAAGATCGCCTGTTGGTTGACAAAAAGACGGTTGGTGGTATCTTGAATACCGGCGTACGCAGCGGTGTGGCTGTGCTGCGTCTGCTGAATATCTTGGAGCATGATGTACATGCCTTGCATGGAATAGGCATCCTCGCTAGGCTGCGAGGGCTGTGGTGATGGCGGCGTAGGCTGTGATGATGAAGACGCACCCGGATGCATCCGACGCTTCCGGGGTGCTACTCGTGCTCGAAGAGGTGTGAATGCCTCTTCTGCCTCCTCTGCCTCGTCGTCCTGTCCGTCGTCGCCGCCGTCATTGCCGCCTTTTCATCATCGGAGTCGATGGCTATGATCGGCCATCTGAAGTGATGTGCGCCCTCGATGTTGAAGACGGGATCCGGCAGCGCGCACTCCTGGTACGCTTGATTTACGTGGCAATGCGCAAAAGCCACGCCAGCTCGGAGAAGAACGAGATTGGCTCGGTGTAGATGTTGCAAGTTGACCTTGCTTCTCGTAGAAAGAGGAGTCAGCTGATCGAGATTCAAGCCCAAGTAGAGGGCTACCTTGGTGACAAGCCCCCCAAAATGAATCGGGGCTTTTCTCGTGCTCCTCTTCACCGCCAAAACTCGTTGTAGAAAGAATGCACCCCAGTTGCATTCTTGGCGTTTCAGGAGCTGATATAAGAAGAAAAGATCCGTCTCCAGAAATTTGCTTAGCGCCAGATCACTTCGAGCAAAGATGGTGGAACTCAACATCCGGTGCAATACCCGAACAAACGGGTGCTCGAAGTCGGCTACCGCAGCGTTGTGGTAGCTCACCGACCTCCCTTGTGGCACCGTCACCAACTCGGAGAAGAGAGCGTCGTAGTTGGTGCGGTTATCCGGCCGCCGGTGGTCGTACGGAGAATGATTCCAATTGAAGATCCTATTGAATTGGCGAAGCGTGAGGGTATAGTCACGGTTGTACAGCCGGAAAGACACCCGGCCCTTTATCCATTCACAGTCGGTGGCGACGATGTCGTTGGGCACGACGCAGACGTCAAGTGACGCCATGAACTCCGCCACCAACTCTTTGTAGGTTGGCCACTCGCCGAAAAACGGCTGGCCATCTGCATGGTACTGTAACTCATCGGGCCTCCTGCTTGTACGTTTCGCCTGCCCCTGCAGAACATAGGCCAAATTGGCCTCGAATCCGAGGTCTCGGATCATTTCCCGGTCCACATACCGGGTGGGTTCGATCTTCCTTTTTAAGATCTCCTCATAGATCTTCTTCACCTCTGTGGAAGGATGCATCATGCGCGGCCGTGCAACCGACCCGGGAGGAGGTGGCACAAACTCCTGAATCTCCTCCGGGTCCGTACGTGAAGAAGATGCTCCAGCGACGTGAACCATGTTGGCGACGAGAAAGGGATTAGAAAGAGAGCTCGGTGCAGAATGGAGATATGAATCTCCGCTCGGGGAAGATCGTCGCTCGGTGACGCTGCTCTTCGCTCTTGGATGGCTCGGGGGAGTGCTCGGCGCAAAGGGAGGAGATCACTCTGAAGGTGTGACGTCAAATGACGTATTGGTTCTCCTTAAATAGACTTGGCCGGCGCTACTGTTGGCCCGTCGATACTATCGACGCGAGTCGATGGTATCGACTTGGGTCGATGCTATCCGCCCCTCACTGGTATCGACGGTCGTCGATTGCTGGATCTTGTAACCCGGATCGCTGTCGTGTCGATACCATTCTTCAGCCCAGGTGCAGCGTCGATACCATCGACCCAAGTCGATGGTATCGACACGACAGCGATCCGGGTTACAAGATCCAGCAATCGACGACTGTCGATACCAGTGAGGGGCGGATAGCATCGACCCAAGTCGATACCATCGACTCGCGTCGATAGTATCGACGGGCCAACAGTAGCGCCGGCCAAGTCTATTTAAGGAGAACCAATACGTCATTTGACGTCACACCTTCAGAGTGATCTCCTCCCTTTGCGCCGAGCACTCCCCCGAGCCATCCAAGAGCGAAGAGCAGCGTCACCGAGCGACGATCTTCCCCGAGCGGAGATTCATATCTCCATTCTGCACCGAGCTCTCTTTCTAATCCCTTTCTCGTCGCCAACATGGTTCACGTCGCTGGAGCATCTTCTTCACGTGAGGACCCGGAGGAGATTCAGGAGTTTGTGCCACCTCCTCCCGGGTCGGTTGCACGGCCGCGCATGATGCATCCTTCCACAGAGGTGAAGAAGATCTATGAGGAGATCTTAAAAAGGAAGATCGAACCCACCCGGTATGTGGACCGGGAAATGATCCGAGACCTCGGATTCGAGGCCAATTTGGCCTATGTTCAGCAGGGGCAGGCGAAACGTACAAGCAGGTTGCCCGATGAGTTATAGTACCATGCAGATGGCCAGCCGTTTTTCGGCGAGTGGCCAACCTACAAAGAGTTGGTGGCGGAGTTCATGGCGTCACTTGACGTCTGCGTCGTGCCCAACGACATCGTCGCCACCGACCGTGAATGGATAAAGGGCCGGGTGTCTTTCTGGCTTTACAACCGTGACTATACCCTCACGCTTCGCCAATTCAACAGGATCTTCAATTGGAATCATTCTCCGTACGACCATCGGCGGTCGGATAACCGCACCAACTACGACGCTCTCTTCTCCGAGTTGGTGACGGTGCCACAAGGGAGGTCGGTGAGCTACCACAACGCTGCGGTAGCCGACTTCGAGCACCCGTTTGTTCGGGTATTGCACCGGATGTTGAGTTCCACCATCTTTGCTCGAAGTGATCTGGCGCTAAGCAAATTTCAGGAGACGGATCTTTCTTCTTATATCAGCTCCTGAAGCGTCAAGAATGCAACTGGGGTGCATTCTTTCTACAACGAGTTTTGGCGGTGAAGAGGAGCACGAGAAAAGCCCCGATTCATTTTGGGGGGCTTGTCACCAAGGTAGCCCTCTACTTGGGCTTGAATCTCGATCAGCTGACTCCTCTTTCTACGAGAAGCAAGGTCAACTTGCAACATCTACACCGAGCCAATCTCGTTCTTCTCCGAGCTGGCGTGGCTTTTGCGCATTGCCACGTAAATCAAGCGTACCAGGAGTGCGCGCTGTCGGATCCCGTCTTCAACATCGAGGGCGCACAGCACTTCAGATGGCCGATCATAGCCATCGACTCCGATGATGAAGAAGGCGGCAATGACGGCGGCGACGACGGACAGGACGACGAGGCAGAGGAGGCAGAAGAGGCATTCACACCTCTTCGAGCACGAGTAGCACCCCGGAAGCGTCGGATGCATCCGGGTGCGTCTTCATCATCACATCCTACGCCGCCATCACCACAGCCCTCGCAGCCTAGCGAGGATGCCTATTCCATGCAAGGCATGTACAGCATGCTCCAAGATATTCAGCAGACGCAGCACAGCCACACCGCTGCGTACGCCGGTATTCAAGATACCACCAACCGGCTTTTTGTCAACTAACAGGCGATCTTTGAGAATGAACGCCTTTTTTTCGCAAATCAAGAGAACATCCATGATCGGCTGCATAGGATGGAGCAGCAGCAGCAGCCGTTTTACGATCATTACTGGAGCCAGAATTATTTTGGGGGGTATCCACAGCCTCCTCCGATGCCCCAGTATGATCCGACCTTTCAGGGGCAATACCCGTCTTGGGACCCCACGGCGCCGCAATACCCGCCTCCACCACCACAAGAGTGATCTGGTATCCCTGTTCCAATCTTTAAGTTTGTTTTTGACTATGAGGCCATAGTCGAATTCAAGCTTAGGGGGGTAGTTGGAACAGCTCTATCTTTTATTGTTTTTAGTTTTTAGTGTTATTGCTTTTGTTCTCTTGTTATTTGTTTCTTGCAATTTTAGTTTTGTAGGATCCACGTGCTATCTAGTGTAATTGTGGACGTCATAAAAGTGTGTCATCTTGCTGTTAGTGCATGGGAAATTCAAGGGAAATTTGAAAATTTTTGTGTGTTTGGATAGCTTGTTTTGTTTGACCTTGGGGAACACATCCTACGAAAATGATTGATTATGTCAACTTTAAAACAACATTTCACACCTGTACTCCTAATGATTCATGAAAGTGGACGGAAATGGTTGTTTGAGCCTAACCTAACCAAATGGTAATGAGACTTTAATTGGATGTAAGAGAGAGAACCCTCTAAACTACTACACAGGTCAGTAAGGAGGGACACATAATATCTTTCTAAGGTTCAGTCATCTAGTCTTGTAATCGTTCCACTTCATTTCATCTTTCTCTCATAATCCACCTAAGAATTGGAAGTAAAGTGCAGTTTTAATTCCTTTTTGTGTGCATAGCATTTAGATAGGACTTGCATTGGTATTTTCCATATGTTTGCATAAAAAGAAAAAAAAATATAGTGATGCATGCACATTACCTTTAGGTGCATGTCATGTAGTTGCATTCATGATTTTCATGCATAAAGTATATCATGTATCTCAATTTTTCCCCAATGGTGAATTAATTGTGCCATACCTTCTAAATAGTGCAAAAATTTCTGAGTATGAAGAAAATAGCCCAATAAACTTTCTTTAAGCAATTATGGATATGTGGGCTGAAAAAAAAATCTGAAAATCTGCAATTGAAAAAAAGAAAGAAAAAGAGAAATAAGAAGGAGAAAGGAACGTAATATCACTTGCATTTCAGGATAATTGAGTACATGATGTAGCTGGACTAGATATCCATCTTGTTTTGAGGTGGATGGTTAGTGCATGCATCATTCCACCCAATTTTAGGCATTAGGGCATTTCTAATGTGCATTTGCATCATATAGGACATTCTTGTATATGCATGTTGAAACTGTACAATACTCCCACTTTCTTCAATGAGCTACCCATTTTCATCCACCCGTTGCTCGGATTGGTAGGCCACCGTGAATTTCTCCTCACTAATGTATATCAGGAGAACGGCTTCCATTTAGATGGTAGTTATTGCGAGCAACGTAGTTTAGGCGATCACAAGATGCACCAAGGCTGAACCGGCGAGTTTTATTATGTTAACTGCCTTATGTGATAGTGTTCATCGGTTTGGAGGTCAATTTCTTTTATTGATTATTACTGTCGCCTTTAGGGTAATTACCGTTCTGTGGTTAGAGAAGGCCGGTTTGTGAATGTTCAGTGGGAGTCATATGGGATGTTGGGTTGGTGTGTTGTTTTTCAGTTGACGTTTGCAATCCTATTCTAAGGATGAGTTGCTCGAGGGCGAGCAATATTCAAGCTTAGGGGAGTTTGATGCGATGATTCTGAATCGCATTTATAGACCTGTTTGATATGTGTTTTGTGCTTTTATTAGTCATTTTTATGGTTAATATTGCATAATTCATCCATTTTGGTCTTTGCCATCATTTTATGTCAAATCCCCTTAATTTTATCATTTTGAGCATTAATTATCACATTATTATTATTTGTGTGGATTTATTTGATCTTGTCTTTGAATTTCAGGAAAAACAAGTATTTGCTTCCGTCGATACCATCGACAAGGCCGCAGGTTGCCAGCCGAAAGGAGCAGCAAAGAGTCGATACCATCGACGCTGATGTCGATGGTATCGAGACACCTTCAGGTTGCTGGCGAAGAAGAAGTCGATAGTATCGACACCAAGTCGATACCATCGACGCACGGAGGCTACAGCGTCGCAAAATGACAAAACCGACGCCAAAAGGAACTCGATACCATCGACCCGAGTCGATGGTATCGAGATGATGTCGGGCGCGACAAAGGAAGGGTTTGCAGCCAGCCGTTACTGTAGCGGGTCGATACCATCGACTCGCGTCGATGGTATCGACGCCGTGGGATATGAGTTTGCTTTCTAATGATCTCAATCGGACGGCTGGAGTTAATTAGCGACCTAATTAGGGACTTATACCTAATGACGGCCGCTCAGGCAAAGAGGGGATCGGATTAGCCATTGCACAAGTGCCGAGGAGCGAGAGAAAGGAGAACGGAGGCCAGAAGTTCATACCAGTCGATCCGGACGCTGCCGAAGACGGATTTCACCACCGAGAGGCGGGAAAGCACGTGTTCTACGCAAAGGATCAATCGGTTCTTCTCCGTTCAGGGGTTTTCCCTTTCTATTCACGTTTTTCATATGATTTCCCCTATTTCTACCATGTACTTGTGTGAGATGAACATGCGGGGCTAATCCCCTCCATCTTTAGGACCGGGAGTAGCCCGGAAATTCATTGTATGACAGTTTTATAATAGTAATTCATATTTTCTCTCTTAAATCCGTGGTATAGCTTCGTTTTCTCCATATATTGTTATGTTTGATCACCATAATAATAACCTAACGCCCTCAATCACTTCGACGGAAGGATTAACGGCTGAAAAGAGACGAAACCTACATTAATCGATAAATCCCTTGAACAAGGTGGTGTAAAATTAATGGTGGATACTGAGAGATCGTTCGTAATGCACTTAGTTTAGGGGATAGGTTACTACGACGGTGGAACCGACCTAAACCTAAGTAGTGAATTGTACCACGACAGTGGGCAATTCTGTTTTCAGGCCACTACCCGGATAGAGAGAGAAGATTGAGGCATTATATAAAATCTAATACAATGAAAACCCGCGGTGAAACCGCAATCCTAAAGATTCCTTTTTGAATTGATTAAATTAACCTTTAATCGATTGTTTGCTTTGTTTTATTTTTATTTTCTTTTAATTTTGACAACAAACCCCAATTTGTTATTCGGCTTAGCTGATCGCAAATAGTTAGTAGGAGTCTCCGACAATTCCGAGTATCCCTGTGTTCGACTCAGGCCTCACAAGGCCTGTACTACTCGACGCGTACACTTGCGTGTTTAGCGCGTAGTAAAATACACGTCAAGTTTTCGGCGCCGTTGCCGGGGATACGGCGAATTGTTGGCACTTCGAGTGCTACGCGCGGCCACTCTAGGCCACAATTTTTTTTTCATTCAATTTCAAATATTTTTACATTGTGCTTTAATTGTTTATACTCGTCTAAGCTTAGTACTGAACTCGAATTTTCTTATTTCAGGTACTGTGTATGGTGCATACGCGTAGTACTGACTACGCGGAATGCGCACCCGAGGTTCCGTTTTCGGGACCTGAGGACGAGGAGCATTCCGAGCAAGAGTACCAAGAAGAGGTAGATTCTGAATCTGAACCAGAAGAGATGGCCGAGCCACAGACCATATGGGAGAAGATCAAAGCTTCTTCCTCATCAGCTTCAAAGGGGCCTATAAAGAAGCAGGCGATCAACATACCGACATATAAGATCGATCCAGCGTTGATTAATTTGGTGAAATCAAATGCGTTTCATGGGCTGAAGAATGAGGATCCTGTTGCACACATCAGCCAGTTCGTTGAAAACTGCGACATGGTAAAAATAGACAGGTTTCCACAAGATGCATTGTATCTCAAGCTTTTCCCAAGTTCCTTGGCGGGAGCAGTAAGAGAGTGGCTACATAATCTAGACGATGAGTTCGTGGAGTCTTGGGACCATATGGTGGAGGTCTTCTTTGAGAGGTTCTTCCCTCCTGAGAAGACTAAAGACATGATCCGGAAGATTCATAATTTCACCCAACAGGCTGGTGAAACATATTCTGAGACCTGGGAGCGATTTCAGGTTATGTTGAGGAGGTGTCCGCATCACGGGCTGGACAAGGAAACGCAGGTGAAAATCTTCTATTTTGCTCTCTCCGAGCATGATAGGAGTAATCTGGATTCAGCCGGGTCGGGATTTTTTCTAAACAACACAGACGCCAGATGCTGGGAAATACTCAAGAACATGGCTAGAAAGCAGTCCTGGGGAGAAAGAGAGAGAGGCCCAGTTGAGCAAGCACGAGTCGCCAGTGAATCAAAGGCAATGAGAGAGCTGAATGAGAAGATGGATCTTCTCGCAAAGAAGTTACTGCAAAAGGAAGATAATGAGTCTGAGGATGAGGCTCAAGTCAAGTACATGAGACAACAGCAAGGGTATAGAAACAATGACTACTCATGGAGAAAGGACAAAAAGTTCTCATGGAAGGATCCGAACAATTTTCTGCAGGATCCGGAAGCCAAGCCCGCGCCAGCTGCAGAAGACAAGAGCACGGAGTTGCTCAATCAGGTCATCAAGCAAAATCAAGAATTAATGAATACATTCGGGCAGCAAATCAAGCAACAAGGAGAATACATGAATCAATTTGGGCAGACATTGCAGAGCCATGGGGCTCAAATGAGGACCATAGAGACATCCATGGCGCAGATGGCAGCCGAAATAGCTAGTTTGAAGAAACCGGCACATCCGGGTTTTCTGGGGAATACCAATGTTCCCGGGAGAAACCAGCAAGCTAAGGCTATTCTGCTGAGAAGCGGCAAGAAAGTGTTGAATCTAAGAACGGATGAAACAAGCACACCGCAAGATAAAGTTGAAGGTGAAACCAATACAGAGCAGCCCACACCAGTCACAGGGCAAGCTGAAGACATAGCCGTTAATGGTACTGAAGAACAAGTTGAAGAGGAGGAACTGCAGAAAAAGACGCCTTATGTGCCACCCCATCAAAGGGCACAAGCTGTTCCGGTCCCTTATCCAAATAGTGTGAAGGCAAGGAAGGTAGATGCACAGTTCAAGAAGTTCCTGGACAGTTTTAGGAAGCTTTCAGTCAATATCCCGTTACTGGAAGCCATTGAGCAAATCCCTTCATACGGGAAGTTTCTAAAAGATGTCATTACCAAGAAGAGGAAAATACCAGATATTGAGGTCGTTGTGCTAAAGGAGCAAGTGAGTGCCTTCATTATGAGCACTTTGCCGCCAAAGAGACAGGATCCAGGGTGTTTCAACATTTCTTGCTATATCGGGAAGTGTAAATTTGGAGAAGCATTGTGTGATTCAGGGGCAAGCATCAACTTGATGCCCCTTTCGACATTTAAAAAGTTGGGACTGAAGGAGTCACGGCCGAGCAATATGACTATTCAATTGGCCGACAACTCTGTGGTGAAGCCTTATGGAATCTGTGAAGATGTCTTAGTAAAGGTGGATCGATTTGTCTTTCCGGCTGATTTTGTGGTTATGGAGATGCAGGATGAGCATGGCAATGAGCTGTTACTTGGACGTCCCTTCCAAGCTACAGCAGACATGATCTTAGAGATGGGGAGAGGTCGCTTGACCTTGGGCACAGCAAGATGACACACTTTTATGACATCCACAATTACACTAGATAGCACGTGGATCCTACAAAACTAAAATTGCAAGAAACAAATAACAAGAGAACAAAAGCAATAACGCTAAAAACTGAAAACAATAAAAGATAGAGTTGTTCCAACTACCATTCTTCAGCCCATGAAACGACACGACCCAAGTCAGCTATGGGGCCTTCTATGCGACCATGGTCCGCTTTAAGCACCGATTTTCCATAATGAGGTTCGGTCAAGGGTCTGAACCTTATATGCGGCCGCACATACAGCCACATAGACCATTTTTTGAAACACTAGAAGAAGCTGACAAAATAGATTGTCCTATGCTCTAACGTCGCAATTCAAAGAAGAAGCAGCTACTACCTTCCCTGTTTACAGGTCGATGGCAGATTGTTGCAACAGTTGTTGTAGGAGACATGGTTATCGATGAGGCAACTTTTATAGATAGGAGTCGCAATGTGTTATTGAAGGTTTACAAGTCCCAATCAACATCAAAAAAAAAAAACATAAAGCAACCAACTAGGACAACAAACGCCGCGATGGCAGTCCCCAAAACAGGACAGGAAGCGGGAAGTCACACCAGTTTGTTTCCCTAACTCCCTTTCTTTTATCATCGAAGGTTGGACACTTCAACACAAGGCGGGCTAAAGTGTCGCTTTAGCGGCCTACAAAAGCGCCTCGAAACCCACTCAGTGAAAGTGACCCACTTCAGTTCAAAACACCTCAGCATACGCTTCAGACAAAGTTACTATGGGCCATAGGCTTGGGCGCTTAAGCGGTTGTACGGTCACTTTTATGATCGCTAAATAACAGAAAAGGAGTAGGTAGAGGAAGATAAACGAGTGAGACAATAAGTGTTAGACATATGATATTTATTGTTGCAAGTGTAGAGAACTCCTCGAAGAGCCATTGTAAAATTTTGTTGGAGTAGATGAAGATGGTAGAGCAGTTCATGGCGAATGAGTGATCATCTTGTGTTGGTAGTTGGTACACATTGGGGAAAGATTGACGTGGTAGTAACAGTGGTGCTTATGGTGGCTTTGTGGATGAAGCATCTAGAGGTGTAGCCAAATGACATTTATTAATAAGAAACAAACTTCCATGGTGAAGCATTGCGGAGTAGTAAATATGGAGGTCAAAAATAGTTGGTCCTCAAGAAAAGTGACATATACAGAAACATGCAACTGTTGGATTTTGGGATCGAAACACTTATTGCCTTTCTGGACTTGGGAATATCTTAATAAGGAAGTCCTAATGGCCTGGGGAGATAGTTTTTCAGTTTTTGGATCAAAATTGGCACAAAAGCGACACATCAAAAATGTGAGCTGGGATAGAAAAGGGCTACTTTTGAGGGTGGGGAACACAAAACTGTGTTTTACCCTTGAGGATAGAAGATGGTTGTCAGATGATTAGAAAACATGTTGTTAAAATGGCCTCAAACCAAAAAGGTTTTGGTAGCTTAGTATGGATCGCCAAAGACTGAGTTACATCAAGTATGTGGTGATTCTTACGGTCAGCAATACCATTTTGTTATACGGGGTATGAACACGAGATCGTTGATGCATCATATGGACGTCATGACAAAAAGAAAGAAACCACTAATTTGACATATTCAAGTGCATTATCCATTTTAAGAATTTATATGGATGTCTCAAACTGGACAATAATCATTTTATGAAAGGCCTTGATTAGAGGGAAAATTTCTTCACAATTCTTAAGTTAAGCTAGGTCATCTCAAAAAATCGTCAATCAAAGTCAAGAAATATCTATATCCATTATAACTAGTAGTATGAAAAGGTTCGCAAACATCACTATAGATAACATCAAAAAGTTTTATAGATTATTTTCAACCACGGGCCGGAAAACACACCATATGGTGTTTGCCCAATTGCCATGCAACATAGGATAACAATTCCATGGAAGAAAGAGTTGTATCTAAAACTTTTTAACTTTTTCAAGGGACAGATGACCAAAATGAAGATGTTAGTGTAGAGGCAAACTTGCAAAGAAGGTGGCAGAAGATGTCAGATGAGAAGGGAAGTGATACAAAACACCGGAGTGTGCACCCCGTCCAGTCATCTTCATACTCTGCAAATATTGTAGAACGCTGGTATGGCCAATAATTATGTAATATCTAAAAGAAACAAGTATGGCAGCGGAGAGTAAATCGTATGGAAAATGTGGAACATAATGAATAAAGTATAATTTTATGGTCGAAATAAGTGGGATGGAGCCACATTTAGCAATAGTTTTGGTAGATCCATCTACTAGGGTGACAGATTAGTGAGGAATATGAGAGTCAATAGTTTGAAGATGTGGCATATATGTCATGTGTTGGGTTTAACCAGAGCCAACAATCCACTCGGGATGTAAAGCGATCATGGCTAACCCAAATTCACCTTGGTGTGTCGGTGTGAGGTGAACAAACAAGACTTGCAGATCACGATGGATACAAAGGAGAGTTGTCAATCTGCCAATCTGATTATGCAAGATATGCAGCGGCAAGTCCAGGTTGAGCAATGGAGAATCCTCGACTTGGTGTGAAGCCTAAAGAAGACATTCATATTCTTTATTGGTAAATGAGATAAGGAGTGAAGCTTGCACTTCGTGCTCTAATAGCAGTAGTGGATGAGGTTTGTGGAGCTCAAGTTAGATAAGCAACACCTCATCCGTGGTCGCAATCATAGGGGGGGATACCATGTTTGGAGGTTGACACCGATTCATCCATAGGAGGTAGTTATTACCATTCAGCTTGACGATGGAGATCGTAGGCATGTCATTGTAAATGGCATTCAATAAAATGAATGTTTTATTCGAAGCCATGAGGTGTTGACATGTAAACACGATATGTAAGTGAAGTACATGTTGGCGAGAAGCTACAAATTATACTACCAGAATGTTGATTAAATATCGGAGTGTATCATAGTAGATAGATAAAACAGAGATAGCACTATCTGTACAGGAGCACAATAGGAAAGTAATACAAGATAATATGGGCACTACCTCCATATGATGTGCAGTATGAAAAAGATCACAAGAAGATAGTGTCCTAATGTGAAAACAAGACACCCTAATTTATTATATTGAACATTAAACCATGTGGCTTATGGCAGGGGTGGAGCCAGCCAGATTTCGAACGGGGCCACAATTACAAATAAATTAGCCATAACTAAAATTTATGGAAAAAAAAAACTAATAGCATTAGTGGTTGTCAAATGATATCTAAAGCACACTCAAACTAATAATATTAGATATCTAATACATTCCATATTAAATAATATAATCGCATTCAACACAATTTAAAAAAAATGAGTTTTCATCCCATGGAATTATTCCACTATTACTTTATTTATGAAGCTTTACGTTGTTTATGAAGTACACTTTATATATTTTGATTTTGCTTCATGAGGTCCTCACTCACATATTTTTTAGCTTGGTTATGAGAATTATTTGGCCCTCCTATATGAGTTTGAAGAGTTTCTTTTTCTAATTAATGAAACCTTTTGATTTAAAAGATTCACCACCTCCTTGTCTCTCATTTTTTGGCTTAAAAAGATAACAACATAGACAATAAACGGCATCCTGAGAAACACTATACTCTATTCATGTTGGTAATTCAGAAAACCATGCTTTGTTAAATCATCGCAATTTTGTATCAATCATTTTTCAAGGAAACTCGTGATTATATGGTTGACATAGCCCATCTTGTATATAAAATCTCTGGATTTTATCTCTTTTGTTTACTGGATAGTCATATATATTTGGTCGTAACTCGGGATTCGTTTCAATCTCCACGCTAATTTTTGTTCTACTACTTTTTTATGGTAAGCTAGCATCATCATTGCTACTCGCCTTAACACATATTGATGGATGTTCAATGCCAGGAGTAGCAATATTTAGTACAGAACCAAATGTTGATCCTTGTTTGGATAAGGTATGAAGATATCTTGTCATAACTATAGTCTTAAGATTGTATTGATCTAATCAAATATAGTAAATAACAGAATCACTAACAATTTATATTAAATATGATAAGAGTTTATGTTTACTAATATCTCAATTTTAACAAGATTAAACAAATAGATAGTATAATAACCAAGAAATCAATCACCAATATGTTTAGTCTTTGATAGTTGTTACATGGATTACATTATAGTGATGCAACACTAAAAATTGAATCAACTAAAAAGAATATACAAGAATGTACCTATTGCTCCTTGAATTGATCAAAACCTTAACAATGCTTGTCGGTCGTCAATTGCCAACTATAAGGAACAATAACGACTAGTTGCAATACTAATGATTGTTTACCACTGGTAACAATGGCCAAAAGATCAGTACATGAAAAGCACCGTATGTATCTAGGTCTATGACTACAAGGATGTATAGGTTATGGTGATTGACATAAAATAAACTCTAAAGTTCAATTTTTCATCGAACAGACAATTTTGGTTTGGTAAGTGTTAACACAACCACAAGATAACAGTTGTTATTGCGTTATCTTTATCTATATATCTAAATCATAAATATAACATTAAAAATATATCCTTATTTAAATCCTAATCAAATTCAGGAACCCACTCTGTCTACCACAAATCATACTAAAGAAATTTATTTGCCTGCTAATTTAGTATACCATAATTTCATTTTTTTGGGTTATGTACTTTATCATGTACGTATTATGGAGAAAATGTACTTCGGATGAACTTTCTCGCACATCGTTTGTTAGTACTAAATTGTCGCGGTAATCAAGTCAACACAATTTAGTTTTTTAAATTGCTCACTGACAAATTAATTTTTGATTACGTATTTTGAGTCAATTGTTTGAAGACTGTCTTAAAACCAAACCATACATCAAATGCACTTTCTTGTGCACATTTTGTGGAAACTAAAGAGTCACATGTATTCTAGTCCACACTGTTTAATTTT
This sequence comes from Alisma plantago-aquatica, assembly GCA_963693085.1. Lineage (NCBI taxonomy): Eukaryota > Viridiplantae > Streptophyta > Magnoliopsida > Alismatales > Alismataceae > Alisma > Alisma plantago-aquatica. The sequence continues at coordinate 267,232,129 of OY856410.1, forward strand.
ATGGTATTAATGCACATTTTAGGGAGTGATTTTTGGAGTTACTAAGTCAATTGTTTAGAGTATTGTCTAGTCAAAGTTCGGAGTTGAGATGGGATATTTACAACTACTATTTAAAAAGAATTTAGAGCTGAGGGGTGGTATTTACTACTACTATATAAAAAATTCTGGAGTTGAGGGGGGCACTTGCCCCTTTGTGCCCCCTCCCTCCACCAATGGTTTAGGAGAACCATGTGAAGAGGAAAAAAATATTCAATTTGCCCTCTCTTTTTCATGATGTATAAGATTAGCACCCCTGGATGTCTTTTCTTCTTTTTCTATTCCAAGCAGGATCTAATAAAAAAGGAAAGGAGGTGGGAGAAGATTGGACAACTCAATCCATGGAAACACGGGTTGTGAGTTGTGGCTGGTTGAGGCGCCTACGTTTTGTTGGTTAATGCGCCTGTGGCTTATTGCTGGCCCTTTGGGCATCAACGGCGGCTACCCTTGCAACGGGTTGTTGTCGGCCTGGGCGCTCGACTGTTGCTCCTAGATGCTAGCGTCGGTTGTCCTTGCCTGGTTTTCGGCCCTTCGGAGTCGGCAGTTGTTGGCCTAGGGGTTTTTACTATGGCAACCATGCCTAACGACTGCTGCAAGAAAAGAGGAGGGAGAGGAGGGATAGATAATAGACAAACTAGGTTAGAGAAATGATGATACCATGTGATAATAATGATTTAACTTAAACTTAATATGTGAGGAGCCCTCTCCTATATATAGGAGAGGGGATTACATGGTTCTAACTTGAGTGTTATATGGATAACTTAAGTAAACAATACGAAATGGGCCAACCGCAATGACTCTTGAAACCAATTATCTCAACAAAGAGAACTTGTGTTTAACTAAGATATACATGACTCTCAAATAAAAATAAAAACTCATTAACAAGCTCATAGAGACAGGTAACCAGGCTACTCTCCCTAGACCAATCAACTCCAAAAGTAGGCAAGAGAGAATGAACTTTTTGATCAATCTCGAGTAGCAACAATAGCATAAGTAGTCATTGCCCCGGTTGCTTCTAATGCTTAGAAACTATAGTCCATAATGCACTAACATGTGCAAACAAACTCCACAAATGCTGGTACAGATGCAAAAAGGCCTCAAGAAGTAAAACTTGGCATGAAAAATATAGGCAAGTGCCGCAAGTCAATGTAGCCCAATGTTGTAAATCTACTGAAGATAACTCTTGTGGCACTAGGATCAAAAAAAGCCAAAGCTTCAAGATATTTAGTAAAATCTGCCCCTGTGACAGGTTGTGAAACCTGCAAGGAATTCTTCAAAAACCTCAATCTTCTCCTGTTCTTTTGCCCCTCCGTTGTTTTCTTTCTCTCACTCCACCTACCCCTCAGACGAGCCACGAATAGAGACATAAAAAGCTGGTGTAAGTTAATTTAATATAACGAGATCACATTCTTGTGGAAACATTCCTTACCCATATAACTAACACTGCAGCTACATGTATGTTTACAGTCACAAACCATTCTCCCTCCGAGATGCCCTTTTTTAGCTCGTCACCTTCATTCCATGTTCTGGACAGGAAGAACATCCTGGACCCGGGTTGATGAGCAGCACCATGGCTTTTCCCACCATCTCCCTCGTATAATGGGCCCCTCCCAAGCCTGAAAGCACAACTGAGACCTCTCCCCATAAAAGCAAGTGCTTTTCTGCCAGCTCGAGGGATGGCCACATGCTCCAGACTAGAGAGAGAGGTTTGATAGGATGGGGTGGGCTGACTCGAGGAGCCACTCTTTTCCAAGGCCTTAGAGTGAGGGGGGCTGCACCTTTAACCTTCACTCCAGGTGTGAAGTTAAGGTCAAGCCTTTAGTTAACATTCAATTATAGTATTAACAACCTCTGCAGCATACATTCTATTATTTCATCTTTTAATTTACCAATAAAAATATATTAATATTTATGTTATTATGCATCACACATTCTTCAAATGGTCAAACTTTTGGTGCATCTCAACTAATGAAAATGATACGAAGTACAAATATTACCATCTGAATGATATTTAACTGCCCGTACCTTAAGAAAAAACTGTTCATATTTTCAGCAGATATCAAAATGGCAGCTGCGTGGACCAGATGATCATCTACGTTTTCCAGTTTTACAATAGGCGCGACAATCTTTACACGACCAGGATCTGAACATAGAAGAAAAATTATGAATGTAAATTCTTATACAGTGCTAAAGAAGAAAAATTATGAATGTAAATTCTTATACAGTGCTAATTAACAAGATTATTATGAGACGTCACTTCGAATTATAAACTGGGAAAAAAAAGGAAACATAATTTTAGGAGTTTAAACAAATAATCATAGTTGCAAAACTCACTTGAACACCCGATTTCACCCGAAAGGTTCAGCAATCGTACACAAGGATATCCTTCAACTCTCGGGTACATAGCCATCTCAAGATCTGGAACTGATTCAAGAGCACCACCTTGTGCAGTTCATTGATAGAATATGCATTTAATAAGGCGCAAAATATTAGAACATGTTGAATGGGAAAAATCACATATGTAATTGAAAAAAAAAAGTATGAGGTTTGCCTCATGCATATTGGAAGTTGTGATAGTTACAGTCACCATTTATATTGAGAAAAATGGCTCAGCAGTTGAATTATGGTTAATAAACTGATATGCAATGGCATGCTTCTATACAAGAGGATATGATAAAGTTTCATATTGAACAACTTTGCATAATTTACTGGGACCTTATTACCAATTAAGGTTTATATGATATTAGGCTTCCCTAAGGGGATGATCAGTTTACACGTCAATCAATTAAACAAGCAAACTGAATCTGATTTGAACAAGGCATAAAATGAGTTATGCAAAGTAATGGAGAAGTTTGAAAAAATAACAAATCTTATGCCAGACCAGAGTTGGAAATCAGTCACCAATTATCATTTCACTAGTCATCCACACTCGCAGATTTTGGCCATTGAACCACTTAAAGAGGCTTTTGGAGTAAATCAGGCCAGTACTGACCAGGTCGCCTATGCAGTTCAATGATGATTTACAAATCCCACATATCACTATGAATTGAAGCATGAAAGCTTGCTCACATGCTCTCATGATAATTTGGCCTAACCAGAGCTTCAAATCTTTACTACGATAAAGTCACTATTCCATTATCCTCAACTCCTGAGTGGCCTACTGGTATGGCTATATGCCAGTGACGTTAGTTTAGTGGTCTGTCTTATCATTGTTATTGCTCGAAGTGCAGCCTAACTAGTACGCATTGATGCTTCCACATTCATTATGTTGACGGTAGCAAGAGTAAATACGATCGTCTGGCACAAATATAGGGGTTTTTATATTCTAACTTGGTAGGGTTTAATAATTAAGCAAAGATTCCCAGATTGCTCCCAGTGATTGAAGACATTTTAATTTTTCTTGTAAGTTAAGAGCCCAAGTTTATGTACTCTCACAAGACTGAAGTTGTAGCTCTCTCATGTAAAATCTAGCTTGTGGAACGGGGGCGGTGCAAAGATTGGTATTCGAAAGGAGTCATAGGTAACTCATTCATGAAAAAATCAAACTATCCACGATCATTCATTATCTTAGTGATGAGGGTAAGAAGAAGAAAATGTTTATATGGAGTTCAGAATAAGAAATTAAAAAACCATACCGAGGTCAAGAATAGATACAGTCTTCCTTCGGAAAATAATGATACCTACAGTTGAGAAATGGACTCACTAGCAGAGCCCAAACACAGGTTCATAGCTGCATCATTTTTCAGTCCCCCCCCCCCCCTCGGGTCACCAAACAGGAAACTGGATTTTCATTTCCAGTAAAACACGTATTCAGAATTGCTAAACAAATGAATAGACAATCGTCAATTTCCCCTCTTTGTGCAGATACTCAAAATTAAAGGATATATGACGGTAGATGTCCCGATTGCAATGTCTCAGCATGATAGCCTGGGGGTGGATTCCAGTGTGCTGTCTCTCATGAAGGGAAACAAAAACTCGTTATTGATCAATGTTCATTCTTTCTCCGAGGCCAAACTACTAGTCTTCTATGACCTCCTTTAAGACAAACACGGACATTTTCAATTTTTCACTTATCACCTGCTTTTTTGTCTCCTCTTCGCACTCTCAATGACTCTGCCCAGCGTTACAATTTAGAAACAACCAGTGTACTCTTTTATGTTAGCAAACAGTCCTTTAAATCTAAATAGGATCAGGTCCATGTTAATATCCACCCAGCCAAGCACAATCATTCAGACGGGACCGGACGATCATAGCCGGCAAAACAAGATCAGAGAGGAAGAGAGGGCTACTACCAGCTATTAAGAATCCAGGGAGGAAGGCAGCGAACAGCAGAAAGCAGAAGAGCCCCGCCTTGAAGGACGTCATGGCCACGATGGAGAAAAGCTCCACCAGTGGACTACTAACTTCAGCTCCCAGCTACTCCAGCCTTCGATGGCATCAAATATCCACGCCGTTCTCCTTGCCAGATTGCCTTTCGGTTCCTAGTGACCAGAACGACCAAAGTGCAGCGGGCGGAGGCTACGCCAGAGTCGCGATTGGAAGATGTACGCTCGAGGGAGGGAGGAAATTGCGTTTACCATATATTGAAGAGAAAAAAAAAGGGAAAACTTTGGAAAGCAACACGTTGTGACATAAATTTTGATAGTCTGTTGGAATTCAAGATCTCTTATTATTTTTATAAAAGAAATATGATTATTTTTTATGATGGGTTGAAGTTTCATTTAAAAGGATGGGAGTATATTGTCCGGTACACAGTTAACTAGCAGGTTACACGTACTAAGTACGTGAATTATATTTAAATTTTATTAAAATTGAATATGAAACAAAACAAATATTTATTAGTATGATGAAACATAATACTCAATATTAGCTCGTATAAGTTTATCGAGAAAAGAAGACCAAGTACTCATACATGAGGGCGGAATTCAACACCAACCTCGGGCGCAAGTGCGAGGCCGTTGAAGAGTTTGACTCCAAGCTGAAGGAGAATGGCGCCGATTCCCAGACTACTTCGTCCGCTCCCTTCTGAACATAATTCACGCAATTCTCCCTCCAAAATCCAAGTCCGGCTCGCGCAAGTCGGATGGGAAGAAAGCCGGGGGAGGTGCTTTTTTGGGTCTCGCTGTTGCGGACGACCGGGATCGTGCTAGGGCATTGGAGGAGGAGATTGAGAGGGAGGTAAAGGAAAAGGAAAAAAAGCGGCAGGAAGAGGAGGAGGAGGAGGTCAGAGCCCGTGGCCGCGAAAGGGACCGTGATCGACACCACCGTGGTAACGATTATCACCGAGATGATAGAAGGGAAAGGGACCAAGGACGGGGGCGTGACAGAGACAGGGAACGGGAACGAGAACGAGACAGAGGGCGTGAGTACAGTGACCGGCATCAGCACAGGGACAGGGACTCTGATGATGATGATAGGAGAGCCAGGCGGCAGGATTTTAGGGATCACAACAGCAACGACGAATATGATCATCACAGAGATGGGAGGAGACAAGAAAAGAAAGGTGAGAGCAGATCCAACCGCGGGGAGGTCGAGTTATATAGAGTTTATTCTGGAAGGGTCACGAGGATAATCGATACAGGTTGCTTTGTGCAACTGAATGAAATAAGAGGCAAAGAGGGGCTAGTTCACCTACATGCATCTGAGCTCTCCTGAGAAGTGGGAGGCCAAACAGTTGATCGTTGCTGGAGTCATGGATATTAAGGATTGCCCAATGTATGATGAGGATGGTGATGGCATCCTATATCAGGAAGAGGGGGCTGAGGAGGAGCTAGAAGTCGAGCTCAATGAGGATGAGCCAGCTTTCTTGCAGGGGCAGACCAGATATAGCATTGACGTGTCTCCTGTCAAGATTTTCAAAAATCCTGAGGGGATTCGAATGGGATGGGGAGAAGGATAGCATGGACAAGTATAGATGAAGGATGGGATATTGGGTATCCTATCTTATGTTTGGATGCAACTAAAGATAGGATTTGCTCGAATGAAATGTTAATCAAGTCTACCATTGATTTCAGATGCATGTAGGTGGATGAAACATTCACAAATCTATATATAGTTTTGTAATTTAGATGCTGGAAGATTAAACATATGCTCTTCCTCCAATTTCTATCAGAATCTGACAACATCTTAGACAAACACCAAACAACTGATTTGCACATATCCACATCATGCGAAACAAAGAGGGCTACACTTCAAAATTATCTTATGCATTCAAATAATGAAGCATATGAAGAGGGAACAATGTATACATTCATAGCCAAATCACAAAATATCACAACAAAGGGGGCTACACATCAATGATCAAAGAACATCATTCATAGATACAGTGATGATGATACATAGTACATTGATGATGACAATAATAAATGATATATAAATACATGGGGAAAAAGGAACAAAGCAAGTGATAGCCCTCAAGAGTAGCGCTACGAACACCACCATGCCGAGCCCATAACACCCACAAATGCCAAACCAAATCTACAAAGTTGTCGCGAACAAATGACAAATCAAGAAAGGGAGGTAGAAGAGGTGGGTTGGGTGGAGAAAGAAACAGTTGAGGCAAGGGAATGGATCACTATGAACGAATTCAGGTCCCACCCAGGAGGTGCCTCCATCCCGTCGACGTCGACTCGTCATCTAGTAGAAGAGGTAGCCGAAGGAGAGGGCGGCGAGGACGGTGGCAGCGGGGGTGGAGGTCACGACGTCAGAGTTCGGGCTAGGTGCCGGCGTCGGCAGCAGACACGATGCTCACCATGGAGGAGGCCATCATGACGGCAAGGGCAGTCAGGGTGAAGAGGTGCCTGAAGATGTCCGCATAAATAGTGGTATGTGTTTCAAGGAAAAACACATTACCGCCCGCTGCGAAGGGGAGAGGACGCGCGACTGGAAAGGGGGAAGACGACGTCCGAAAGCATTACGCCCACAAGAGGAATTTATCGGGAGAGGGTTCGGCTGGGAGTCTTGGTCGATTAGTTGGGGTTTTAGAATTATCCCCAGCGAATACCATGGGGAGGCCTGGGACTGATGAGTCATGTCTATTCAGGACTACACTACTGCGGATAACCCATCCTAATATGGCTATATACACAACCAAACATAGGATTCAGATTTGATTAGGATTGAAAGTTCTATCCTTATTTGAGTCACGCAAAGCAAACGTGATCCAAGTATCTACACCCCATTACACCATCTCTTAACACTTTACATGGTTGCGAGTGTCGGGGGAATCAAGGTCAGAAGAGGTGGATGACATGGCTGTTTCAATTAATGCCAAAAGAGATCTGTATTGTGACATTTTCGAGGTAAGGAAGCAATCACCATTCTCTCGAGTGTGTGGGAGTCAAAGTCAGTTAGATCTTTATTATTTTCCTTTTCTTTTATTATCTTCTCCCTCTTCTACCTTAACACTTTTCATCATTGTCGTGAGTGCCAACAAACCTTCTTCAAGGCAAGGGAGGGTTATGTTGACTATCTATGCGAAAAACATCATCAAAGTATTGCAACAACACGTTTGCGGTCCTTAATGTAATCTAAAGTAACCAAAACAATGTGATTTTGATGTTTTAAGTCCTGGCTTCGTATTAGTGTATGACTAGCAGTATAGGAAAGGACATGAAAGGTATGCAATTTTCCTGTAGTTTTTGAATTATAAGTTAGTCTTTGTATTTCAGTGAGGTGCATGTTGTTCATGCCTACTATAATTTTAAGTAGAGATTCAAATAAGAGTCAGCTATGAACTTATGGCACAGATTGAACTGTCGGTGAGGGGTAGCCTTAGTATTATTTTTTCTATGAACCAGTCGAGTTCTCTTACAAATACATTTTCGTATCAATATTAGATCATGATTGGGACTCCTAACAACATCCTGGCGAGTGACCAGTCTCATTCTGAATCCCAATCCCACTTCAGTCCACACCATAGTAGTCCGGTGCCTAGGCCCCTGTTTGGGAACATACTGGGATTTCGTAGTCTGGACTGGATTAGACGGGGTTAGTCAGGATTCAGACTGATTCTGTTTGGCAACCTAGTCTGATTCTATTTGGCATCCCAGACTGATTCTGGTCAGCTGGTCTGATTTGAGTATGATTGCAGTCTGATTCTGTTTGGCTACTAGGCTGGATTCAGTCTGCTTTTGTTTGGCAACGTAGTCAGTATTTGCTGATTCTGTCCTGATGTTGTAGAACTAGAGTAAGGAATGTGTAGTTGTGCTGCCGCTTAAGCAGAGGTTGGCTGAAGTGTATTATATACTAAATAACAAATAAATAATATATAAAATGCATAATTTATGCATTTAAATTAAATAGTAGCAAACGTGCATAGCATGTCTGTAGCAGAACTTGCATGTCTGTAGCAAAACTTAATACCACATAAAAAATAGAAAATATTTTAGATATTCTCGGGCAAATACATCAGTAACATACAAACTGAAAGGAGAGGTCTGCCCTGGACCTAGACAAAGACAAAGCTACACAATCTAAGATGGTGAGCAAGCAGCCAACTTCATGCCTCGTCGTACTCGTCGACTAACGTCATGGCCTCGTCGTAGTCGTCCCATGACACTGGACAAGCTTCCTTCAACAATTGATTTGTTTCCTATTTGCTGGCGTCTTTTGGCCAGTCGAACAACAACGACAGATGGTGAATTGGATGAGTAACGCCCTTGGCTTGTTTGTGTCTCATTTGGGCCCTCATCGTGTGTAGGCTCGCAACATTTTTTCTTGCAAACAAGGTTTTCTTCTACATATTTTTTAATCTTTGACGGAGACATCACTAATTTTTCAAACTTTATCCTTGCCTTTGACCGTGATCACGATGACGACATCTATAGTTAATAAATAAATATAAGTATTAGCAAATATCAATAATAGTAAGATAATTGTGACAATATTGAATACAAATAAATGTTCCAAACAAACTTAGCTACAAACAATTAAGAACGTGATGTATGCCTTCAATACATAGCAATAAAGCTCCAAACAAACTTAGCTACATACAAATAAATGTTGTGAAGTAAACACAAACAACTACAATGTCGTGAAAATATATTACAAGTTCATGTGTTACTTTCACCGTCTAATGTGGTTGTTTGATTCACTCATCGGTGTTAATAAGATATTCAGCAACCCCAGGTGGGTAAATGTGACGATTCGTCACGAAGTTGCGTTGCACGACCAATGGCGGGGGAGGCAATAAATCTCCCAAAATAAAAAGATTTCTCTTATGAACTCTCTCCTTATGTGTTGACATCTCATCTCCAACTCAGTCAAAGATATGTAAGGCCCCCCAGTTATGTTTCGGAAGTCACGCCATGCCTCCATCCAAGCTTGTGTAGTATATACTCCATTAACACATCTCCCCAACTCATATTGGTTTCTCATCATACCTCTGAGAACCATATCAAGCTCTGTACACCACATAAAAGAAGGCGTCCTTGGAGGCCCAGCCATATTACAGATTATGTAAGTAATATATTTTAGACGTAAGGGTGTATGGCACAATTAAGGGAATATAAAATGCATATTCAGTGCTAACTAACATTCAGCAACATCATGATGAAAAAATATACACCCTCCATAAAACATACACCAACATTATGATAAATAACAAAAGCATGTTAATGTCGGATGAATTCAGAAAGATTTAATGTTAAAAACATCAAATGGTGGACAATGTAAATCGATACACCAAACTAAATGTATCTCTCTGCCATTAAACGTTATGGCGTCACCGTGGGTGAAGGAATGTCCAAAAGAAGACTACAATCTTCCTCCAGACTGGCAACGTAGCGTTCTAGAACCTCATGATCATCCTTTTTTTGGGTGTATATATCATCGTAGTTGTGATGAATTTCAATAAAGTCCTTCATGTTCATTGCCTGACCCCACAGTGACTTGCACTCGACAGTTAGTAACATAATCTCAGCTTTTAAAGAATCAATTGTTGGGGGGAGATCGACTGCCCAACGGAAGTATCTGCACCGATCTTTTCCCTATAATGTATTATCAAGTTTAATGAATGACAAAGAATGTGCAGCATACACAATGACAACCTATTATGTATGTATTTACTAGTGCACCTCACGAGAAGGACATATGTAATACATTTCGCCCGGCCTTTCACTCAGAATGCCAAAATCATACAACCCCGCATCCTCTGTGTTAAGCCGCAAGGCTGCATCTAACCCACAATCACACCTCGGAACTTCAGATGGATTCATTGACATCTAAAACATGATTGAGGATTAGTAAAAATATTTTCGGATTCTGAACATAGATTTCATATACAAATTTTCGAACATAAAATAGGCCTAACTGCTTGTTCTACATCTATGATGTATTGTATCCATCCTCGTTTGAAGAGTCGTTATTGCTCGTGATGTGAAGTCATTGGCGAAGATATTGGCACCTCTCCCGTAGAGTGGAAATATCTTGTTGGACCATATCGGTGTCTGCTCTTGTCGAAAAGACAAAGTCACATTGTTCAGACCATAGCTTGCGTTTGTTGTGTGCATATGCAAGTTGTGATAGCATTGCATCCCTAACTGCAGTAAGCGTGGCCACTGTGGGTTGAACACGCTGTGCGGGCAACCTCATTTTACATGTGTTGGGCACAAGACCCCTACCACATGTAAAATACAGTCTGTGGGGTTCAAAACGTCCATTTGCCACATCTGCGGCATCCATATACACATGTACAGTGCATTGAAGGCCGCATGTACAACAAGGCATTCCATTCTCCATTTGAAGACAACCTACCCAAACACAAATTGACGATTATGATTACAGAACAAAAAATAGTTTGTGAAACAAACAATTTAGGGTTGCAGGGTCACGTTATCATACAAGTTAAAACAGTATCACAAGTACAACGCTAGAGGTCAATGAGTTTCCCAAAGGAGATTAGAAATGGTTTCACGTAAAAGATCGCCCTCCCTTGAATCGGCCGGAGTTGTTTGTTGGAGGGAACTCGGGTCAACCCCAGAAGGGGGAACAACAGACGTTGAACTGTCATCTGCGAGTTCATCCATGATAATGTCGCCATCTTGTTGGCGTCGAATATAATTGTGGAGGATACAACACGCCATTACAAGGTGACACTGTGAATGAATAGGATATGTCGCCCCCTTTTAAGGTAGGCAAACCGTCTCTTTAGCACCCCGAACGCTCTTTCAACAACATTGCATAGTTGAGCATGACGGTGGTTGAAGATCTCCTTCTTGCTGGTGTAGGGGTGTATGTTTCCTCGGTACTCAGAAATATGGTAAGCTGTATTGCGATAGGGTGCTAGAAATTGATGAGTGTTGGCATACCCTACATCAACTAGGTAAAAATTTCCCGGGGGAACTTTAAACTTGCTAGTGGTCATTGCTGATTGTAGGACCCGTTGGTCAGCAGCCGACCCCTCCCACCCAGTTAGGACAAATGTAAACTCCATGGAGAAGTCTACTACAGCCATGAAATTCAGAGAGACATTTCCTTTTCTGTCTCGGTAGCGATTTTGCTTGTCTCGTTTGACCAAGACTGGGATGTGTGTTCCGTCAATTGCCCCGATGACATTCTATAACACCAAAATAGGTTGTAAACATACAAAATATTTGAAAAATAGTATAAATTTGTAGGGGCTAACTATTACCTTGAAGTAAGGGTAGAACCTTGAGGTCTCCAATATATGAGAATGTGTTGTCGTGCAAGTCGATGCGGTTTGCATGACAATATAGTCATGGGTCAATGCACATACAGCGTCCAACACTTCGTTGAACTTTCTACTTATGGTCTTACCAGAGTGAATGTAGTCCTCCGCCAAAGCACGATTTGTATGGCCATGGCCAACCATCTGTAGGAAGTAGCATACAACCTCAACTGAAGCGACGCCTCTAGTACTTTGTAGCAAGCCACGACTCTCAAGCTTGTCCACAAGGACCATTATAGTATGTGGTCGCATTCGGTATAGGTCATAAGCCCTTTGTTCATGACCGGTTAATATTTCTAAGACTTTTATGTGGCCACTCCTTATGCTAACTGACCTAGGTATTGTGGGTGGTATGTCGGCATCAACGGAAATGTCGTCTATGATGGAGTTCGCAATCGACTCAGCAATTGCATCGATAATGTGATTTGCTAGACCAGACAAGGTATCTAAAATGTGTGTGAGGAAGTCAGGTGATTGTGTTTGGTCACTGGCAGACATGATGCCTACAAGTAAAACGATATCAACAAGATAATAACTTCTTGAACATAATATAAACCAGTTGACATGTGAAACAACGGCTTGAAGGTTACAAACAAATTAGATTGTACGGTAAAGCAATTATTACAACAATGAAGCAAATTTAAATGTCTAAAGTAATTATTACAACAGTTATGCTAATATAAATTGATGGTTTGCAAACATAGCAAACATATTGGAAAAAGGTAGTTCCCACTTATGATCCCCAAGGGCCAGCATCATTGGATGGAGTACACCACATGGAAGGTATGCTCGATGTGTTGTTAAAGTTGGGTGGTGGGGTGTGCGACACAAATGGTTGCTGAGATGGCACAAAATAGGATGGCATTGAAGGTATTGTTGTTGCATTGCCAACTTGGGACCTTTCCCAAAGGTCTTGTAACCGTATTGTTATCTTTTGAGGGGTGTGTTGAAGGCTGAGGTAGATGTTGCGGTTTGTTGAGTCCTTTATGGCATTCACAAGTGTTGTAAAAACAGCAGTGGGGGCATCAGGGAAAGTGTCATTGAAATGTTGTAAAATGGTTGCAAACTCTTCTTTTTCAAAGGCTCTAGTTGCCACACCCGTGCCTAATTCGTGAACCTTTGCATACACCTGTGTGAATTCAGATAACACTTCATTAGAAATCACACATCGCTCCTGCGGCATTAATGGTTGCTTCCTGCGCCTATGGGCAGGAGGAGTCCTCCCCCCAACACTCGGGTTATCCGTTCCGCCTCCCCCAGTGTCACCCTCGCTTTACATCCCATATGTGCGTATGTTCGGTTCCCCTGATGCGGTTTCTGTGTGCATGGGTGTAGCAGACGCATCTAAGTCGACAGTAACATCATCCTCGGAGGCAACGTCAGAAGGGATTTGTGTGTCTGTGGAAGACATTGCATGGTGTCCTCTAGTAATGTTCCTCCCCGCCATCATCTTGATGTCATAGTAGTGGGGAAAGGGGCACCTAAGCAACCTAGCAAGGTCCTTGTTTGCCTGAGTATTAAAAAACAATTGTATTAGGGAATGTAAGTGTCAATGTAGGACGCTACTTTGTTGGGGTTAAGGGTGTGATTACTGTACATATAGCAATGCTCTGCCTCCACTCAGGGGTGTCAGGTAGTGTGGGCATGTGCCTTGTGTCATCCCATCCAACGCCACTCTTGTTGGTCACAAGCTTCAAAGTGGCATAGTCCTTCCTCAGGTTTTTCCACTGAGTTTTGAACTGGTCAAACTTACCTGCGTCCTTCCCCATCCTATTATGCACATCAGAAGTTACCTCCCTCCAAGAGTCCTTAGTAAAATGGCCGTCAATACACCTTCCTAAGTCATATTGTCTCCGCAATACTAGAGCGGCATCAGACTCTCTTGACCAAACAATTAGTGCTTTGGGTCTACGTAAGACATACTTGTATAGGTGCTGCAGTATATAATGACAATCAGCGGTGTTTACAATGGTGTTTACAATGATAAGAATAAATTAGTATCTGACATGTGTTACTTGTACCCTTGCACGAAGCAGAGCATGGCCTTAAATACATGTCCTTAAATACAATCTTGCCAAACTATAGACAATAAAATTTTATAGGATAGACAATAAACACACAACCAGACTGTAGAGACACAAACACATATTTGAAATAAAGGTCTAACAAGCATATATAGGGAGCTCAATTAGCAACTGAGCAAGATCATAGATGAACTAGAAACACAAGCAAACAACTGAAAAAATAAAATAAGAAATATATATAGGTAGCACCACATGTGGTCTGTTGTATAGGGTTACTAGCATAAGACACATGCTAAACATTTTTATAGAAAAATATTCAACTAGATGTATATATAGGTAGCACCACAGTTGCTCTATTGTGAATTAGTATATTTGCATGAATTTTGAATACCTGTTATAACTCAAACCACTTGCATAATAGAGGTCATCTCCATGAGGAGTCAAATGTTGCTAAGCGCAATAATTCACAAATGTTTCAATAAGCTTGATCTTTTTTTATGATTAATTGGTGGTTTACATGAACGAAAACAATTTAACAAATAAGATATAAAACATAGACTAATGTGTTTCACCTAACCACATATGTCATGGTAAAATACCACACAACAAACAAAATATTCATTTGTACAGCGAAAAAACTTTTCCAGGCATCACTGTGTAGATACAGGGATTAACCTAACCTAGACCTCACACTGATTTAGTTAGACAAGTTTTAAATCTGCCGTTGTTTCCCCTATTAACCTAACCACTACCATATGATAGATTCATATCTTGCATTCAAATTTACTTATTCATCCATGTATGATCTCAACAACACATAAAATTAACATAATAGATACAACATTTAATTCATTAAAAGCTCATCATAAGCATGAAATAACAATGACTGCTCCCGCATGCCAAATCAAACATAGTACCTGCTCATGGTGAGATAATGTAGGCAAAAATTAGGTTCATCCATGGTATATATTGTAGGATTAATAATCGATACTCAAAATGCAACATAGATGTGAATTTCAGCCATTTTGATAGATAATATCGTGCATAATAGTAAACTATTTAGTATATTTGCATGAATTTTGAATACATGTTATAACTCAAACCACTTGCATAATAGAGGTCATCTCCATGAGGAGTCAAATGTTGCTGAGCTTGATCTTTTTTATGATTAATTGGTGGTTTACATGAACGCAAACAATTTAACAAATAAGATATAAAACATAGACTAATGTGTTTAATTAAATGACAGTAAAACATATTGAGTTGTGGCACTACTACAGAAATGGCTTATAAAGTCACTTTTCAAGGTGTCGGTTGTATACATAAACGGACACCTAAACTCTACAACATACAATCTGTGAAGGTCGACCAGACACGGGTACCACTTTTATTAAGTGTCGGTTAATTAATAAAAAACTGACACCTAAAATCAACCGCCAAAACCAAAATTCCAGCGAAAAAGTTACCTCCAAAATTTGACATATGTCGTCGGTTCATAAATAAATAACCGACGACTAAAGGGTATTCGCGAGACAGGAATAGTTGTCGGTTGTCCTTTAGTTAAAAACCGACGACTATAATCTAGTATAGGTGCCAGTTTTTGGAAAAGAACCGACACAGTTGGTTTATTTGTCGGTTTTTTAGAATAACCGACGCTTATTGTCAACTTAATAGCTCACCAGCGCGAGCTTCTCTTCCCCTTCCCCTTTCCCTTTTTCATTCTCGATTTCAGTTAGGTCCGGCGATTTCTTGCTCGCCCCCGCCGGTCGTTGCTCCTCCGCCGCCGCTGTCGTGCTCCTGCTCCTGCCCTCGCCGCTGCTCCGTGCTCACCGGCGGTCGTGCTCCTGCTCCTGCTCCTGCCCTCTGTGCTCACCGACGGCCGTCCGTGCTCCTGCTCCGTGCCCTCGCCGCTGCTCCGTGCCCTCGCCGCCGCTGCTCCGTGTCCTCACCGGCGCTTCTCCTCTCTTTGTCGCCGCCTCCGTCAGTGGCTGCTGTGCTCCGGCCGCTGCTCTCCTCTGCCCTCAAGGTATGCCCGCCTGCCCTGCCTTCTTCCTTCTTCCTCTGCTCCGGCGGCTGCTTGGGCGGTGCCAAGGCACGCCCAAGCAGATGCTGGGTGTTTTTTTTAAAGTTATTTACTTGTTTGTGTTTAGGGTTTAGGTACTGATTTTGTGCTTCTACTGAGTTGAATCCTCTATTGTCTATACAATAGATGTAATTTTTGATCAAGTGATGATATGTAAATGTAGAAATAATTAAGTTAGTAAGGTATCAATGATAAGTCTGCTGTAATGTGATGCAAAATAGTTATTGTATCATGCATATCTTAATACTTTTTTGTTTTATAGTTGTATAGGGTGTTTTATGTGTGACAAGTCTATTGTTTAATAGTTTAGTTATAACCATTGTTTTATAGTTGTGTTATAAAGTATTTGGGTGTTTAGTATGGTTCCAAAAAGTATAGTATATATATGTATACTTGTGCATTTTTTTATAAAATTGTATAGAAAATCAAAACCCATTCTTGGTGAGAATCCTAATCACCCTTCTTGCTTAATGATGAACTGTAATGCACACATGTGACATGCTTGGAATGTAAATGATGAACTTTTCCCTAAATTGCCAATTGTCGCCTACTTGTCCATCGCCGCTACCGAAAGGTATACTTCCTCCAGTACTGCTCCGCCACAGTTGTCTAGTTGTGCATACCTGCGAGTTATCAGGAACACCTAAATGAATGTCTAACACCTAAATGAATATCTAGCTGTGTATTTTCCTAGTATCGTGAAAGATTCTCAATCGTGTGTATCACATGGGATTCTTATCTCAACACAATGGACTGCAATATATGCATCTAATGCCTTAAATAGAAGACTCGAATGTTATAAAATCCCATCAAAGTAGGTAGAAATAACTTATATATATTCAGATCTTAATAATTCCATGAAGTGCACATTATCTTACTTAGGAAAAGTATGTGTATAATGTAGGATTAGTTCCATATAATGGTTCTATTTTAGTAAGCACCTAGAAACCTGTCCAAGATTTACTCATTAGGAGTAAATCTTGGATAGTCCCCAGTTTGGGACTGTTCTTGAACACCTAATCTCACTTAGGATGTAAGTGTATAATGTGTATTGGGTTTTCAAGAAAATTTCGGTAGCATTTCCTCATTTGTTCTCTAAGTACATATGTAGACTTCTTTTCAAGCTATCATGTCTACCACAATAAAGTTGGTTATGACAAGCAATAAAAGGTTAACTGATGTTATACAACTTTTTCTGAAAATATATAACATCGTTATATGTACTTACACTTTGTTAATACTAATATTATGCAGTCTCTGTCCACCCATAACAGTCACTATGAACTGGGCCTCTATGTCAATGTTAACGTTCCCTATTGAAGAACAGTTGGACATCATCCTAGATGATCGTTCCTTAAACCAATTGGTCATACCCAAACATTGGCGTTTTCTAAAAGGAAGACACTACATGCCTGGTAAAGTGACCCTAACTTTTGGCAATTATTCACATGTTATCGAGGTTGAGTATGATTTGGCGGGAAATCTTGTATCAAAATCCGGTTGGCGTGATTGGATTGGAGAGATGCATGTGGTCCGTTGCAACAGGCTTTTTCTCTGTCCAGTTGGTCATAATTCCATCAAAGTTTGGATAACCAACAGCAACTGCGAGACCCCCGATCATCTTCTGCGGTATGAGCGCACGGCGTCGGATATCATCTATGAGGAATCTGAATCTGAGGCCCCTGTCAGTTCAGATTCGTCTAAATACAGTGAGGAGCTTCGTGACACAGCTTCATCATCAAAAAGACCACGGTAAGTCCAATTAACAAATATAATTGTCAACACAAAAAATTTGTGTTTACACTTTTTGTTTGAAAGCAATCAATACTCATAACTTCTTTCTATTCTGAACTTCAGGAGAAGATTGCCACAATGATAAGTCCTCGAAGTTACTGATGTGGGATCATGTTGGTGTAGTATTTAGTTGTCTATCTATCTAGACTTGTCTGTATTAATAGTTTTTTAATTATGCGCATGTTTAGGGGTACACCAACCCCTTTGTTTAGTTACTGTTTAGGGGTACACCCCTGTGTGTGGATGTAAAAAGAAATTAATGAATGGAACTGAAAGTTGCTACATGAATGCTTATAACTGAAGTGTGTGTTCCCATGAATGTTCCCATTTTCATGATTACACTACTATTTTCTCATATTGTATAGTCTATTTTAATATGACATACTTACTCATATGGTATATGTTGGGTAAGTTTACTTTACTTATATCTTTAACTTAAGTATAGTATATATATGCATACAAGTGCATTTTTTTATAAAATTGTATAGAAAATCAAAACCCGTTCTTGGTGAGAATCCTAATCACCCTTCTTGCTTAATGATGAACTGTAATGCACACATGTAACATGCTTGGAATGTAAATGATGAACTTTTCTCTAAATTGTCAATCATGCTTTTAAAGACATCAATAATCACCCTAACTTGAAGAACTAGGATTTTAGGTATAAGAATGACAACACATTATTTGTTGGCCTAGAAACTCGTCCAAGATTAGGAGTAAATCTTGGATAGTCCCCGGTTTGGGACTGTTCTTGAACACCTAATCTCGCTTAGGATGTAAGTGTATAATGTGTATTGGATTTTCAAGAAAATTTCGGCAGCATTTCCCCGTTTGTTCTCTAAGTACATATGTACTTGGAGAACAACGGGGAAATGCTGCCGAAATTTTCTTAAAAACCCAATACACATTATACACTTACTAGTGAGATTAGGTGTTCAAGAATGGATAGGTGGTACACATTTATTATATATAATAATGATGTCACATGTATTTGTTAACCCTAGACCCTAATCTTGTCCTAATATATACTTGTTTTCTCTTTGATCATAGAATGGATAGACCATGGATGTCCATTCACAATCGCTACACCCCAGAGTTTATTTCTGGTCTTGACCAGTTCATTAGATTTGCCGAGGAACATAGGAAACAACCTGGAGATAGGTTCTACTGTCCATGTAGGCATTGCGGTAACAACTTGAAAGTCAACACTGGTGATGAAATCAAAACTCATGTCATGTGCAACGGGATTATACAAGGCTATACAGAATGGCACTGGCATGGAGAGATTTCAAACTCGAAACCAATGGATGTCGATAGCAGTGCTTGTGTAGAAGAAGAAATTGCCTACAATGACGTAGATGTGAATGAACCAGTTCGAGTAGACATCGTTGATGCGATGCTGGATAGTTGTGGGGTAGAGCACACCGATCCACCTCCCATTTTTAGAAACATTGTGCATGATGCTGAGATGCCGTTATACACAGGTTGTACTAAGTTTACGAAGCTTAACGCTGTGTTGAGATTGTATAAGTTGAAAGCTAACAATAGATGGAGCGACAAAAGCTTCACGTCATTGTTGTCTTTGTTGAAAGAAATGCTTCCTCAAGGAAACGAGCTGCCAATCTCAACATACCAGGTAAAGAAATTGTTGTGCCCAATGGGAATGGATGCCAAAAAGATACACGCATGCCCGAATGATTGTGTATTATTTCAAAAGGACTATGCGGATTTGAAAGATTGTCCAAAATGTGGTGCGTCACAGTATAAATTGACGACTTCAGGGGAGTCCAAAATTGGTTATCCTGCCAAGGTGATGTGGTATCTACCTATAATATCACGATTTCAACGCTTATTTGCCAATTCGATAGATGCGAAGAATTTGAGGTGGCATGCAGGTGTTAAGAAAAATAATGATGGGATCCTACGACATGCGTCTGATTCCCCACAGTGGAAGAAGATTGATGTATTGTACCCTAAATTTGGTGAAGAAGTCAGGAATCTAAGACTTGGGCTTTGTACAGACGGGATGAATCCGTACGGGACATTGAGCAGCCAACATAGCACTTGGCCAGTCATGCTTGTTATATACAATCTTCCTCCCTGGCTGTGTATGAAAAGTAAGTACGTAATGCTGTCGTTGTTGATATCGGGCCCTAAACAACCTAGAAATGACATCGATGTTTATCTCGAACCTCTGATTGATGACTTAAAGAAACTCTGGGGTGAAGGTGTGACGACCTATGATGCTTCACGAAGAGATACATTTCGTTTGCATGCTATGTTGTTTTGCACTATTAATGACTTTCCAGCATATGAGAATTTGTCTGGATATAGTGTCAAAGGAGCTAAAGCGTGTCCTATATGTGAAGAGAACACTGATTCAACAAGACTAAAACATGTCGGTAAGAATGTATATCTCGATCATCGAAGGTTTCTTCCAAAATTCCATCCGTATCGTAGGAAGCGCAAAGCATTCAATGGATTGAATGAGGAACGCAGTGCACCTAAACCTATACCAGGGGAGATTGTTTATGAAAGAGTAAAAGACTTGATCAATGAATTTGGTAAGAGATCACAATGTACTACACGAAGTGACAATTCTTCATTCAAGAAGAAGTCAATATTTTGGGATCTTCCTTATTGGAGTTCTTTGGCAGTCAGACATTGTATCGATGTAATGCACGTTGAGAAAAATGTCTGTGATAGCATCATTGGTACTTTGTTAAATATACCAGGTAAGACTAAAGATGGGATAAAATCCAGACTGGACCTACGTGAAATGGGAATAAGGTCAGAATTAACAGAATTACGTGAAATGGGTAATAAAAGAACATACTTACCTCCCGCTTATTACACGTTGTCTAGAAAGGAGAAGAAAGCTTTTTGTGAATGCTTGGTAAATGTTAAGGTGCCACATGGTTACTCATCCAACATCCGTAGATTGGTATCAATGAAAGATCTGAAGTTGATAGGTCTAAAATCTCATGATTGTCACACTCTAATGCAACAAATATTGCCCGTGGCAATTCGATCTATATTGCCGAAGCATGTAAGGTTTGCAATCACCAGGCTTTGTTTCTTTTTCAACAGTCTCTGCAGCAAAGTTATTGACCCTGAGACTCTCGATAATTTGCAAAGAGAAGTGGTTGTTACCCTATGTCAGCTTGAGATGTATTTCCCTCCTTCGTTCTTTGATATCATGGTACATCTTGGTGTCCACTTGACTAGGGAAGTGAAAATCTTGGGACCGGTTTTCTTGCATTGGATGTGTCCCTTTGAACTATACATGAGTGTTTTTAAAGGTGATGTTCGAAACCGTTATCGGCCTGAAGGGAGTATTATTGAAGGTTATGTGGCGAGAGAGGTTATGGATTTCTGCAATGACTTTCTCAGTGGTAATGACACTCCTGATAATGACAAGAATATTGACGAGCTATTTGGCAAAGGAATTTTGGGATCACGTGTGAAAGTAATCAGCCATGAGCAATTGGAACAAGGTCATTTGTATATTTTACACAACATGGACGAAGTGAACGTTTATATCGAGGAACATACCAATTTCATCAAAAGACAATATCCTCGAGCCAATACAATGTGGCTTGCTAGAGAGCATAACAAGACTTTTATTAAGTGGTTTGAAGATAAAGTCTTACATCAACTATCTCAAACACCAGATGATATTACTGAAACTATCAAATGCCTCACCTTTAAACCAAAGTTGACTGTTATGTCTTATGAAGGGTATGACATTAATGGATTCACATATTACACAAAGCGCCAAGATGATAAGAGTGTCGTCCAAAACAGTGGGGTCACCCTTCAAGCATCGACTATGTTTTTTGCAAGTGCAAAGGATAAGAGTCCACGTGAAGCTAAAATGTCATATTACGGTGTCATTGAAGAGATATGGGAATTTGACTACATAGATTTCAGAATTCCGCTCTTCAAATGTAATTGGGTTGATAACACCAAAGGAGTTATAGTGGATGAATTAGGTTTCACTTTAGTGAACTTTGAAAAGATTGGCGAGAAGGCTGAACCATTCATATTGGCATCACAGGCGAAACAAGTATTTTATATCGATGATCCTGCAAATGATAAATGGTCGGTTGTTCTTCATGGTAAAAGACAGTTCATTGAAGATCCTATAGATGAAGAACAGTATTATGATAAGTATGATGAATCCAGTCCATTCTCAGTTGGGTTGCCAACACCAACAAATATTGAAACTAATGATGACTTGTATGTGCGCGGAGATCACAATGAAGGATTGTTAATTGATAAAAAATTGCAATATTAGAGGTATGTTTTGTTTTATACGTTTTTATTTTTCTGAATATGTGAACTTTACATATCCGTTAACATATGTTATTACATTACTATTTAATTGCAATGTTCTGTGTTACATTAACATGTAGGGGTTTTGATGAGTTCAAAAACATTGGAGGAAAGGTCCCCACGAAAAAGAACCAGCCAATAATTTGGAAGAACGTGAAAGTAAGTTCCCGACTACAATATATGTATATATTATTTATGTGAACAATGCTTAATTAGTTGTATTTTTTAATATTTTGTATGTTTGAATTAATAGTGTGCTACACAAGACAACGGATGGGCATGTGGATACTATGTGATGTGATATATGCACATGATTATCAAACATGCCACACTGGACATCGATTGTATTGCTCAGGTATTATATAGTCTCATTAGATAATATGAAATATATCAATCTTATTTATAGCTCATTAATTATATATATACATCATTCTCTTTACAGGTGTTTAAAGCTGACCCCACTACAGGAACAGACTTACCAGATGTACATGCTCTGTATACGATGGGAGAATTAAATGAAGTAAGAGAAGAATGGGCAACAACCATACAAATAGTGGGGGTTTTAACATATAATTGGGATGTTGATAGCGAATAATGACTAAAGAATAATATTTTGTAAATGAATTTCTGATTATAATATATGTGTGAATGTTTCTACATGTCTGGATGTTTCTACATGTGTCTGAGTGAAAATGAATGAAAGTGTTGGTTGCTATATGAATGTTTCTACACGTGTGAATGTGAATGAATGGAACTACATATTGCTAGCTACATGAATGTTTCTAAATGTGTGAAAATAAAATCACTACTATAGAAATGGCTTATAAAGCCACTTTTTAAGGTGTCGGTTGTTTACAAAAACTGACACCTAATGTCTACAGTGTCGGTTGATAACATAAACCGACATCCAATCTGATTATGGAGCCAAAACACGGATACCGCTTTTAATAAGTGTCGGTTACTTAATAAACAACCGACACCTAAACTCAACCGCCAAACCCAAAATTCCAGCGAAAAAATTGGCTCCAAAATTTTATATATGGCGTCAGTTCATAACTAAATAACTGACACTATAGGTTTAGTTGTCGGTTTTCTTAAATAACCGACACTTAGTATAGGTGTCATTTCATAACTAAATAACTGACACTATAGGTTTAGTTGTCAGTTTTTTTAAATAATCGACACCTATTGTGAACTTAATAGCTCACCAGCGACCGATTCTTCCCCTTTCCGTGTTTCATTTCCCGATCGATTTCCCTAACCTCCTAACCTCCGACGATTTCTTGCTGCTCCCTGCCGCCGCCGCCCCTCCCTGCCCGTCGCCGCCGCTCCTTCATCGCCGTCGTCGCCGTCGCTGCGAGAAGCTGTCGCCGGCCGCTCGCCAGCCACCCTCTCCGCCGTCGCCGGTAGAAGCTAGGACCGGCCACTCCTCTCCTCGCCTCGCCGACCTCTCCGCCGCTCCTCTCCTCGCCGCCGACAGCAGCTAGGACCGGCCACTACTCCTCTTTCCTCAAGGTGCCCGCCCTAACCTGCCTTCTTCTTCTTCCTCTGCTCCTCTTCTCTCAAGCTGCCTGCCCTGCTGCTGGGTGTTTTTTTTTTAATTTATTTACTTCTCTCAAGGTGCCTGCCTGGTCATACACATATTGATGTACATAGAATAAATGCTAAAAAGGTGTGATTTTAGGGTTTAGGTACTGATTTTGTGCTTCTACTGAGCTGAATCCTCTATTGTCTATACAATATATACATGTTCTATGTAACTAATCATGACATAGATTTTAGAATGCATACTTTGGTTAAATGTACTGCTGTAATTTTTGATCAAGTGATGATATGTAAATGTAGCAATAAGTTAGTAAGGTATCAATGATAAGTCTGTTGTAATGTGATGCAAAATAGTTATTGTATCATGCATATATACTTAATAATTTTTTGTTTTATAGTTGTATAGGGTGTTTTATGTGTGGCAAGTCTATTGTTCAATAGTTTAATTAGCTATAATCATTGTTTAATAGTTTAGCTATATTCTTGGTGAAAATCCTAATCACCCTTCTTTTGCTTAATGATGAACTGTAATGCACACATGTGACATGCTTGGAATGTAAATGATGAACTTTTCCCTAAATTGCCAATCATGCTTTTAAAGACATCAATAATCACCCTAACTTGAAGAACTAGGATTTTAGGTATAAGAATGACAACACATTATTTGTTGGCCTAGAAACCCATCCAAGATTTGTTGGATAAATTGGACATTATGATAAATCCCTTTGTTTCGATGATGACAAACATTTCATTCTTGTTGATCTAACGCGCTACTTGAGTGTTGCAGGAATAAGGTGGATGACAAAGCTCTAGGGAATCTATATGCTTGAATGATTGTAAATGTCATGAAATGTAATCAATTGTAAACTTGTACAAATATATAATGTACAAGTACTTAGACTTCATGTAAATCAAGCGTTAGATCTTCCCTAGCTAAACACCACACTTAGTCATGTCATCCCCTTCAATAGTGTCACATATGCACACTCGTACACACACTTAGTGCCTTAATTGAAAGATTGAAACAGGGTCAATCTCGGTCGACAAACTCCTCGATCGAGACACTCTCGGTCGACAAACTTCTCGACCGAGAAAGACCCAAGTAGCCGTTAGACACAACTGACAAGGTAGTTGGCAGTTGCAAATGAACGTTGATCCAGAGAGCCTGTCGGTCGAAAAAACTTTGATTGAGTAGGTATCTCAGTCGACAATTTGTCGACCGAGATGGACTCTGACAGCAACTGCAGAATAAAGCAACTAGCTGTTACTAATGCACCTAACTTATACCTAACGGCTAGTTAAGCACTTAGAACCCCCTAGAAAGTGTCTAGAACGTCCTTAAGAACTTGTAGGTCATTCCTATAAATAGGACATGCCTTAGGACACCTAAACACACCTAAGCTACACTTGTGCTATACTTGAGCTTGAATACTCATTGGCAATCTGTTTTGAGCAATAGAGTAATTCCAACATTGGCTATTCATTCCCATTGCTCCATTTTCGTGTCCTATAGGCTAGCATCTCCTTTCCACAGCACTTACACTTCTACACTCATTGGTTAGGAGATCAATACGCTTGATATAGGCAAATCAAGCCTTGTGCTTAAAAGGATAAGTTGTAATTTCTATTTTCCTTCTTGTTCCTTTTATTCTTTGTATTCTCCTTGCTACTCCTAGGGTTGGAGGCTACGGATTGGAGAAGGTTCTTCTCGGAGGAGAAGGTGGACTTCAAGCTACTTCAAGAAGGCTATCGCAACGGGAAGCTACTTCAAGAAGGCTATTGCAACGGGAAGCTACTTCAGGAGGAAGGCTGCTTCAAGGTTGGTGCAATTACTTCTAGGTGAAGGCTGCTTCAAGGTTGGTGCGATTACTTCTAGGTGAAGGCTACTTGAAGGGTTTAGGGAGAGAATTGTAATTTTATGTAAAGTCCTTGCGAGGTAATAAAATTAAATTCTTTCCAAATCCCGGTTGGGTAAGCAACCGGGTAGTGGACTGACAACTTTAGTATTTGCTAAAGTTGGAACCACTCTAAATCCTTGTCCCCTTGTCCAATATTTTGTGGTTGGTTGTTTGAGTTCAATAATTGTTAAAATTGTTTTAAAACTCTATTCACCCCCCCCTCTAGTGTTTTTCAGTTGGTATCAGAGCAGGCTTCAAGGAACCCTAACAAGGTCTTAAAGAATGGGTGACGGGGTGCTCAACAATCTTAATCTTGAAGGGACATTTGTTGCTAGGCCTCCAGTGTTTGATGGAACAAACTACACATATTGGAAGAGAAGGATGCAGTTCTACTTTCAAGGCATAAGTTGGGACTTATGGAGGATGATCTCAACCCCATACGAGCTTCCTCAAATGCAATATGCAGAGTGGGATGCAAATACGGTAAAATCGGCTCAAATGAATGCAAAGGCTGTAAGTATTCTTTATTGTTCAATTTCAGTAGGAGAATTTAATAGAATATCAAATTGTGAAACAGCCTATGAAATATGGCATAGATTGTCCATAACCTATGAAGGTACGGTTCAAGTTAAGAATTCTAAGATTAGTATGCTTAAACAGAAGTTTGAACACTTTTGTATGGATCCAAATGAATCCATTAGTGAAATGTTTGCAAAATTCTCTTCTATTGTTAATGGTTTGAATGCCTTAGGAAAAACCGTTCTTGAAGAAGACCAGGTATCAAAAGTACTTCGATCACTTCCTCCCAAATACAAGCCCAAGGTGACAGCCATTGAAGAAGCTAATGATCTCACTAAACTGAAAATGGAGCAACTCATTGGCAATCTAGAAGCTCATGAGGCAACTTTAGAAGAGGAAGAAAGAAGAGAATGTGAACGTCAACAAGGCAAAAAGAAGGACATTGCATTCAAAGCATCAACCAAGGACACTCATGACACAAGTGAAGATGATAGTGAAGAAGAAACTCTCATTGTAAATGGTAAGCAATATAAAAGTTTTAAAACTAATAAAACTTCTAGTGTTTCTTCTTCCAGGTGCTTTGAATGTGGCAAAAAGGGACACATGAAAGGTGATTGTCCAAAACTCAAGAAAGGGAAGAAATCATCTCACAAAAAGAAAGAAAGAGCATATAAAGCTGCATGGGATGATTCAAGTGATGATAGTGATGATGGAAAAGAAGAAGTAGAATGCCTCATTGCTACAACAAATGAAGACGAAGAAGAGGTAAGTCTTTATGATCTACCAAAAGAAGATCTAATTGCTAGTCTTCAAGATACTCATGAGAAATATATTGAGTGCAAGAAGAAACTTAAGAAATCAAATAAAGTAAGTGATGATTTAAATGTTAAACTTCTTGCTCTTGTATCCGAAAATGAAAATCTCAAAAAGGAAAATGAAGATTATGATCTTAAGTTAAAATCGGTAGAAGCTAATTGCAATCTTCTTTCCTTAGAAAAGTTAAACTTGCAAACTCAAGTGAATGATCTTCAGAAACAACCTGTTCTATGTTCACATTTAGATTATGATGAGGTTGTCAAAGAAAGAAACTCTCTAGTATCTGATTTAGATCAAGCAAAGAAAGATACAAACAAGAAGATGAATGATATTGCTAAGTTACAAAGAAATGTAAATGAGTTAAGAGGAAATGACATGCTTGAAAATATTCTGAAAATTTCCTCTAGTTATAATGGAAGAAAAGGATTAGGATATGATCCAAGGAGAAATAAACCCAAAAGAGTTAAAGCATCTAAGACTAAGATTATGTTTGTACCTAGGAACACAATTCCTAGAAAGAGAAATGACGTTGACTCTATTAGCTGTCATTATTGCATGTGTCTTGGACATTATTCATTTTCATGCCCATATAAGAAAAAGAATGATGATTTAGCTTGGATTCCTAAAACTTAGTAGCTTAAAATTAACTAGTTGAGATTTGACCTAAATTGATTCTTGATATACAAATGTCATATCTCAACACAATCGAGCTCTAACTTGTATAATCTTATTTTGCTTGGAATAAATTAAAAGTTCTGAAAATATTCCAGAAACTTTGTCGGTCGAGAATCTGTCGACCGAGTGAACCTCGGTCGAGAAATTGTCGACCGAGCATGTCACTGATTTCCAGTATGCTGTAAAATTGTTGAATTCTTTTTGAAATTGATCAAATTGCTATCTATTTGTGATTAATGACTGTAGATATTGGAAATCATCCCTGAAAACTTATATGAGATTAATTTGGTTTGATTTAAGTTAAAACTGAAATTATGCTTAGCTTAATAAAAAGGAAATTTCTGTTTTATCATTATTCACATGATGTTTCCTAAAGTATTTTATGGTCTACCCATATAGAAATCATGTGATTACAATCATGGAATTATCATTTTCATCATGATGATGCTGTGTTAGCAAGAATAGATAATGATAATTGTATGCATGGATCCTTGATGATACATAGGCAAGCAAAATAATTCAATCTCTCTTAGAAATGCTTGCAACACATAAGATAAAAATTTCTCAATTGGCATCTTTAAAAGGCTTGAGATATTAATCGTGCTTTCATTTTTAAGAGGATGTTTTCATATTGAGTATCACTAAACATGCTTCAAAATTGATATCTAATCAAGTACTTCACATATGAATGCTTAAATTGGAAATCTGCAATTTTTGCCTCTTGGTTGAAATAAAATTTGACCAAGGGGCGCTATGGTCGAAGTCAAGGTCGACCTAAAATAAACTTTGACAAAATGCTTATTTGGACATCATTTTATCTTAGTATACTTTTGATAAAGGTCAAAATCAAAATTTAAAATCATTTGTGACCTTAGAAGCTTTAAATTGCTTTAATTATAAGATTAAGGGAGAGCTCATACAAACAAATTTGATTATTTGCTTAAGAAGCTTACAAAAACATTGTAATCATCATTTGGAGCTTATTAAGACCTTAGTACTTTTACTCTTGGTTATGACGAAATCTATGAAATTCATATAAATGATATATCTTGTTCTTAAAGGAACTCTCTAAACAAATCAGGGCTTAACATCCCATGCATTTGGTTGGAGATATTTTTATGTACTTTAAGATTAAAGGATTCTCATTTCATTTTTAGGGCTTAACATCCCTTATAAAATGGGTGAGAAATAAATATACATTCATCATAAGCTTAAGGGAATCTCATATCATTTCAAAGCTTAACATCCTTTGCAAATGATTGAGAAACAAATTGTGGCTAAATTAGACAAAAATGATATTAAATCCATGTCCCTAATAGAATATCTATTTAAGGGGGAGAATAGTATAAAATTAAGGGGGAGAAGAAATATAACATATTCACCCTGGATATCTTTTTGAAATGTCAAAGGGGGAGAAAGAATATAAAATCAAAAATATAAATGAGTTTCATCTTGATGGCCAAGCACTCACTTGCAAAACAAGAATGGCTATAAAAGGTAATCTTCAGGTATGAAACTCACATGCTTTATATTTCCTTATTTCATATTTAGGAAATGTTTGTCATCTTCAAAAAGGGGGAGATTGTTGGATAAATTGGACATTATGATAAATCCCTTTGTTTCGATGATGACAAACATTTCATTCTTGTTGATCTAACGCGCTACTTGAGTGTTGCAGGAATAAGGTGGATGACAAAGCTCTAGGGAATCTATATGCTTGAATGATTGTAAATGTCATGAAATGTAATCAATTGTAAACTTGTACAAATATATAATGTACAAGTACTTAGACTTCATGTAAATCAAGCGTTAGATCTTCCCTAGCTAAACACCACACTTAGTCATGTCATCCCCTTCAATAGTGTCACATATGCACACTCGTACACACACTTAGTGCCTTAATTGAAAGATTGAAACAGGGTCAATCTCGGTCGACAAACTCCTTGACCGAGAAACTCTCGATCGACAAACTTCTCGACCGAGAAAGACCCAAGTAGCCGTTAGACACAGCTGACAAGGTAGTTGGCAGTTGCAAATGAACGTTGATCCAGAGAGCCTGTCGGTCGACAAAACTTCGACCGAGTAGGTATCTCGGTCGACAATTTGTCGACCGAGATGGACTCTGACAGCAACTGCAGAATAAAGCAACTAGCCGTTACTAATGCACCTAACTTATACCTAACAGCTAGTTAAGCACTTAGAACCCCCTAGAAAGTGTCTAGAACGTCCTTAAGAACTTGTAGGTCATTCCTATAAATAGGACATGCCTTAGGACACCTAAACACACCTAAGCTACACTTGTGCTATACTTGAGCTTGAATACTCATTGGCAATCTGTTTTGAGCAATAGAGCAATTCCAACATTGGCTATTCATTCCCATTGCTCCATTTTCGTGTCCTATAGGCTAGCATCTCCTTTCCACAGCACTTACACTTCTACACTCATTGGTTAGGAGATCAATACGCTTGATATAGGCAAATCAAGCCTTGTGCTTAAAAGGATAAGTTGTAATTTCTGTTTTCCTTCTTGTTCCTTTTATTCTTTGTATTCTCCTTGCTACTCCTAGGGTTGGAGGCTGCGGATTGGAGAAGGTTCTTCTCAGAGGAGAAGGTGGACTTCAAGCTACTTCAAGAAGGCTATCGCAACGGGAAGCTACTTCAAGAAGGCTATTGCAACGGGAAGCTACTTCAGGAGGAAGGCTGCTTCAAGGTTGGTGCAATTACTTCTAGGTGAAGGTTGCTTCAAGGTTGGTGCGATTACTTCTAGGTGAAGGCTGCTTGAAGGGTTTAGGGAGAGAATTGTAATTTTATGTAAAGTCCTTGCGAGGTAATAAAATTAAATTCTTTCCAAATCCCGGTTGGGTAAGCAACCGGGTAGTGGACTGACAACTTTAGTATTTGCTAAAGTTGGAACCACTCTAAATCCTTGTCCCCTTGTCCAATATTTTGTGGTTGGTTGTTTGAGTTCAATAATTGTTAAAATTGTTTTAAAACTCTATTCACCCCCCTCTAGTGTTTTTCAAGATTTACTCATTAGGAGTAAATCTTGGATAGTCCCCGGTTTGGGACTGTTCTTGAATACCTAATCTCGCTTAAGATGTAAGTGTATATAATGTGTGTTGGGTTTTCAAGAAAATTTCCGCAGCATTTCCCAGTTTGTTCTCTAAGTACATATGTACTTGGAGAACAACATGGAAATGCTTCCGAAATTTTCTTGAAAACCCAATACACATTATACACTTACTAGTGAGATTAGGTATTCAAGAATGGGATAGGTGGTACACATTTATTATATATAAGAATGACATCACATGTATTTGTTAACCCTAGACCCTAATCTTGTCCTAACATATACTTGTTTTCTCTTTGATCATAGAATGGATAGATCATGGATGTCCATTCGCAATCGTTGCACCCAGAGTTTATTTCTGGTCTTGACCAGTTTATTAGATTTGCCGAGGAACATAGGAAACAACCTGGAGATAGGTTCTACTGTCCATGTAGGCATTGCGGTAACCACTTGAAAGTCAACACTGGTGACGAAATCAAAACTCATGTCATGTGCAACGGGATTATACAAGGCTATACAGAATGGCACTGGCATGGAGAGATTTCAAACCCGAAACCAGTGGATGTCGATAGCAGTGCTTGTGTGGAAGAAGAAATCGCCTACGATGACGTAGATGTGAATGAACCATTTCCAGTAGACATCGTTGATGCGATGCTGGATAGTTGTGGGGGTAGAGCACACCGATCCACCTCCCATTTTTAGAAACATTGTGCATGATGCTGAGATGTCGTTATACACAGGTTGTACTAAGTTTACGAAGCTTAGCGCCGTGTTGAGAATGTATAAGTTGAAAGCTAACAATAGATGGAGCGACAAAAGCTTCACGTCATTGCTGTCTTTGTTGAAAGAAATGCTTCCTGAAGGAAACGAGCTTCCAATCTCAACATACCAGGTAAAGAAATTGTTGTGCCCAATGGGAATGGATGCCAAGAAGATACACGCATGCCCGAATGATTGTGTGTTATTTCAAAAGGACTATGCGGATTTGAAAGATTGTCCAAGATGTGGTGCGTCACGGTATAAATTGACGACTTCGGGGGAGTCCGAAATTGGTTCTCCTGCCAATGTGATGTGGTATCTACCTATAATATCACGGTTTCAACGCTTGTTTGCCAATCCGATAGATGCGAAGAATTTGAGGTGGCATGCAGATGTTAAGAAAAATAATGATGGGATCCTACGACATGCGTCTGATTCCCCACAGTGGAAGAGGATTGATATATTGTACCCTGAATTTGGTGAAGAAGTCAGGAATCTAAGACTTGGGCTTTGTACAGACGGGATGAATCTGTACGGGACATTGAGCAGCCAACATAGCACTTGGCCAGTCATGCTTGTTATATACAACCTTCCTCCCTGGCTGTGTATGAAAAATAAGTATGTAATGCTGTCGTTGTTGATATCGGGCCCTAAACAACCTGGAAATGACATCGATGTTTATCTTGAACCTCTGATTGATGACTTAAAGAAACTCTGGGGTGAAGGTGTGATGACCTATGATGCTTCACGAAGAGAGACATTTTGTTTGCATGCTATGTTGTTTTGCACTATTAATGACTTTCCAGCATATGGTAATTTGTCTGGATATAGTGTCAAAGGAGCTAAAGCGTGTCCTATATGTGAAGAGAACACTGATTCAACAAGACTAAAACATGGCGGTAAGAATGTATATCTCAGTCATCGAAGGTTTCTTCCAAAATTCCATTTGTATCGTAGGAAGCGCAAAGCATTCAATGGATTGAATGAGGAACGGAGTGCACCTAAACCTATACCAGGGGAGGTTGTTTATGAAAGAGTAAAAGACTTTGTCAATGAATTTGGTAAGAGATCACAATGTACTACACGGAGTGACAATTCTTCATTCAAGAAGAAGTCAATATTTTGGGATCTTCCTCATTGGAGTTCTTTGACAGTCAGACATTGTATCGATGTAATGCACGTTGAGAAAAATATCTGTGATAGCATCATTGGTACTCTGTTAAATATACCAGGTAAGACTAAAGATGGGATAAAATCCAGAATGGACCTACGTGAAATGGGAATAAGGTCAGAATTAACAGAATTACGTGAAATGGGTAATCAAAGAACATACTTACCTCCCGCTTGTTACACATTGTCTAGAAAGGAGAAGAAAGCTTTTTGTGAATGCTTGGTAAATGTTAAGGTGCCACATGGTTACTCATCCAACATCCGTAGTTTGGTATCAATGAAAGATTTGAAGTTGATAGGTCTTAAATCTCATGATTGTCACACTCTAATGCAACAAATATTGCCCGTGGCAATTCGATCTATATTGCCGAAGCATGTAAGGTTTGCAATCACCAGACTTTGTTTCTTTTTCAACAGTCTCTGTAGCAAAGTTATTGACCCTGAGACTCTCGATAATTTACAAAGAGAAGTGGTTGTTACCCTATGTCAGCTTGAGATGTATTTTCCTCCTTCGTTCTTTGATATCATGGTACATCTTGTTGTCCACTTGACTAGGGAAGTGAAAATCTTGGGACCGGTTTTCTTGCATTGGATGTATCCCTTTGAACGATACATGAGCGTTTTCAAAGGTGATGTTCAAAACCGCTATCGGCCTGAAGGGAGTATAATTGAAGGTTATGTGGCAAGAGAGGTTATGGATTTCTGCAATGACTTTCTCAGTGGTAATGACACTCCTGATAATGACAAGAATATTGATGAGCTATTTGGCAAAGGAATTTTCGGTTCACGTGTGAAAGTAATCAGCCGTGAGCAGTTGGAACAAGGTCATTTGTATATTTTACACCACATGGACGAAGTGAACGTTTATATCGAGGAACATACCAATTTCATCAAAAGACAATATCCTCGAGCGAATACAATGTGGCTTGCTAGAGAGCATAACAAGACTTTTATTAAGTGGTTTGAAGATAAAGTCTTACATCAACTATCTCAAACACCAGATGATATTATAGAAACTATCAAATGCCTCGCCTTTAAACCAAAGTTGACTGTTATGTCTTATGAAGGGTATGACATTAATGGATTCACATATTACACAAAGCGCCAAGATGATAAGAGTGTCGTCCAAAACAGTGGGGTCACCCTTCAAGCATCGACTATGTTTTTTGCAAGTGCAAAGGATAAGAGTCCACGTGAAGCTAAAATGTCATATTACGGTGTCATTGAAGACATATGGGAATTTGACTACATAGATTTCAGAATTCCTCTCTTCAAATGTAATTGGGTTGATAACACCAAAGGAGTTATAGTGGATGAATTGGGTTTCACTTTAGTGAACTTTGAAAAGATTGGCGAGAAGGCTGAACCATTTATATTGGCATCACAGGCGAAACAAGTATTTTATATCGATGATCCTGCAAATGATAAATGGTCGGTTGTTCTTCATGGTAAAAGACAGTTCGTTGAAGATCCTATAGATGAAGAACAATACTATGATAAGTATGATGACTCCAGTCCATTCTCAGTTGGGTTGCCAACGCCAACAAATATTGAAGCTAATGATGACTTGTATGTGTGCGGAGATCACAATGAAGGATTGTTAATTGATAAAAAATCGCAATATTAGAGGTATATATGTTTTGTTTTATACATTTTTATTTTTTCTGAATATGTGAACTTTACAATGTGAGCTTAATTTATAATGTGAGCTTAATTTTTCTCTTTGATCATAGAATGGATACTTTACAATTTGAATTACTTTACAATGTGAATGTGAACTTTACAATGTGAGCTTTAATGTGGATATGTACTCATTATCCTAGAACCCCGTCCAAGATTTACTCATTAGGAGTAAATCTTGGATAGTCCCCAGTTTGGGACTGTTGTTGAACACCTAATCTCACTTAGGATGTAAGTGTATAATGTGTATTGGGTTTTCAAGAAAATTTCGGTAGCATTTCCCCGTTTATTCTCTAAGTACATATGTACTTGGAGAACAGCGAGGAAATGCTGCCAAAATTTTCTCAAAAACCCAATACACATTATACACTTACTAGTGAGATTAGGTGTTCAAGAATGGGATAGGTGGTACACATTTATTATATATAAGAATGACATCACATGTATTTGTTGGCCTAATCTTGTCATAATATATACTTGTTTTTCTCTTTGATCATAGAATGGATACTTTACAATTTGAATTACTTTACAATGTGAATGTGAACTTTACAATGTGAGCTTTAATGTGGATATGTACTCATTAGCCTAGAACCCCGTCCAAGATTTACTCATTAGGAGTAAATCTTGGATAGTCCCCGGTTTGGGACTGTTCTTGAACACCTAATCTCACTTAGGACGTAAGTGAATAATGTGTATTGGGTTTTCAAGAAAATTTCGGTAGCATTTTCCCGTTTGTTCTCTAAGTATATATGTACTTGGAGAACATCGGGGAAATGCTGCCGAAATTTTCTCGAAAACCCAATACACATTATACACTTACTAGTGAGATTAGGTGTTCAAGAATGGGATAGGTGGTACACATTTATTATATATAAGAATGACATCACATGTATTTATTGGCCTAATCTTGTCCAAATATATACTTGTTTTTCTCTTTGATCATAGAATGGATACTTTACAATTTGAATTACTTTACAATGTGAGCTTTACAATTTGAATTACTTTACAATGTGAGCTTTACACTTTGAATTACTACTTTACAATGTGAACTTTACAATTTGAATGTGAATTTGCAGATGGCTGACCATTCTCCTGATGACCGTGCTGATGACTACCGTGAGGGTGAGGACATCAATGCGCCACCTCACAATGTAAGTTTTAAAAATATATCATATATTTATATCTATATGTCCATTTATAGTTATATCTTATAAATGTGAATTATTTTGTCAAATTTTAGGTTGATGATGCACAGGTACCAGCTGAAGCACTTGAGGCACTTGATCAACAACACCAAAAAGTTGACAAGAGAAGGGGCATCACTATGATGAAGAAGTTAATTTCACAAAAGGGCAATGGACCCAAACTTGTTGTGGATTTTGATAATGCAGGAAATTCATGTGGTGTGAATCACAATTCATTTATTTCATATCTTGGGTTTGTTACTCGTAGCCATTGCAGTTGTCGCTTAGATTCTTGGCATAAAGTTTCTAAGGAGAAGAAAAATTTAATATGGAGGGATTTATGCGTGAGTTATTATTAATTTGCAATTCTATTTTGTAGATTACTAAATTTTTGGATACTAGTTAATAGCAATTCTATTTTGTAGAGTATATTTGAATTGGATGAAAAGCTGCATCGTAAATATGTGATGCAACGTTGTGGGAGAGTCCTAAGGAACTATAGGACAAATCTCACCAGAGAATACATAAAAGAAGCTGACAAGAGGAAGAAGACAACCACTGAACAGTGGAACTTCCTGGACAAAGAAGAATGGGACGCGTTTGTCGCTTCAAGACAAACTGATGAATTCAAGGTATTAGGCGTCAATCTCATTAATTAATATATGTTGTATTCACTTATTCAAGATTAACATTTAGTGTTACTAACCAAATCATTAATTTGCATACTAACTAGGCCCTCAGTGAGGCACAAAGATCAAGGCGTGCACTGAATGTGCATGACCACACAATGGGTCCAAAGGGGTATGCAGGCGTTCGCCAAAGACTACAGGCTGAGGCTACTGCTGCTCAATCTGCTGCTACTCAGGAGTCCTCTACCATAGGTAGCACACCTCTGCCTCGCCATGATGTCTGGATAGCTGGGAGGCAAAATAAGAAGGGAGAAATACCTAAGGCCGCAACTGCTGAGGCGGCTGCAAAAATGGTAAAATACAACTCTTACAGCAATCATTCGAATATTGATTATTTGTGTTGTTTACTTAAGTACAAATTTTTGTTTTGGCGATTAGCGGGAGCTGCACGAGCTGAGGAAACAAGGAAAGTTCATCCCTGAGGGAACAAAGGATGAATTGACAGTTGCTCTGGGTAACCCAGAGCATCCTGGACGTGTTAGGGCTGCAGGTGCTGGTGTGGGCATCAGATCTTTTTTTGGGTCATCCCAGCGCAAACATGTCCCAAAAGTGGGACTTTCACAAGAAGCGGTAACATATTCTTTCTTTATAATGTTATTATAAAAGAGAATTTAAAAATTAGAATTTGACGTTTCTTTTATCCATGTATAGGTGGATAAGCTATTTGACAGGAAACTCAAAGAAAAACTCGAAGAAGCAATGAAAAAGTGGCAGGCATCTCAGACTGCCATTTACCAGACAATACCTACTACAGACTCTACTCCTACTCCTACTGCAGAGGTTGGGAGTAATCCTGTAGAACCACCACCTAGCACATCCACTGTAAGTATTTTTATGACATAGTAACTAGTTTTTTAATTCAAGATGATACGTATATATGAAATTGTAGTCGTTTAAGAAAAAGATGATATGTATATATGTATATAACATTCTTTACACAAAAATTTGTAGGGGTTGAAGCCATGCCGTCTAAAAAGTAAAGAATATGTCGTGGCAGAGGCGTCGGCTTACCCATCCCTACCAGGGGAAACGTGTCACGGGTCTCCAGTACCAGCTGGTTGGATTCGGGTGAGCCCGATACATATATTCCCCCAGTGGATGGATCTTCCACTGCCATATGCCCACCCCGATTGTGAAACGCTTAGTGAGGCAGTAGGCGGAGTGATATTGTGGGAAAAAGCATATGTCTTCTTTACTGAAAAGGTGCGGTAAATTTACATTACGTTCAATTGTTAGTGTGTGTATATGTTGGCAGTTGATCTGAAATTATATATATATATACAAGTTAAAAAGAAGACACCCACAACATCTTGGCCTCCACCTCCACCTCCTGCATTACCTAGTTGGGTTCCACAGGACCTACCTGTCCCGTTAGGTCCTAACTGTAGGGGTATGGCAGTATGGTTAGGGGAACATGATATAAACTCCCCTATAATTGTTTCTTCTGATTCAGATTCTACATGTCAGTCATACGAAACAAAACTATTTATACAAGATATTTTGGAGTTGTTTCGATATGATTGGCTAAATACATATGTGATAGAGCTATGGATAAGGTGAGATATTCTTTATACATCCATATACCTTGTGTATGATCTGGTGATCTGGTTTCTTATTTATTAATGCATGCGTAATTAATACATATTTTATAGCTACTTAGACAACATATGTGCAGATTTTGGATTCGAACATGTAGGGTTTTTGATTCCATCCTTGATTAGTCTAGTAGCTAAAGACCCTACATCAGTTCAACAATACTGCTGTGAGGCTTTTTCAATTTTTGCTGTAAAAAAGAAGACGGTGATAATGACTCCATTCAATGTAGAGTAATTTTACTTTGCTTATTATAATTTGGACTTAAGAAAATTACATTTTATTGTGGATTTTGAGTTATTAATTTTTAACTTTTTTCTTCTAGGGGTAGGCATTGGGAGTTATTGGTTATTGCCCCCGAGACGTTCACTGTGTATTATCTAGATCTTAAGGGGGGTAAATTGAATACAAGATTTAGACACATAATGAAAATGGCAATATTTTGGTGAGAAATATTTCATTTTTCATATCCGTTAACATATGTTATTACATTACTATTTAATTGCAATGTTCTGTGTTACATTAACATGTAGGGGTTTTGAGGAGTACAAAAAGGCTGGAGGAAAGGTCTCCACAAAAAAGAACCAGCCAATAATTTGGAAGAACGTGAAAGTAAGTTCCCGACTGCAATATATGTATATATTATTTATGTGAACAATGCTTAATTAGTTGTATTTGTTAATATTTTGTATGTTTGAATTTATAGTGTGCTACACAAGACAACGGATGGGCATGTGGATACTATGTCATGCGATATATGCACATGATTATCAAACATGCCGCACTGGATATCGAATGTATTGCTCAGGTATTATATAGTCTCATTAGATAATATGATCAAAATATATCAATCTTATTTATAGCTCATTAATTATATATATACATCATTCTCTTTACATGTGTTTAAAGCTGACCCCATTATAGGAAAGGACTTACCAAATGTTAATGCTCCCTATACGATGGGAGAATTAAATGAAGTAATCAAAGAATGGGCAACAACCATACAATTAGTGGGGGCTTTAAAATATAATTGGGATCCTGATAGCGAATAATGACTAAACAATGATACTTTGTAAATGAATTTCTGAATTATAATATATGTGTGAATGTTTCTACATGTCTGGATGTTTCTACATGTGTCTGAGTGAAAATAAATGAAAGTGTTCGTTGCTATATGAATGTTTCTACATGTGTGAATGTGAATGAATGGAACTACAGATTGCTAGCATGTGTGAATGTTTATAAATGTGTGAATGAATGGAACTCTTTTATTGTTAATTTTGCAGGTTTGCGGCATGTTGTCGGCTGATATCAATGAATGTCGTAAAACCTGCAGTTCATAACTGAACTGAACATGTTTCTCATCCTGCGACCAGCCACAGCAGGTTTGCAGACTGACAGAAAAAAAAATAATAGGTGTCGGTTATTTGTAAATAACCGACACATAATGATATAGTGTCGGTTTTTCTACAATAAACCGACGTCTATTTCCTTAACAACACGGCCGTGCTGGACAGCACGGCCATGGCCAAGATGGCGCGGGTTTGGGCGTCGGTTATTTGTAAAAAACCGACACATAATGTTCTAGTGTCGGTTTTTTACAAATAACCGACGTCTATTTCCTAATATATGGTGTCGGTTATTTGTAAATAACCGACACTGATAGTGGCCAAGATGGTGCCCTTTCTGTGGCGCGAAAGTTTTGGGCGTCGGTTTCTTATCTAATAACCGACGCCTATTGTCCCCTGATGGCGTGCTTCCGGTGGCGCGCGAAGAGTTTGGGCGTCGGTTTTAGAACCGACGCCTAATGGGTGGACTTTTAGTGTCGCCCACATAGGTGTCGCTTAGAAACCGACACTAAAGGCTTTAAATAACCGACACTAAAGGTAGGTTCTGTAGTAGTGAATGGAACTGCATGTTGTATTGCTAAATGCATGTGTGAATATTTTTGTTGTTAAATTTGCATGTTTGTGGCCTGTTGTTGGCTGATATCAATGGATGTCGTAAAACCGGCAGTTAACTGCAGGTTTCTCATCCTATGACCAGCCACACCAGGTCTGCAGACTGATAGAAAAAAAAACAAAACAATAGGCGTCGGTTATTTGTATAACACCGACACACAAAGTTATAGTGTCGGTTTTATATAAATAACCGACGCCTGTTTCCTGTGGCGCGAAGGTATATGGCGTCGGTTTATTATCTAATAACCGACGCCGATAGTGGCCAAGATGGCGCCCTTTCTGTGGCGCGGAGGTATATGGTGTCGGTTTCTTATCTAATAACCGACGCCTATACCTTCGCGCCACAGGAAACATGCGCGATTTTGGTGGCGCGCGATGAGTTTGGGCGTCGGTTTTGGAACCGACGCGTAATGGGTGAGTATATGGCGTCAGTTTATTATCTAATAACCGACGCTGATAGTGGCCAAGATGGCACCCTTTCTGTGGCGTGAAGGTATATGGTGTCGGTTTCTTATCTAATAACCGACGCCTATACCTTAGCGCCACAGGAAACATGCGCGATTTCAGTGGTGCACGAAGAGTTTGGGCGTCGGTTTTGGAACCGACGCGTAATAGGTGAGCTTTTAGTGTCGCCCACATAGGTGTCGCTTAGAAACCAACACTAAAGGCCTTAAATAACCGACACTAAAGGTAGGTTTTGTAGTAGTGTGGGTTTCACCTAACCACATATCTCATGGTAAAATACCACACAATAAACAAAATATTCATTTGTATAGTGAAAAAACTTTTTTAGGCATCATTGTGTAGATGCAGGGATTAACCTAACCTAGACCTCACACTTATTTAGTTAGACAAGTTTTAAATATGTTGTTGTTTCCCCTATTAACCTAACCACTACCATATGATAGAGTAACATTTATTAGATACAACATTTAATTCATTAAAAGCTCATCATAAGCATGAAATAACAATGACTTCTCCCGCATGCCAAATCAAACATAGTACCTGCTCATGGTGAGCTAATGTAGGCCATGAGATTAATATATTGTAGGATTAATAATGGATACTCTAAATGCAACATAGAGAGGAAAGTTGACTGTAAAATCAATGAAAGCTGAAATCCATAGCTGAAATCGATGAATGATCTTTCCCAGAATACCAATTTCTATATCCAATTTCCAGAAATCAATACCATATTGGGTTCACTTGTTCTTTCCAAAAATCATATGCAATTGATGCTACTATTATGATATCATAATAGTATCACAAAAAACATAACATCAAAAAACAGAACATTAAAACAAAACAAAAAATAGAACATTAATAAATATGGCAAACAGATATGTCCAAGACATTAACGACGCCCAATCATGTTAGAAAAACAAAGACAAAGTCACAGAAACCAAAAACCAGAGGATGAAACGGCCATTACTGCCCAATCATGTTAGAAAAATAAAGACAAAGTCACAGAAACCAGA
Organism: Alisma plantago-aquatica; assembly: GCA_963693085.1. Lineage (NCBI taxonomy): Eukaryota > Viridiplantae > Streptophyta > Magnoliopsida > Alismatales > Alismataceae > Alisma > Alisma plantago-aquatica. The sequence goes on from OY856410.1 coordinate 267,273,130, forward strand.
AACCAGAGGATGAAAAACAAATGACAGAAAAAGAAATGTAGGACAACACTACTCTATGGTCTACTAACACATATCGATATCCTCAAAATAACCTGCCCGACAAAAATCTCAAAAATCAGGCATTCTAGTTGCTTTTATTTGCTTTACAGATACTACTATAACTTAGCACACAGACACACATAATAGCAGTAAATTGATGCATTTCTAAATAAAAGTAGTAGTTAGAAGTAGAATAAATCAGTGTCATACACAACGATTCAAATGTTTGCAGCTATTGTCGGCTCATTTGCCACTTAATCGATACACATGCCTAATTGTTGTACTTCTGCCCTAATCGACCTCACAAACAAAGCACCGTCTACCCTAATTCGTGACCAACCTGAGCAGAAGGGGGCGAGAACGACGACGGAGTGCGGAATCGTAGGTCTGGGTAGGGCCGCCGGAGCACGATTGAGGAGCACAATTCAACAACAAAGGATGACGACCAACTTCTGTGAACAACTCCTCCATAAGGCGTATGTGAAAATATAGAACCTCGCAGTAGAAGGAGAGGAATAAGAAGGCACACAGACACTTGCTAGGGTTTCTTGTTGCCTTGGGCGAGCTAGGGTTTCTTCTGTGCGTCGACAAGACAAATCAATGTCAGAGCAGGTAGTAGAGAAGAGCAGGGCAGGGCATGGGTACCTTGCTTTTGAGGGAGCTAGCCGCCCAGGTAGACCGGCGGTGGCAGGCGACAGCATTGACGCTCCACGCGGACGCTTCACCCGACGACCGGTGGACTCCATATGCGACCTCGATCAACCTTCGCTTTTACTTCTCACGGACAAACCGTTGTGAAGATGCACCGAGAGGAGAAGGTTTTAGGGCGAGAGATCAGGGAGAAGGTTAGGGCGAGAGGGAGAGGGAGGGTTGTCGGGCCAAACCGGATTGGAAATCCCAATCCTGCCTCGATGGGGACTGACTTAAACCAGATAATGGGATTCCGTTATCCCAAAATGGGGATCAAAATGAATTGGTAGCCAAACGTGTTTCTTGACCAAGCCGGACCGGATTGGGCCGCCGTGGAGCTACACGACAAGCCCTAATCCTAGTCCATTCCCAATCAGGCGCTAGGTCTCTTTATTGAAGATTGTTTCCCCCTCGGTGCCTTAGGAGGGCTTAGAGTTAGGATTTGCTGTTACTGAATTGGTAAGTAGCAGGCTGCTTCTATACTCTTAAATTTACACGTGTCCCTGTCCATGAGAAGGTAGGGTTCAGATTTTATGCTTGTAATACGTGTAGTCATCTTAAATTAGGAACAGCGTGTTTCTTGTGTAACCAGTAACAGCAAATCCTACGGGGAGGGCTTATGTTGCGTTCGGCAACGCATCTGGTAGCGGCTGGGCAGCGTTGGTTTATCCTCGGGCAGACATCAAACACCATCAAACGCTGGTATTAAAACGATAGTGATTCGACGCTCATTTTTTCTACTGGATCCAGCGTGTTTTTAAATTTTCTTCATCGCAAAGCGACTGACATGGTCGCTGCCCACTGTGTCAAAATGCTGCGGTGGGTTTGATCGCCACTGGCCGCTCATGTTATATTGGAAGTGCAATGCTTATGAGATCGTGGAGCGGTAAACTCTATCGATGTTAGTGGTACCAGCGTTTGATCTGCCCGTTCCAATTTTAAGGCCTGCCCGCGTTTAGAGATCGTACCGGCCGCACTTCAACGCTTTGCCAAACAAAGCCTAAGGCTGCCCGAGCCGCAAAAGGGCGTGCTCTGTGTTCTTTTTCCAGTCGGCCTGCCATCGCCCCCTTCGGTAACGCCTGCTTCTCCCGTTCTCCGTACTGAAACCCTATTTCCTCATCTCTACCTCTTCCATGGCCCCCGCCAAGGATGTGAAGCCATCGGGTGCTGCGGCGGCGGATGATGGCACGTTGAAGAAGTTGGAATATCTATCTCTCGTCTCCAAAGTTTGCGCTGAGCTGGAATCCAACGTTGGATGCGGTGACAAGGTCCTGGCGGAATTCATCACCAACCTCGGGCGCAAGTGCGAGGCCGTTGAAGAGTTCGACTCCAAGCTGAAGGAGAACGGCGCCGATTTCCCAGACTACTTCGTCCGCTCCCTTCTGAACATAATTCACGCAATTCTCCCTCCAAAATCCAAGTCCGGCTCGCGCAAGTCGGATGGGAAGAAAGCCGGGGGAGGTGCTTTTTTGGGTCTCGCTGTTGCGGACGACCGGGATCGTGCTAGGGCATTGGAGGAGGAGATTGAGAGGGAGGTAAAGGAAAAGGAAAAAAAGCGGCAGGAAGAGGAGGAGGAGGAGGCCAGAGGCCGTGGCCGCGAAAGGGATCGTGATCGACACCACCGTGGTAACGATTATCACCGAGATGATAGAAGGGAAAGGGACCAAGGACGGGGGCGTGACAGAGACAGGGAACGGGAACGAGAACGAGAACGAGACAGAGGGCATGGGTACAGTGACCGGCATCAGCACAGGGACAGGGACTATGATGATGATGGTAGGAGAGACAGGCAGCAGGATTTTAGGGATCACAACAGCAACGACGAATATGATCATCACAGAGATGGGAGGAGACAAGAAAAGGAAGGTGAGAGCAGATCCAACCGCGGGGAGGTCGAGTTATATAGAGTTTATTCTGGAAGGGTCACGAGGATAATGGATACAGGTTGCTTTGTGCAACTGAATGAAATAAGAGGCAAAGAGGGGCTAGTTCACATCTCACAGATTTCTACTCGCAGGGTAGCTAATGCCAAGGAAGCTGTGAAGCGAGATCAGGAAGTATTTGTGAAGGTAATCTCCGTTTCAGGTCAGAAGTTGAGTCTTTCCATGAGAGATGTTGATCAAAAGACTGGTAAGGACCTGGTTCCCATCAAGAGAAGTATAGAAGATGAAGCTTCCAGAGCAAACCCTGATAGTAGGTCGCAGGCACCTAATGGTGGTCCTATTATGAGGAAAGGAATTTCGGGCATTACGATTATTGAGGAGGATGTATCTGTTCCTTCTAGGAGGCCGTTGAAGAGGATGAGCTCTCCTGAGAAGTGGGAGGCCAAACAGTTGATCGCTGCTGGAGTCATGGATATTAAGGACTGCCCGATGTATGATGAGGATGGTGATGGCATCCTGTATCAGGAAGAGGGGGCTGAGGAGGAGCTAGAAGTCGAGCTCAATGAGGATGAGCCAGCTTTCTTGCAGGGGCAGACCAGATATAGCATTGACGTGTCTCCTGTCAAGATTTTCAAAAATCCTGAGGGTTCACTCAGCCGTGCTGCTGCACTTCAGTCAGCTCTTATTAAGGAAAGAAGAGAAGTACGTGAACAACAACAACGTACAATGCTGGACTCCATCCCAAAGGATCTTAACAGACCGTGGGAAGATCCAATGCCAGAGACAGGCGAAAGGCATCTTGCACAGGAGCTCAGGGGTGTGGGATTGTCAGCCTACGACATGCCAGAATGGAAGAAGGATGCATATGGCAAGACGCTGACATTTGGGCAAAGATCGAAGCTATCTATTCAGGAACAGAGGCAAAGCCTTCCTATATATAAGTTGAAGAAAGAGTTGATTCAGGCTGTGCACGATAATCAAGTGCTAGTTGTTATTGGAGAAACGGGTTCTGGAAAAACCACCCAAGTGACGCAGTACTTAGCTGAAGCAGGCTACACTACTAGAGGTAAAATTGGTTGCACTCAGCCACGTAGGGTTGCTGCAATGTCTGTTGCAAAACGAGTTGCAGAGGAATTTGGATGCCGCTTGGGAGAGGAAGTTGGGTATGCTATTCGGTTTGAAGATTGCACTGGATCTGATACAGTGATTAAGTATATGACTGATGGTATGCTTCTTCGAGAAATTTTGGTGGATGACAGCCTTTCTCAGTACTCTGTTATTATGCTTGATGAGGCACATGAGAGGACAATTCATACAGATGTTCTGTTTGGTTTGCTTAAACAACTTGTGAAGCGGAGACCAGACCTCAGACTGATAGTCACTTCCGCTACGCTGGATGCGGAGAAATTTTCTGGTTATTTCTTCAACTGCAATATCTTCACAATTCCTGGGCGGACATTTCCTGTTGAAATACTCTATACAAAACAGCCAGAAAGCGATTACTTGGATGCATCTCTAATCACTGTTCTTCAGATACACCTAACAGAGCCAGAAGGTGATATTCTTCTCTTCCTGACTGGACAGGAGGAGATTGATCATGCTTGTCAATCTCTATATGAGAGAATGAAAGGTTTAGGGAAGAATGTACCTGAATTGATTATATTGCCTGTATACAGTGCTCTCCCTAGTGAAATGCAATCCAGAATTTTTGATCCTGCACCACCTGGGAAAAGAAAGGTGGTTGTGGCTACCAACATTGCAGAAGCATCATTGACCATCGATGGGATATACTATGTGGTTGATCCCGGGTTTGCCAAGCAGAATGTGTACAATCCTAAGCAGGGCCTGGATTCTCTCGTCATCACTCCTATTTCCCAAGCATCCGCCAAGCAACGTGCTGGACGTGCTGGCCGAACTGGTCCTGGAAAATGTTATCGTCTTTATACCGAATCTGCCTACAGGAATGAAATGCTGCCAACATCAATTCCTGAAATCCAAAGGATTAACCTTGGTTTAACTACATTGACAATGAAGGCGATGGGTATCAACGATCTGCTTTCCTTTGACTTCATGGATCCACCTTCACCTCAGGCGTTGGTATCAGCAATGGAGCAGCTTTACAGCCTAGGGGCACTAGATGAAGAAGGTTTACTCACCAAGTTAGGTAGAAAGATGGCTGAGTTCCCGTTAGATCCTCCGTTATCAAAAATGTTGCTGGCCAGTGTAGACTTGGGGTGCAGTGATGAAATTTTGACTATAATAGCAATGATTCAGACTCAAAACATCTTTTATCGACCCAGGGAAAAACAAGCTCAAGCAGATCAAAAGAGGGCCAAGTTTTTCCAGCCCGAAGGGGACCATTTGACCTTGCTTGCTGTCTATGAGGCCTGGAAAGCACAAAACTTTTCTGCTCCTTGGTGTTTCGAGAATTTTGTACAATCACGTTCGCTTAGACGGGCACAAGATGTCCGGAAGCAGCTTTTGACGATAATGGACAGGTAGAGATTTACCTTTCTATTTTATGTCATATACAGTGTGAAAAGCTCATTATAATGACTGCTTAATTACTAAAATTTCAATACCATCCCAAATTGCTTTGATTTTTTTTAGGCATAGAAATGCTAATGCATTTAATTTCTTAGAGAAAAAGTTTTTTTTTTGTAATAAAGAATTATTGAAGACAGTGCCATTCTAATAGTAATTTAGTGGAGCCTTCCAAACTAGCAGTTAAGACTTTTGCCAGGATAGCTATGCAAGGAAGTCATATACTTTCTTATCTATCTGCCACTTAAATTCTCATATTTTCTGTCTTGTATAGCATGGCACCTGGGTCATACAGAAAATGTGAGATCCGCTGAAGGGATTGTGCACATTCTATTAGCAAAATATCATGCTTTCAACCAAGGATTTCGTTAAGCTGATCAGTGAACCATTGAGGCAGCTGGTTCTTAGTCACCGGATAAACCAATGACCTCAGCATGATGTCATGAACAAATTTACATGAAAGACGTTGTCTTATTGTTGGCCTTCTAACTTAAGTTACATAACCAACAATTCTGAAAAGCGAGTAAGAAACATAGCAAGTGGATGGTTGAGTCCCGTTCACTGTCACTATTCCAGAGAGCACCATCACTTTGAGAGAGGCTTAGAACTGTTTCCTATATGTACAAAGCATTACACAGTTATGGGCTGAATATATTTAGTCGAAATCACCACTAACACTTTCTACATACATAAAAAATTGATAATGAAAAGGCCTTCGATATAGATCGTGACACTTTTGCATCTGATTTGACCATGGCAACTTATATTCACAGACTGGTACAAATGCCTAGAAGCCCCCAATCCGTATACAACTGCATGCTAAATTTTCATATGATTCGTGATTGTACATCACACTTGAGTCTGTTGATTTAGGATACCCTACATTAGTGCGTGGAACAAACCTGATGATGAACCTCTGAAGCTACACACATGATCAAAGGATGAGCTTGCTCATCTATTCTTTTCCTCACATGTTCTATATTTTAGCCCTCTTTGTGCACTCTCGCTTATCTCCATGGCGAATTGAACTTGGGTGTAGAGCACGAACAAGTTTAGGTTGATTGGATGTCATCACTTTCCATAAAAGACAGATGACAAAATAAGTGTAGTAGTAAAATTGGAGTAAGGAAATTGCCACATAAGAGAAAACTCGGTTATGATCTGGAAGAAACAACGATTGCTAGAAATGAGACAACACAGACACCGCTGCCTGGATGAAATGAGTACGGGCTGAAGTGACGTGGAGTATGAAAAATAGGAAGAACTTCGTTGGCTTTGAACACATGATAAATACTAGTCTAAATTTAGGGCGAAAGGGACAAAACAGACAACAACGGTTTTAAGAAGAAAGATGGACATTCATGATTTGAACGCAACACAAATCTGGGTTATTCCAAAGCAACAGTAGAAACAACAATAGCTGCTTAACATGGCATGTTACAAGTGGTCAGCTAGGGTAGTGCCACCGTCATCACTGTTACTGGGTACATTGGCAGACTGTACTGGATGCACTAGGCATGGCAGACTGTAGCTATCAGGAAGTTCTTGGTGGCCAGTGAAGCTGCATAGCTGGTACTATTATTTTTCTGCTGGTAGGAGAGGATCAGAGTAGCTACAGCAAGGTCTTTCTGTTGGTGGTGAGACTACCTGATATGAACCACAATTTTTTTTTGACAATCATAGAATTCTCATTGGAGACTGGTCTCTAGGTTAACTCTGCAGGAGCTTTGAAAGTGGCTAGCTGGTGCTATTCTTTTCCTTTTCTCTTTTCTTCCGGCATGAAATTGGATGGCTTTGGCATGTGTGTCAGGGACAAAGAGGGCCTGTCCACAGCTCTGGAATACTCGTGCAGAACTTATTTCCAGGTTGATTCCGGAGGATCTGTGAAAATGGCTAGCTGGGGGCTCTAGTCCTTTGCTCTTTCTCCTTTAAGAAGCAATTTTTCGAGAAAACTGGGGGAAAAGACCAAATATGTGAAGAGAGGAAAGGGGATGTAACTCTAATGACCAACAATCGGTTTAAAAACAGTTATTGTAAGAAATATATTACTGTACCATATATGGTAGAAGGTGCTTATGTGACCTTAGAGAAAGGGGATGCCATCCATTTAGATGAGAGATGCCTATATTAGGACGTATTATATGATAACTAGATGGTGTAAGATTAAATCTAATCATTCAAGGCCCAACTATGCCAGCTCAAGCAAGTTGCTTGACTAAATTTTGTCTGCCTTCGCCATGCAAAGCTGGTGAGGTTGTATGCATGCATGTACATACCTTTAATATGTGATGATCCGAGTGAGAATAGATGATGACCATATGAACCTTAGATTCTCTACACGGGGGTATTTAGGTACATAAGAGAAAATAAGTCTGCAGGCTTGTCTAGGATGAGAAAAGAACAACTCACAAAAATCATGATTTCCATTATTATACGATGTAGTGCTAAGCTAGACAACTCCTAGTAAGTATGTCAGAACTGCTGATACTTTGTTCCCATACAAGATTTAGACTCTAGGATTTCTTGGAAGGTACTTAATCTTAGTAGGAGGCTATTCAAAATGCATTTCTGTTAACCTTACATCTAGGTGAGACCGTGAGAGTTGATCCCAAGACCTTGGCGAAGGTATTTGAAATCGGTCTCGGTGAAGGCCTTATATATGAAATCACGTTGTCCCCTCCTTTGGGAACTACTGGTAGGTATGTGAAATACTGAGGATATACAGAGAAATTTCATTCTTTTTTGGGTAGGTCTTCACTGGGATGACTAGAGGCTAAAGCTAGTTAAGCTCACCCTTAACTACTCATGGGGTAAACTATGAAACTCATGTTCTGAGAGGAATTTTGTTTTGTGCACTAAACCTTTAAGGTTCCTAAGAGATACTTCTCCTCAAGATAAAATATGTGATGAAGACCTACTCGAGCTAGAGAGTTGATCCACACATTATAAGTCCCTCAGATAAGCTAATGAGTTGGATTTAATAGTTTGTTCCTAAATATTTGACCAGACTTCTACCAAACGTTTGCCAAAATTTAATTAAATTTTCAGCATAATCCGAGTTGCCTAAATTTTTTTAACCTCTCCGAGTGAAATGTGAATCCCAATTTTGGAATTTTGGTTTGGGTAAACCCTAATGTACATATATGAAAAATATTCTCCATTATGATGATATTTAAGTATGCTAGTGCTCAAAGCATACATTAATGATGTTAAATATGAATAATTCAGTAAATGATGCATTTCATCAACCCCTAACTGAAATCTTGTAATATAAGAAAAACTTGTTGCTCATGTAACTACTAACTAGCACCTTTTTAAGGTGTGGCGTGAGGACAGTAGATAGCTCTTTTGAACCTTGGGAGGGTTGGAAACAGTAGATGTGCATGAAGCAGGTGAGATGTAACACCCTGCAATGGTAGTGCAAGTTGAGATTCATATTCTTTTTATTCACTTTGGTGATGATGCAAATTGAAATTTGGGTACAACATTTTATTCAAGGTGGGGTGAGTGTGATGACCTGAAGATTTGAGGTTGTGTTGTGAGCTTTAATAATCTTGAATTTAATAGACTGACATTGAACATTCTTGAGGTTTTATATGACCAATTTTATCAATCACAATCAAATGATTAAATTGAGGAACAAGGATATTAGATTAGATTTGTTCTTGATGTTAAATAGATTTATCAATGAATTAAATAAATCCTAAACTTATTTGTGAGGTTTGTTATGATGATTCAGAGATCAGATAAATATATGAGAAGTTGAAGGTCATATGATATATATTCAATTTCATAATCGATAAAAAGAGCCAATTTGAGGAGTTTTATTTGATGTCCAATAAATGATTTTTAGGCTCAATCTTCGCCTAGGGTTGTAATTGAGATCTAATGAGTAATGACTCATGATTTTAATTTTGCATTTTTTGGACCTAATTTGGAAGGTTTTGAGGCAATACAAAATAACACTCAAATTGGATATATATTTATTTGGAATTGATGGTTGAAGTGAGACATCTTGAGATTCAACCATTGGATTCATACCAATTTTGATGGTAGGTTCCTGATGACACAAAAAGCTTTAGGGAAATTTTCATGATTTGTGGATAATATTAAATGATTATTTTGATGGGGAACACTTGATATTTTGTTTCAACTTTGAGGATTTCAAGTATTTATCTTTACAAATCCCCTAATTTAGAGTAGTTTACAATTTAGCTATAACAAATATAAACATTACAAGCATTTTATAAAGGGACTAATCTGATGAGAGACCATGGATAATTTGTGGGAGTTTCTCGTGAAAGAATATGGTGGATGGTTATCTTTTGGGGAGGCACAATGACATGCGCCAATCTAACCGATCATGAGTGATGTCCTTGGGCCATAGTTTTCAAGACGGCCGCCTAGATGGGCTAGGGGAATCAAGCGAGCTAGGCTCCAGCCTGAGCGCCTAATTCCCCTATGGACTCTCCTGGGGCATTTTAGCCTAATTTGGACCATTATAAGCTCAAATAATGTTAGCTTATAAATGATGAATTAGGTTTATATCGTTCAATTGAGGTCAAATGGGCCAAATATTGTCTTATTTTTTCAAATAATGTTAGCTTATAAGTGTTGAATTAGGTTTATACTGTTCAATTAGGTCATGTTAGGGTGGTCACAATTAATTTAGGCCAGGTTTGTTCAAAATGGATCAAGTTAGGTCCCATTTAGATAAGATTAGGCCAACTTAGGGTAAATTAGGGCAAGTTAGGTCAAATTTACATCGAACTATACCCGATCAATGTCAAACTAGGGCAAAGATTAGTATAATCTGGGTCATGCTATGTGCAGTAGTCTAGTTGAATTTCAGATTTGATTTTGTTTAAGAGAAAATAAATATCAGAATATATTAAACAGAAATGTATGCAGTGAAGTGAAAAACGGGCTGAGCGGCCGATTAAACGGCCGATTAATCGGCCCAAGACCTAGGCCGTTCGATTTTTGCCAAAATCGCCGGTTACCGTTTTTGCAATTAATCAGCCTTTTTCCCCGCTTTGTACCCGTTTTTTCCGTTTTCTTGCCCTTTTTTCCCCGTTTTTTGGCCTTTTTTGTCCCTTTTTTTTTTAAATTTGGCTGTACACCTATAACTTTATATAAACTATATGGCCCCAAGTATTACTGACTATAATATATTAAACTTAAATATCCTATGATAAGCGTAGTTCTAATAGAATGCATACTTGTATGCAAGTTGGGATAATAGGGTACTGTTGTAAAGTGTAATTTATACAAGTAAAATATATATAACTATTATCTAATTTTAAAATGCATACTTTAGTTAATTGTACTGCTGTAATGTATGACTAATTGATGATATGCACATATAACAATAAGTTAGAAAGGTATCCAATAATTAGTCTATTGTTTACTGCTTAACTATGTAAACATGTGATGCAAATTTTTTTGTGAATCATGTATGTAGGGTATTTTATCTATGTCAAATCTATTGTTTATTATATTATGGCTATAATTATTGTCTTATAGCTATCTTATAAACTATTTGGGTGTTTTGTACTGTTGGGTAGAGTGTTTAGAATCTTTAGATATATATAAAAGTTCCAAAGAGTATTAGTATTTATATACATATATATGTAATTTTGTATAAAATTATATAGGAAATTAAAATCCGTTTTTTCAAAAATCGGCCGCTTACCGCTTAACCAGTTACAGGGTGCTGTCCGCACGGTTACCGCTTAACGTTTTCAAAAACATTGAATGTATGTGTATATACATAAATACCTAAGAATATATGAAGATAAAACAACAAATGCCTAGACTTTGGTGCCTAGGCATCACTGTGTAACCAACATGACAAGGAAACATCAAGTGAATGTTTCCTCCCCCTCAGATTCATGCACGATTGGTAGATAACTATAAAGAATCATTGAGAGGGTGGGTGGGTTGAGAGCTTCAGGGAGACCCTCTATCAATGTATGTTTTCCATGCAGGATTTACCCAACAATGGCTTTGTTGGACCTCTACATTCTGGGGTGGTAGCAACTGAGTTTTCTTTTAAGGTGGTCTCTGCTTCTATAACGAGTTGTGCTTTCATTGATATAGTCAGGGACTCAGGGGCACTGGCTAGGGAGTGATTTGCCACCAGTAGGTGTAGGTGCCACCGGGGTTAGTAGCGTGCCATGGATGTCAGTGGTTGTGGATGCTTTATTGCTCTCAAGTAATAATGCAAATCAGGGCCGATTCAAGGTGATGTGGATCAACGTACATTTGGCTTTGGTTCCTCTAGTTGCATTGAGTGTGATCTTGCGGAGTTCGCCTTTGGAGTTGGTGGATGCGAAGTAGATATATCTCGACAAATATTAGGGAATCCTTTAAGCAAAATCAGGGGACAAGTCAAGGTGATGCAATTTCACTTATATTTTGCTTTGGTTCCTCCGCCTGTGTTGAGAATGGCACTAGAAAGTTGGCCTTGGGAGTTGGCGGTAGGGATGGCAATGGGTTGGGTTTTGTAAACCCATACCCAACCCATTATGACCCAAATATAATAGGACCCATACCCATATAAACCCATATCAAAGCAACAGAAAAAAAAACCAACCATACCCAACCCATTGGGGAATGGGCCCCCATTACTAACCATCTCATTTGTCAACCTCCACAACTAAATCCTATTTTCTGTACGGAGTACTAGATGGTAAATTGCAATTTGGTCAAATCTCTTTATTATTAGTGAACAGCTTACGTCAAATATTTACAAACCAAGCTGTACATTTTTTTGGTCCGAACCAAGTTGTACTTTTTTTTTTGGTCTGAACCAAGCTGTACTTTTGGTCATTAGATCTATTTAAACAAACCAAGCTTATTAATTTGGTCATAACGGAAGTCCAACTTGGCGGATGCAGTTTAAATATATCTTGATAACTGTTAGTGGTCTTTTTATGCAAATCCAACAATTCCAACACCAGTATTCTGAAAAGACATATGCGGTATGCATTCGGCCAGGGCGTTGCATAGCGCATATGCGTAATGCAGGTGCATTGTGAGGGATATGCAGTTTTGGATTTGTTTAATGAACTAATTGTGTATGAGCATAAATTATATATTAAATTGTAACTGTAAATATTACACCTATATATTAATATTTAAACATATAAATATACATGTATAGTATGCAATATATATGTATATATGTATACATACATGTATATGTGTGTATTAGTTATTTTATGAGTAATTAATCATGACAATTGATAACAAAAATGAACACCTAGTCTGTATGTAACAGCCACATATGCGCCACATATAACGGGTTAGGACCGCATAATGGACTGCATATTTGGTTCGGGGAGGTGGCCAAACAGCATATGCGACCGAATATGCGGCCTCAAGCGGTGCATATGAGAACACTGCACAACACATTTATATATCTTTAGATAGGATTCATATTGGAGTAGGATTAGTAATGAGGCCAAGTTGGAATGGTGTGGATCATTACCAATTAGAGTGGGTCCAATGGAGGTGATTCTTCCTTGCTAATGGTGCATCTCAGGTGACAATGATAATGGGGGATTTTGAGGTAAATATACTCCCATGAATGAAGCGCAAGGTGGTGATGGATTTGTGGTTGTTGAAGGATATGCATTCCTTTGTGTGGGATAAGGGATCGGGATCTTGTGTTATAGTTTGGGAGATTCAAGGGAGAGGGGGGTGCGTTTGAAAAAAAAAATCATTTTATAGAGCTCTGCTCTCATAAATGCTATGAACGAGAAGACCCCTTGGGAGTTTGCTAGAAAATTGTTCAGTATTTTGGTGGAGATAGGTATGAAACTGATTGGCAAGGTGCTGGGATATGGGAAGTGTGCTCTTCTCGGCATTGATGCTGCTTGTATCTCCTAGGTTCAGCTCTGTATCCCTTAGGAGGTACTTTGGTTCATTGTCGGGGTCCCTCTCCTAAAAGGTTTCGTAGAAGAATGCAAAACAATAAGGGGGCAGAGGCCTTTGCCAAGGGAAGATAGACCTTAGGCCCATCGATGGCGGAGGTGGCTTAACCACTTTCCTTGAGGTTTGATAGTAGGTGTTCTGGGTTGTATTGTTTCTAAGGCAGAGGGTTCACACAAGGGGTTGACAGGCTTGTGATTGGACAACAAAGGAAGTAATCTAGTTGCCTGGAGTCCTTGTGGTTTCTTCCTTGGCTCGCCTTTGGAGAGATTTGTTAGGCTATAGAGGGGTTGTGGTGCTTCCTCAGGTGACCGTGTGTTGTTTGGTGAGGGGAGCGGATCATTCGGGATAGATTTCAGATATTAATTTTTCTGATTGAGAAAATTTTGAAATATATTAAATATGGACCACATTAAAATATATAAATTTCTAATTACAATGTGAAAATGACATCTTTTTCACATAGCTTTATTATAATATTACTTATATAATCCACTGATTTATCTTTAGCATAAAACATGTCCTACTAGTTGGGATGAGTTTATAAAGAGAGATTTTAAATCTCTACATCTCAACCAGAATATGGCCCATGAAAGAGCTGAATGGAAACAAAGGATCCATGTAGCCGACCCCAACATAGTTGGGACTGAGGCTTAGATGATGATGATGATAAAACATGTCCTACTCTAAATTGATTAGACTATTTTCGATAGTATTCATAGTCTCAGATTCAGGTAATGCATTGCCTAATTTGAATTGAATTTGCTTACAACCGTTGTCCGTTGCACTGTGGGAGATCCAAGTGTTGGTCTAGGTGAGTGGACGTTGGTGATAATATAGTTGATCCGAAAATTGAAGCTGTCTCCTTCATTAGGTATTTGACGTTGGTAAGAGAAGGCACTGTGGGAGATCCAAGGGCCCTTTGAAGTGCATGAAAAGCAGGGTAAGGTGTTTCTCAATATTATGAGGCGCTGGTAGCCTGGTATCTAAGCTTTGGATGATAGGTTCAAGAAAGCTGGTGACTCCTTAGACAAGGGGTTAGGGAGAAAAGTTGTGTATTAAATAGTAAATACCTTTGTCGAACCATGTCCTTTGTTATAACGATTCAAGAGGTTGATTTCATTGCTTTTGTGGTGTGGTGTGTGTGGGGTTGGAGGGGGTGGAAATTATAGACGCAATTAATTGTTCCACAATATGTGCCTATACGGCTATACTTGATGTAAATTATAGTTGATATCAGTTTCAATTTTGACATGCAAAATTTATCTCAATTTCCAAAATTCAATATTTCCCCTCAATTTATACACAATGCTGCTTGATTAATCAAATTAGCATCCATTTAAACCCCAAAATTCTCTCGTTAGATTATTTTAGTCTGGTTAATAATTGTAATTAGACAGCCATTCTTCCTTCCATTTGCAATGTTTCCATTCAGTTAATTTTGTCTTGTTTTTAGTTTTCATATGTTTGCTGTTTACTTAACATCTCTTGTTTTCGTCTATAGATATAAACTGGATGTGGTAACTGCTGGAAGAAATTTCACGAAAATCAGAAAGGCAATTGCTGCTGGATTTTTCTTTCATGCCGCTAGAAAGGACCCTCAGGAGGGTTACAGGACTCTGGTAGAAAATCAAGCAGTCTACATACATCCAAGTAGTGCTCTTTTTCAAAGGCAGCCTGACTGGGTGATCTATCATGAGCTTGTCATGACCACGAAGGAGTATATGAGAGAAGTAACCGTGATAGATCCTAAATGGCTGGTAGAGTTGGCGCCAAGGTTTTATAAGTCTGCAGACCCTACAAAAATGAGCAAGCGCAAACGTCAGGAACGGATTGAACCGCTCTATGATAGATATCATGAGCCGAATTCGTGGAGATTGAGCAAACGGCGGGCTTGACAACCCAATCTTGCAGATTGTTGCCTTCTATTCCTGAATTGTTTGTTGACTTTTGTACAGTTTTCCGCCTTGTCTGGAGGCTGGAGTAATTTTGAAAATAGTTCCTAGTTCAAGATCCTAGTGATCTGTTAATCTCCCACTCCCGTGTTGTAATCTATAATTTAACAGTTGAAAGCAATTGAAGTTTTAGAGAGTATATATATCTTCTGTTTACTAATTTAACGTTGTTAACGTTTAATTCTAGTGACAGATCTGCCCGATGTATGCAAATTTTGATGTCATAGGAACCTTTTTCTTTTGTTGTCTCTATATTTATATTATCACACGGGGAGTTCTTTTTCTGAATACAAGTTTCCTTTTCTCTATTAATTTTTTCTGTTACTATGCATTTCTTCCGTGTACTGTGCTATGCACGGTATCCAAAATTATAGATGTGTAATACATGGAGATGGATTCTGACTGCTTGATGCTGGGTGGCTTTAAAACCTGTCGAATTAAATTATGAACTTGTCAGGAGCCCCGCCCCTCTTCTAGGATCACATTTGCTTCTTGATGTTGAACTTGGGTGGCTTTGTTAAACCAGACGAATTAAATTATAAACTTGTCAGGAGACCCCGCCCTCTGTGCTAGATCTGTGCAAGGCTTTGTGAATGATAGTTGTCCGCGAACTCGAGCGTGATTCGGCTTCAGGACCCAGGTTAGTGGTGGTGAGGATAGATGAAAAGGCTGCCATGTATGTGGAGAGCCTTCTGCTCGGAGCATTTTCCTTTCTTTTTTTCTCATATGTACATGACAATTTGACCAGATGGGAGTATTTACTGTGATGAAGACAAATATATAACGACGCCAATTAAAACAATAGGACTAAGAATCCAGAAACGAAGTATACACACGCTTGTCTTTTCTTTAACTAAGATAATTTTCGTAGATGAAGTGAATAAGGATACAAGAACCCCAAATACAGGTAGATAAGATATTGCTGTATGTAGCTCACTTCAAGATGTCCCCTTGTTTAGACTGCCAATCGTCGTCGAAGAAAAGTTGGGTGGATATAGTAAGAATGATCCCCGTCACCCTACTTAATACATGTTTTCATACTTTAGTTCCACTCATATAGTTGGATTTGGACGTAATGGGAACCAGTCCCACTTCCAGCCTAATAAATAATTAGAGTCAATGAGGTCCCATCTTTGTCTATCCTTGTAGCAAACAATGAATTCTGAAAAGCGGGTGAAAAAATCCAGAGAAAAAAAGAAGATAAACAAACTTGGCTTATAAATTTCAAACCTTAATGATTTTTTGATGAAATAAAAAGTATTTTTTTTAAATACACTCCAACAAAACCAACAACCAACGTCGACATCTTCTTGAGAAAAAAATAGTATGTATTTCTAAAAATAAATATTGTATATTGAGGATAGCACATACGTTCTACCACAGTAACTCAAAATGAGTATTGTGTGTCACTTTCTTGTTATAGTACTCATTTTTATGTCATATTATTTATAACAAGTATTAAAATAAGCATTGCATTATATGTTTGTGGATAATACTCATTTTCTGAGTAATACACTAAGGCCTAGTTTGGGTTCCGTTTTTTGGAATGCCGGTAATTTATATGCAAAAACACACTCTTAACTGGCGCTCATGGAGAAGCGCATGTATTTAATACACTGAAACGCGGAACTGGGTTTCAAAATTGCTGCATTCAAGCTCTGTCCCAGTTTCTTTCCCAACCCAGTATGTGCATTATATGGGTGTCTAAGGCCTTTTAAGCCTAAATTAAGTCATTTAAAGGATAAATTAGCATGAATCAAGTCTGGATTTGGTCGAATTAGATTAGCTTGAGTCAATTTATGGCTGAAATAGGTCTGATTTAGGCAAAATCAGGCCAAATTTTGGAAAATTAGGGAAAACATGTTTGATTTGGGCCAAATTGGTAAGTCATAAAATCACTTCCTCCTATGTTTGTTGTTCTTGCTTCTTTTTCTTTTCTTTTTTTATCCTTTCTCCTGCATTTTAGTCCTTAATCCTACTGCTGTTGTGTTTTTTTTAAAGTTATTCCTCCTATATCCCCTCCTCCGAAATCCTACTACTGCTGTGTTTTTTTTATTCTGTTTTCTTCAAATCCTCTTTTACATCACCTATGCTTCGTAATGTTGATGATGTTGTACTTTCTACTTTCCTCTTTTACATCACCCTTTTTCCCTGCTTTCTTTTCTAAGTCTCTTGCTCCAATTGTTGTTGCAGTCTTGTTGATATTACTTCCCCTTTTTCTTCCTATTCCCATCTCCTGCTACTGCTGTCATAACCTCATTCTGCCCTCTTTTTATGTTTCCTATATGGTATTATATGTAGTATATATGTATAATAAGAATCAAATTAACATACTGAAAAAGATACAAAATATAAAAAATGCCCAAAACAGCCTAGGCGGGCTAGGCACCCCTTGGGAAATGCTGACCGCCTAGCCGCCTTGACAACCATGGTATTGGCTGAAAACAACCATTTGATATAGTGCATGCTGGCATTTGGGGGCCATGTTATGTTACCAGTATTTCTGGCTTTCAAATCTTTATGGGTTTTATTGATGATTTCTCTAGAACTACATGGTTATTTTTGTTAAAGGACAGATTTCACATAGTTGATGCTATCACATCTTTTTTTTGCGGAGATTCTTACCCAGTTTGATAAACCTATAAAAATATTCCGTACTGATAATGCCCTTGAATTTATGCAAACATTTGTCAATCGTTTTTGTCAAAAAATGGGCACCATTCATCAAACCTCTTGTGCATACACACCTCAACAGAATGGAGTGGCCGAACGAAAGAATCGCCATCTTCTGAGGTTGCACGACCTCTTTTCTTCCACTACAATGTCCCCAATTTTTTCTGGCCGAAAGTAGTATCCACTGTGTTTTACCTCATTAATCGCATGCCTTCTTCTGATCTTGGCAATCAAGTGCCATATCAAATTTTATACCCTGTTGCACCTCTCTTTACTGTGCTCCCTTGGATTTTTGGAAGCACTTACTTTGTGAAAAACTTGCGCTAAGGCCTGACTAAACTGGATCCACGTGCAACCAAGTGTGTTTTTTTAGGGTACTCTAGGACACAGAAAGGGTATCGTTGTTATGATCCTTCTACAAAGAAGTGGATGGTTAGTGCCGATGCAGTCTTTTTTGAGCATATATCGTTCTATTCTACTGCTGGCTCCACTCTGACATCTGATTTACTAGTGGACATTCCTTTACCTATGACTGCTGATACCGATTTACCAGATATGACTGTTACACCGACTCCTCCGCTGAAAGTATATCAAAGAAGACCAAAAGCTACAATTCCCTCTGTGGCCCCTCCAAGCCCTCCATCCTCGTCGGCAGATCCACCTCCATCTTAGGTATTTTCTGACTTGGATATTCCTATCAGTTTACACAAAGGGATTCAGTCTTGCACTCAACATCCCATCGAGAATTTCTGTTCTGCTGCTAACTTGAGAACACATTTCGCAAACTTCATTTCTGCTCTATCTGCTGTTTCTATTCTTAAAAATACTACCCATGCTCTTCAGCATCTTGCATGGCGTCAAACCATGGAATTTAAAATGCAGGCTCTTACTGATCGACATACATGGGAGTTGGTTGATGCGCCTATTGATTGTTCACTGGTTGGCTGCTGCTGGATCTTTACGGTGAAGTATCAAGTATCAACCAAGTGGAACTATTGAGCGATTGAAATCTCTCCTTGTAGCCAAAGGCTACACTTAGACATATGGGATGGAATATTTTGAGACTTTTTCACCTGTTTCTCGCATGAACTCTGTCTGTACTTATTTCTTTCACGGTAAATTCTAACTCTGACCTTTATTCCAATTAGATGTCAAAAATACTTTTTTGTATGGAGATCTGCATGAGGAGGTATACATGGAGCAACCTCCATGATTTGTTATTCAGGGGGAGTCATCCAAAGTCTGTCGCCTGCGCAAAGCCATTTATGGACTGGAACAGAGTCCTTGAGCCTGGTTTGACAAATTGAGTTCCATTCTCTGAAAGTTTAATTTTCGCCATTCTCAGTCTGATCATTCTATATTTATCAAGAAAACTACTTTTGGTCTTGTGATCCTATTTTTCTATGTTGATATATCATATTATCTAATAGTCATCAAGCAGACATTCATGCCACTAAGGAATACTTGGAAAAAAACTTTGTCAGCAAATATTTTGGAAAATTGAGATACTTTATGGGCATTGAAGTTTCTCGCTCGTCTTCTGGTCTATGCTTATCACAAAGAAAATATGTTTTGGATCTCTTGTCTGAAACATGAATGCTTGGAGCAAAACTTGTTGCTACTCCCTTAGATTGTAATACTAACTGGGATGATGACTATTCGTAATACTAACTGGGATGATGACTATTCTCCTCCATACCCTGACCATCATCAATATTGTAGAATGGTTGGGAAACTTATACTCACAGTTACCAGGCTGATATCACTTCTGATGTTGGTCTAGTTAGTGGATATCTAGATAAACCCATACAATGTCACCGGGAAGCTGTATGCCATATTCTAAAGTATTGAAAAGTTCTCTAGACAAAGGCCTGATTTACAGGAAACATGGACATTGTAATCTCATCGACTATTCTGATTCCGACTATGTAGGAAGCAAGATAGATCACAGATCTACATCTGGCTACTGCACCTTTGTAGGAGGTAACCTTGTTACCTGGCAAAGCAAGAAGAAAACTGTCGTTGCTCGCTCTAGTGCTGAAGTTGAGTATAGAGCAATGGCGCATACTACATGTGAACTCTTATGGGTCCGTGGACTTCTGAAAGACTTTGGTATTTCTGATTCTAAACCTATTCCCATATACTATGATAACAAAACAACTATATTCATTGCCAACAATCCTACCTTCCATGAACGCACAAACATATTGAAGTTGAATGCCACTTTGTGCGAGAAGATGTCTTATCTGGCCAGATCTCCACGCCATATACACATACTTCTGATCAAGTAGTAGAGATTTTCACCAAACTTCTTCGGAAGACTAGATTCACCACCATGATGGACAAGCTGGGCATGGTTGATATCTATGCTCCAGCTTGAGGGGGAGTATTAGTATATATATTTTACTAATTTTATTATTTATTATGTTATGGGCTTTAGACCTGTCTTGTCTACCAGCCTTTTTTTTCTTTTATCCCATATTGGTTACTCTGCTTTATGTTTTACTCTCTTATCCTATAATAGAGAGAACACATGTAATCGTTTTAGACATCAAATACCATTCCCTCATTCGATACTTTCAAATGATAATAATAATTATTATGAAGTCCACTTACATTCTAAGATACTATATGTAAGGACCCTGACCTCCGTTTAGGGTTTATCATGTTTGCTTTGCTTTAACCTGATGTTTAGTTGCTTGCTAATCACCTTTAGTGGTGATTAGGGTTTGTTGGTGCCTTGTTGAGAGTTGGAGGTGCTACTTGCAATTAACCCAAGTTTAGGGTTTGTGGGCAAGTTTGTCACCTTGTGAGGTCTCCCTCTCTCTCCTTGCTTCCTCTAGTGTAGAGAGGAAGGCTCGGGCTCGTTTCTTGAGTTCCTTTGGGCTTGGTTGAGCCTTGGTGGGCTTTGTCGAGCTTGCTTTTGCTTGTTTGGGCCCTTGTGTCAGCCAGGAGTGTTTGTGTCGGCCTGAGCTTGTGACGACCAGGGTGTATCGCCCATGCTTGAGGTGTATCACCCAAGTGTGTCGCCCATGACCTTTGACCATCTTTGACCTCGTTTGTGTCACCACTAGTGGACACTTGGTGCTTGATGCTTGCATATGGCAATAGCCTTGGACATGTGGTTATGACATGTTAGAGTGGTGGCTTGTGCTCTTGGACAAGTGTCCCTAGGTGGGCGACACCTTGCCATATCTTACCTTGTTTTCTCCTCCATCTCCTTCTATATATGTGTTCTTTTCCTATTGCTAGGGATCCTTTAGTCTCTTGGTTTCCCCTCTCCCTTGGTGCACGATACCCTCCTCCTTTGCAAGCCTGGTGGACGACACCCTTGGAGGAGCTAGCTTGGTGGACGATCTACCTTGGAGTTTTCTTCTTCCTTGGTGCTAGGAGCTTGGAGCTTGCTTAAGGCGGGTTGCATAACTCCTAACCCTAACTATACTACCTTATTTCATGTTCTTTTATGCTTCTTATGATCATATCGGCTATGCATGTAGCTAGTTTAGTTCCTTGCTTAGTTGCACCTTGTTGGCCGAACCTTGTGTTCTAGGGTTCTTGGTGAGCAACACTCTCTTCTCTCCTAGGTCTTGAGGAGTGAGCTTGGGTTCTAGTATCATGAGCAACACTCCTCTCTCGTTTAAGTTGAGAGGTGAGCTTGTAATCTAGTAGCTTGAGCAACACCCTCCTCTCACCTTGGACTTGAAGAGTGAGCTTTGTGGTGGTTGTGAACGTTGCTAAGGTTGTTCCTTGTGTTGCCCGTTTGGTGTTAAGAGATGTGCAAGACCCCTCTCTCATTTAAGTTGAGAGGTGAGCTGTTTTCTTGACCCTTTAGGGTTTTGGGTGCCAGTGTGCTTGAGGTAGATGATGATCTTGTGAGTTGTACCTTGGTCGTTATGTGCTTGGGGAGGTGCTGCCCGACAACCCTCTTGACCTAAACCTTTGGGCGATATGTGATGTTGGTGGTGGACGATACCCTTGTCTTTGTGACGGGCGTCACACCACTCTGCCCTGTGACGGCCATTAGGCCCTGGTTTAGTTGGATGGACGATAGGTCCCTTAGTGGTAGTTTGAGTTATACACCTGATCTAGGTACTGCTGGTTGTCGTTGTTCTCTTGAGATCTGTGGGCTCTGATCTCCAAACCATGACATAAACATGATTAAAACTTAGCGGAAGCGAATCGGTAATCAGCGGAAGACAAAAATCACGGAAAATTAAAACTTTTCGAGATAAGAACTTGTATCCATAAAAACTCCTTTCATAAAGAGAGGTAACTGTTTACATCTCAGGATAATTACTTCTTGAGTAATTATATACATTCAAGATACAAAATCTCAAGATCACATAACACAAGACTCCAAGACCTGAGAGTACAGAGGACACATAGGACTGACTCTAACTACACCACATGGCAGGACAAATCTCCACCTGAGATTACTGCTGCCCCTGGTGCTGCTGCTGAGATTGATCACTTGTAGGCTGGTTTCTTTGTCTCCGACGTCCACCTAAAAAGTTGAAGTCTACGGGGTGAGACAATTATACATAATTGTCCCAGCGAGAGTTATAACTCTTCGCCAGAAGCTTTATTATAACATCAAAGATTATTTTAAACAGTAAAGCCTTCAAAGCATTCTATAACAGTTGCAGATATAACAAGATCTCTACAAATTAGGAGATATGGAGAATATCAACATTATTGCAATGTAACATCAATCAACTAACTTGGAGTCATCTCTAACAAGTTATACTACATGGTTGATTATGTTTTACAAACAACATTATGCCCTGTGGAGATGAGGCTTACCACTCATACTCCAACTGATCGCTGAGAAACCGCATCAGTATCATACATAGGTCATTAAGAGAGCCGGATTCTCATGACCTTCATCTTCCTCAGTCAGTAAGAGGATCACTTGTAGGACATCTTGTGTCTCTACTACTATAGCTCACCAGGGTAAACTGGTCCTTCGCTATTCTAGAGTCACAGTGGCGTTCTGTACTCTCTTCGTCATCAGGAGGTTTCATATTTACCTACCACTGATACGGATATCTGTGCTTTCTTCGTCATCAGGAGGTTTCATATTTACCTACCACTGATACGGTATGGAACTATAGTGAAGGATGGATGGATTCCACATCTACATCACTTTCCTACACTAGGATGTAAGGTTCTACACATCCATGTACCCCACATACTCAAAAGTATGTGCTCCAGGAGTTCCCTATGGAAAACCTGTTTCACCATCACTTAATTTCTGACAATGATGGATCTATGATCAGGGCTCTACATTATACTTGATTAGTTAGGTACATTCAGTATTCT
Source organism: Alisma plantago-aquatica (assembly GCA_963693085.1). NCBI lineage: Eukaryota > Viridiplantae > Streptophyta > Magnoliopsida > Alismatales > Alismataceae > Alisma > Alisma plantago-aquatica. Next base: position 267,296,174 of record OY856410.1, read on the forward strand.
TTAACAGCATACATTGTTCTTCAAACAATAACAGTAGCATAGCAGCTATAAAAGAAGAATACTAAATGTAACAGGCCTAACTCATATCAATCATCATTTCTCATTATCCTCATCACAAGTCATCTCTAAAGCATGACCTTGATGGTATTCATGGCTCTCATAGCCCATTATCAGCATAGGATGCCACTAGCAAGGCATCAGATTACATTACTTATTCATAAGGCTACAACATGCCTTCAATGAATATAACATCAACATCCATACCTGGATATAATTACCTTCATATCAGAACCTGCATGATTAATACATCTGATAAAGGTAATATAACAATAAGGAATGTACTTCCTACTCTTGTCATAAGAGTTAAATCTTTAATTTAAATCAAATAGAGTTTATTGCTCAAAAGCATGCCATTACCCTTGAATTAGGGTTTACTATTCATATTACATGTCATCACCCTTGAATTAGGGTTTACTTATTCACATTACAGGTGAATTAAACTCATAACATCATCATGTATGAGTAACACCTTCATTGATGCTCTTGGATTAGTTAAAGGTTCATCATTTATCATAATTAGGGTTTCTATGATCTCACACAGGTGGATCATACCCTAATTATGCTCATTTTTGTGTATTGGGGATGCTTCAATTGAGTTTCCATTTAAAAGAGGTACTTTCTCTCTCTAGAAGTACTTTCTCTCTCTAGAAGTACTCTCTCTCTCATCATAAGGTTAGGTGATATCAACATCACTCTAAAACAGGTTGGGTTGAGTCATCATAGGCTATCATAGCCAAAAACATCACCATTAAGTGATTAGAGTTACTTTCTCTCTCTAGGGTACTTTCTCTCTCTAGAGTACTCTCTCTTTCATCATACTAATGGTTGATGATAACATTAGACTAGATCAGGTTAGATAGAGTCATTATAACTAAAAACATCATTCTCATGTAATTAGGGTTTGAATTGAGTAAAGTATAACTCAATTGACCCTTCAGGGGTATCTTGGTAATTCACCCCATTGATCATCATCATAGTCAAAAACCTTAATAAAATAACTCCTTACTATCTTAGATTATCATTAGTGTTTGATTTGAGCAACATTGAACCATCACATGATTGAATTCGGTTGAAAGTGTTGACCGATTGCTCACTTTGACCTTTCAAGTCCATGAGCCCCTTTCTAGCTCCAAGACCGTGAGCCTCCTCATGGGCTTGAGATCGTGAGCCCCCTCACGATCATGAGGTCGTGAGCCACCTCACGGTCTTGAGGTCGTGAGCCACCTCACGGTCTTGAGGTCGTGAGCCACCTCATGGTCTTGAGGTCGTGAGCTACCTCACGGTCTTGAGGTCGTGAGCCACCTCACGGTCTTGAGGTCGTGAGCCACCTCACGGTCTTGAGGTCGTGAGCCCCCTCACGGTCTTGAGGTCGTGAGCCACCTCACGGTCTTGAGGTCGTGAGCCCCCTCACGGTCTTGAGGTCGTGAGCCTCTCATGGTCTCAACCGCAAGGTCCTTCAACAAAGGTTCAACAAATCAAACGATGATGTCAACCGATGTTGAAGCCTTCAAAAGGTCCAATAACTGTTGACCACCTATGGATTGAGTTAATTAAGGTTATGCTTAACCAAATGGTCATTCAATTGACCCTCAATTGTTGACCAATTAGGATTGAAATCGATTCAATTAAGGTCTATCAATGTTCACCCATCAACACTCAACAATGTGTATCAACACAAGGTTGAACCCTTCAATTGAGCTCCAATTGGGCCCAAACTTGGCTCAAACGGTCTTGAGGTCATGTGGGTGGACCCCACATGGTCTTGAGATCGTTTGCCCAAGATTTCATAAAAATCTAAGGTGATTTGATAGAGGTTGAACCCTGATTGGTCACAAAAATCAGAATTTTGATTAAATTGATAACTTATTTGCAATTGGTGTTCAATTGGTCAAATTACTCAACCCTAGACCTTCAAATGGTCTTGGGTGATTGTCCTCACGGTCTTGAGGTCATGTGGGTGGACCCCACATGGTCTTGAGACCGTTTAGGTCAATCAACCCTAAAAACCCTAATTAGATCACCATAATTTCAGTACTGATTTTATCTAGGGTTAGCCCTAGTATTCACCCTTCAACTCTTAGCCCGTTTGGAATTAGACCATCAAACTTGGTGAGTTGTTAATTAACATAATTTTGAACAGTAATCTCATGGGGTCAACGCTTAGTCAACGACCTTTCACGGTCTTGAGACCGTTTGCCCAAAAAGGCAATTTCAGACCGTTTGAAAATCAGCAATTAATTCATTTAAAGTTGTGACTTAAAAAGGTCATATCTCCCGATTCCTTTGGAGTTAGTCTCCCAAATTTTGAGGGTATTTAGCCTATATAATTAGGAACAAGTTTCTTGTATGGTTCACGCTCGGTCAACAGGGCCAATCGGTCTTGAGACCGCGAGCCCTCTCACGGTCTCAAGACCGCGAGGCTCTCTCACGGTCTTGAGGTCGTGAGAGCAAACTGTTAGGACCGTTTAGGGAAAAGAAAAGCGGTGGGTTTTTCTTGGAAAACACGCCTTCATCATCTAGCTCAAGAACAGTACAGATATCCCACGGGTTTGTTTGCAAAATAGCAGGGAAAAGTAGGGAAATACTAGGAGCTATCATTAACTCGTATATAAAGATGAACATAGTAAAGCATAGGTTTAGAGTTATAAAACCCGCCTAAAGCTTGTTTCTTGAGCTCCAAGCTTTCAAGCTCCAAGCTCTAATGGCGTCCTTGAGTTCCCACAGGTTGGCCAAGGTGAAAACTCCAAGGAAGGATGAAAAGAGACGGCTAGAAAGATAGGGTTTCGAGAATTAGCCATGAAGATGACCTTGAATTCGAATTCTAACCATGGAATTAGGCAAGAAGAGGGGTTTAAACCTACCTTGCACCCCTTGTTCGTCCTCCTTAGCTCCAAGGCGGTCCTTGGTCGTCTTTGGTGAAATGAAACAGTAAGGGAACGAAGGTTAAGTTCCCTTGCAACTAAGGAAAGGAGGGCTTATATACTTGGGGTAGGATTTTCAACATTAGCTCATAAGTTTCCCTTAATTCCAACTAAGTCCTTCCTTCATTACTTGCTCGTCCCTTCCTCTTTATTCTAAGGACAAACCTTATCTTAAGTTATAGAAAGAAGGCAAGGAAGGACAATCTAATAATAAAGTTCATACTTAAAGGGATATTGCACATATACCCTGATTATTCAATCACAGAGCCTATTTCTTAACTTGATAACTCAATTGAGGTGAATTCCTCATCATTTCTTCTCTAAATGATGGCAAGAGTCTAACAAGATACTTTAGATAACATTCTTTACAAATTGCTTCCCATTATTTGGGTAAATTGCATTTTACCCCAAATTAGGGTTTCAAGTACCGGGATTGCTTCCACAGCTGCACCTTGGTGCTCAAGCTTGGGAAATCCCTCAAACTTTACCAAAATGTTTCTCATGATGTCTCAACATCAGAGGAACACCTCATCATGTGCAAATTGTAGGTTAACCCTTCTAAATGGGTAAATTGCACATAGGTCCCTGTATTACAAAACAGTGCTACAACTTTATATAAAAAGGAGCAAAAACTGAAATATACATTTCTGAGAAGCTTAATTACATGCTCAGAGTTAATCACAAAGATTTAATTACATATTTAGGCAAAACACCTAGGGTTAGCTCATAACCCAGGTCAGGGATGTTACAAATTATCCACCCCTTACAAGGATTTCGTCCCCGAAATCGATAAAACATATTACGAGAAAAGGGTAGGATACTTCCTTCTCATCTCATCCTCTAACTCCCAAGTGGCTTCTTCAATACCACGATGATTCCAGAGGACTTTCACAAGACTTATATCTTTCTTCTTTAACTTTTTAATTCGTTTATCAAGGATTGACACTGGTCCCTCTTCATAGGATATGTCATCATTCAATTCTACTTCCATAGGTTGTAGAACTGACTCGGTGTCTGGGTGACATTTCTTCAACATAGAAATGTGAAACACAGGATGTAACCTTTGTAACTCTGGGGGCAGCTCTAGTTTATATGCTACCTTTCCAATCCGTTCAATGATTGGATAAGGCCCCATATATCTAGGAGCTAACTTCCCCTTCCTTCCAAAACGAAGGACCCCTTTCCAAGGTGAGACCTTAAGATACACTTTGTCTCCAATCTGGAACTCTAAAGGTCTACGACGTTTGTCAGCATAAGATTTCTGCCTATCTTGAGCAGTCTTAATCTTATGTTGTATTACTTTAATCTTTTCCGTGGTTTGCTGCACCAGGTCAGGACCTAACAACTGGTGCTCACCAGTCTCAAACCAACACAAGGGTGATCTACAACGTCTACCATATAAGGCTTCATAAGGTGCCATATCAATACTATGCTGATAGCTATTGTTATAGGCAAACTCTATCAAGCTTAGGTGTAGATCCCAACTTCCGGTGAACTGGAGAACACATGCTCGCAACAGGTCTTCTAAGGTTTGTATGGTCCTTTCTGACTGTCCATCAGTCTGTGGATGAAAGGCCGTACTAAACCTCAGCTTAGTGCCTAAGGCACTGTGCAACTGTTCCCAAAAACGACTTGTAAATTGAGGACCTCTGTCCGAAACTATTGTGACAGGAACTCCGTGCAAACGCACTATCTCTTGCACATATAACTCTGATAACCTTTCAGCAGAATAGGTTGTTTTAACAGGTAAGAAATGTGCTGTCTTAGTCAACCTATCAACAATTACCCAAATGGAATCATGTCCTTTGCTTGTCCTGGGTAGGCCAACAACAAAGTCCATGGTCACATGGTCCCACTTCCACTGTGATATGGGTAAAGGTTGCATTGTCCCTGCAGGCTTCTGGTGTTCAGCTTTAACTTGCTGACACACAGGGCACCTCAGAACAAACTCTGCAACGTCCTTCTTCATCCCAGGCCACCAATATAGATCCTTCAAATTCCGATACATCTTGGTGCTCCCTGGATGCATAGCATACATGGAAGAATGGGCTTCTTCCAGGACTAACTTCCTTAAGTTGTCCACATCCGGCACTATCATTTTTCCATTATAACAAGCTACTTGATCTTTTGAGTCATGAAACCCATCTTGCTTCTCATTTCCATACTCAGATCTTATATGTTGAACTGCAGCATCATCTAGCTGTGCTTCTTTAATCTGCTCTCTTAGGGTAGGTTTAATATGCATATCAGCTAACAAACCGGCTAGCAATGATACCTTCAACTGTACATTGTCTTGCCTTAAAGAGATAAGCATATCTCTTCTAGAGCATACTAAAGAGTTTAGTTGTGCTCTATTCATGGTTGATGTTGCTGATTTCCTACTCAAGGCATCTGCAACAACATTGGCCTTACCTGGATGGTAATCAATTGTACAGTCGTAGTCCTTGATTAACTCCATCCAGCGACGTTGCCTCATGTTGAGCTCATGCTGAGAGAAGATATACTTAAGGTTTTTGTGGTCTGTGAAAATCTGGAATGTCTCTCCGTAGAGATAATGTCTCCAGATCTTCAAAGCATGAACCACAACTGCTAACTCCAGATCATGTGTTGGATAATTCTCCTCGTGTTTCTTAAGCTGTCGGGAAGCAAAAGAAATCACTTGTTTATCCTGCATCAACACACATCCTAGTCCATTCTTGGAAGCGTCACAGAAAACTATATAACCTTTTCCTTGTTCAGGTAGCACTAATACAGGTGCACTTGTCAACCTCTCCTTCAGTAACTGGAAAGATTGTTGACACTTATCACTCCAAGAAAAAGGAACATCCTTCCGGGTTAACTTGGTCAAGGGTAAAGCTATGGAACTAAAGTTCTTAATGAACCTTCGATAATAGCCAGCTAACCCCAAGAAACTTCGAATCTCCGTCGGTGTTTTCGGTTGTTCCCATTGTAGAACAGATTCTACCTTTGTAGGGTCAACACGAATTCCCGAGGCGGATATTATATGTCCAAGAAAAGATACCTCCGGCAGCCAGAACTCACACTTGCTAAACTTAGCATACAACTTATGTTCTCTTAGCAAGGTCAAAGCTTGGCGAAGATGCTGCTCATGCTGCTGAGCATCTTTACTATAAATCAGTATGTCATCTATGAAGACGACAACACACTGATCAAGGAAAGGTCGAAAAACTCTATTCATGAGTTCCATAAATGCAGCTGGTGCATTGGTTAGTCCAAACGACATAACCGTGAACTCATAGTGACCATATCTTGTCCTAAAGGCAGACTTGGATATGTCACTATCCTTAATACGAAGTTGGTGATATCCAGACCTCAAGTCTATCTTTGAAAAGACTGTTGCACCACGCAACTGGTCAAAGAGATCATCAATCCTCGGCAGAGGATACCTATTCTTTATTGTCACTTTATTGAGTTGTCTATAGTCGATGCATAACCGCATTGACCCATCTTTCTTTTTAACAAACAAGACCGGAGCACCCCAAGGTGAAGTACTCGGTCGGATAAAACCTCTCTCAAGTAACTCTTGAAGCTGTTTCTTGAGTTCTGCCATCTCGGCAGGAGCCATTCTATACGGAGTTTGAGCTATGGGTTTCGTATCTGGAATCAGATTGATTTCAAAGTCAATCTCCCGAGGTGGTGGTATACCAGGAAGTTCTTCAGGAAACACATCCTCGAATTCCCTGACTATGGGAACTTCAGCAGGGTTGGAACTTTCCTTGGTAACATCTACCACATGGGCTAAGAATGCATAACATCCTTGCCTCAACAGCTTATCAGCAACCATAGCTGACACAAGACAGGTGGGCAGAATCTTTCTTTCACCTTGAAAGATCCATGTGTTGCTTTCATCAGCAAACACAGCCAACTTGGACTCACAATCCAAGACAACTCTATACCTTTCTAAGGTATCCATCCCAAGGATTATATCAAACCCCTGCATATCAAGTGGTATAAGGTCCACTTGAATGCGATGGTCAGAAAAGAAAAGGATGCAGGGAGAACATACCTCCTGCAAAACAGCAGACCCACTCAACGGAGTCTCTAACAACAAACTATCTGCTCTATGACTAACAGTCATATTGCAGTTACGAATCACTTCACGAGTGATGAAAGAGTGCGTAGCACCCGGATCAATCAGAACAGATATATTACAGAATATAGACATATCAGAATATAAAAGTTTCATCTGACCTGCCACTACCCGTGGATTGACAACTGCCTCAGGTGGGTTCATAGCATAGAACCTCGCAGTCGCCTGGTGTTGAGGTGGTGCTGATGATCCAGCTTGAGACGCTTGTCCACGTCCTCGAGCTGCTCCTTGATGTTGTCTATTCTGAGATCCCTGTTGATTCTGTCTCGGAGGTTGTTGTGTCACACCGACAGGCCTAGAACGGCAATCCTTCATCAAGTGTCCCACCTTACCACAGTTGTAGCAACTCTTCTCCTGTTGTTGTGGTCTGGGTGGTCCAGTAACTGACACTGATGCAGAACTGTGTGTCCCTTGAAGCGGTTGACTCCGTCCTCTACCTCTACTTGGTGTCCATTGAGTTTGAAAACTCGATCTGGGTGGTGGAGGGTTAGGTGCAGAGAATCTAGGTTTCTTGGAATCCCTAGATGAAGAACCCTGGAACTGTGGATATCTTTTATGGGTTTGTCTTTTCTCAACCACAGATCTCTCTATCCTTCGGACTGACTCAACGAAGGTAGAGAATCTCTCTCTGTTTTCTAAGGCAGACACAGGGGTTGACATATCGGAATTCAAACCCTTTTCAAATCTTCTGATTCTTTCCTCATCTGTAGCAGCCATATGCGGACAAAACCGCAACAGCTCCATGAACTTAGCTTCATACTCGCTAATGTTCATCATACCCTGCCTTAGTTTCTCAAACTGAGAAATCTTCTCATCTAGGAAGGTCTTTGGAAAATATCTATTGATAAATTCCCGACGAAACTCTTCCCATGAGAACTCTACTCCAGGTCTCTTCTGCTCTTCCATGTTCCACCAGTGACCAGCACTGCCTTTGAGAAGATAGACAGCATGTCTAACCTTCTCAGCTTCCGGAATCATAAGAATCCTGAAAGCCTTCTCCAACTCTGTCAACCATAAGTCAGCATCTGCTGGGTCGGCAGTTCCGAAGTACTCGGTAGCTCCGACACGACGAAGTCGTTCGAATGTCTTACCAATACCTTGTACTTCAGGCTGGACAGGTGCCCTAGGTGCAGGAATGGGCATCCTATCGGTTATATGTGTCATGGCAGTCATGAACTGCCCGAACATCGTCTGTACAGCTGGATCACTCATGTCATCTGGGTCGAACTGGGGTGGCTCTCTTGGCGACTCAGGTGCAGGTTGTTCTATTCTCGGAACTCTTGCACCGCCTCGAGGTGCACTAGCACTACTCTCTGCCACGTGCTCATCACGATGTTCTGACATTCTTATGTATCTTCTTCTCCTGAGGAGCAGAAGATTCTATTAGATAAGGAAGGAGTACTAGAGGTAGACTCGACATCCTAAGTCCTATGCCTCTGTAGACTCAACTGAACCTGGAGCTCTGATACCACTAATTGTGGGCTCTGATCTCCAAACCATGACATAAACACGATTAAAACTTAGCGGAAGCGAATCGGTAATCAGCGGAAGACAAAAATCACGGAAAATTAAAACTTTTCGAGATAAGAACTTGTATCCATAAAAACTCCTTTCATAAAGAGAGGTAACTGTTTACATCTCAGGATAATTACTTCTTGAGTAATTATATACATTCAAGATACAAAATCTCAAGATCACATAACACAAGACTCCAAGACCTGAGAGTACAGAGGACACATAGGACTGACTCTAACTACACCACATGGCAGGACAAATCTCCACCTGAGATTACTGCTGCCCCTGGTGCTGCTGCTGAGATTGATCACTTGTAGGCTGGTTTCTTCGTCTCCGACGTCCACCTAAAAATTTGAAGTCTACGGGGTGAGACAATTATACATAATTGTCCCAGCGAGAGTTATAACTCTTCGCCAGAAGCTTTATTATAACATCAAAGATTATTTTAAACAGTAAAGCCTTCAAAGCATTCTATAACAGTTGCAGATATAACAAGATCTCTACAAATTAGGAGATATGGAGAATATCAACATTATTGCAATGTAACATCAATCAACTAACTTGGAGTCATCTCTAACAAGTTATACTACATGGTTGATTATGTTTTACAAACAACATTATGCCCTGTGGAGATGAGGCTTACCACTCATACTCCAACTGATCGCTGAGAAACCGCATCAGTATCATACATAGGTCATTAAGAGAGCCAGATTCTCATGACCTTCATCTTCCTCAGTCAGTAAGAGGATCACTTGTAGGACATCTTGTGTCTCTACTACTATAGCTCACCAGGGTAAACTGGTCCTTCGCTATTCTAGAGTCACAGTGGCGTTCTGTACTCTCTTCGTCATCAGGAGGTTTCATATTTACCTACCACTGATACGGATATCTGTGCTTTCTTCGTCATCAGGAGGTTTCATATTTACCTACCACTGATACGGTATGGAACTATAGTGAAGGATGGATGGATTCCACATCTACATCACTTTCCTACACTAGGATGTAAGGTTCTACACATCCATGTACCCCACATACTCAAAAGTATGTGCTCCAGGAGTTCCCTATGGAAAACCTGTTTCACCATCACTTAATTTCTGACAATGATGGATCTATGATCAGGGCTCTACATTATACTTGATTAGTTAGGTACATTCAGTATTCTTTAACAGCATACATTGTTCTTCAAACAATAACAGTAGCATAGCAGCTATAAAAGAAGAATACTAAATGTAACAGGCCTAACTCATATCAATCATCATTTCTCATTATCCTCATCACAAGTCATCTCTAAAGCATGACCTTGATGGTATTCATGGCTCTCATAGCCCATTATCAGCATAGGATGCCACTAGCAAGGCATCAGATTACATTACTTATTCATAAGGCTACAACATGCCTTCAATGAATATAACATCAACATCCATACCTGGATATAATTACCTTCATATCAGAACCTGCATGATTAATACATCTGATAAAGGTAATATAACAATAAGGAATGTACTTCCTACTCTTGTCATAAGAGTTAAATCTTTAATTTAAATCAAATAGAGTTTATTGCTCAAAAGCATGCCATTACCCTTGAATTAGGGTTTACTATTCATATTACATGTCATCACCCTTGAATTAGGGTTTACTTATTCACATTACAGGTGAATTAAACTCATAACATCATCATGTATGAGTAACACCTTCATTGATGCTCTTGGATTAGTTAAAGGTTCATCATTTATCATAATTAGGGTTTCTATGATCTCACACAGGTGGATCATACCCTAATTATGCTCATTTCTGTGTATTGGGGATGCTTCAATTGAGTTTCCATTTAAAAGAGGTACTTTCTCTCTCTAGAAGTACTTTCTCTCTCTAGAAGTACTCTCTCTCTCATCATAAGGTTAGGTGATATCAACATCACTCTAAAACAGGTTGGGTTGAGTCATCATAGGCTATCATAGCCAAAAACATCACCATTAAGTGATTAGAGTTACTTTCTCTCTCTAGGGTACTTTCTCTCTCTAGAGTACTCTCTCTTTCATCATACTAATGGTTGATGATAACATTAGACTAGATCAGGTTAGATAGAGTCATTATAACTAAAAACATCATTCTCATGTAATTAGGGTTTGAATTGAGTAAAGTATAACTCAATTGACCCTTCAGGGGTATCTTGGTAATTCACCCCATTGATCATCATCATAGTCAAAAACCTTAATAAAATAACTCCTTACTATCTTAGATTATCATTAGTGTTTGATTTGAGCAACATTGAACCATCACATGATTGAATTCGGTTGAAAGTGTTGACCGATTGCTCACTTTGACCTTTCAAGTCCATGAGCCCCTTTCTAGCTCCAAGACCGTGAGCCTCCTCATGGGCTTGAGATCGTGAGCCCCCTCACGATCATGAGGTCGTGAGCCACCTCACGGTCTTGAGGTCGTGAGCCACCTCACGGTCTTGAGGTCGTGAGCCACCTCATGGTCTTGAGGTCGTGAGCTACCTCACGGTCTTGAGGTCGTGAGCCACCTCACGGTCTTGAGGTCGTGAGCCACCTCACGGTCTTGAGGTCGTGAGCCCCCTCACGGTCTTGAGGTCGTGAGCCACCTCACGGTCTTGAGGTCGTGAGCCACCTCACGGTCTTGAGGTCGTGAGCCCCCTCACGGTCTTGAGGTCGTGAGCCTCTCATGGTCTCAACCGCAAGGTCCTTCAACAAAGGTTCAACAAATCAAACGATGATGTCAACCGATGTTGAAGCCTTCAAAAGGTCCAATAACTGTTGACCACCTATGGATTGAGTTAATTAAGGTTATGCTTAACCAAATGGTCATTCAATTGACCCTCAATTGTTGACCAATTAGGATTGAAATCGATTCAATTAAGGTCTATCAATGTTCACCCATCAACACTCAACAATGTGTATCAACACAAGGTTGAACCCTTCAATTGAGCTCCAATTGGGCCCAAACTTGGCTCAAACGGTCTTGAGGTCATGTGGGTGGACCCCACATGGTCTTGAGATCGTTTGCCCAAGATTTCATAAAAATCTAAGGTGATTTGATAGAGGTTGAACCCTGATTGGTCACAAAAATCAGAATTTTGATTAAATTGATAACTTATTTGAAATTGGTGTTCAATTGGTCAAATTACTCAACCCTAGACCTTCAAATGGTCTTGGGTGATTGTCCTCACGGTCTTGAGGTCATGTGGGTGGACCCCACATGGTCTTGAGACCGTTTAGGTCAATCAACCCTAAAAACCCTAATTAGATCACCATAATTTCAGTACTGATTTTATCTAGGGTTAGCCCTAGTATTCACCCTTCAACTCTTAGCCCGTTTGGAATTAGACCATCAAACTTGGTGAGTTGTTAATTAACATAATTTTGAACAGTAATCTCATGGGGTCAACGCTTAGTCAACGACCTTTCACGGTCTTGAGACCGTTTGCCCAAAAAGGCAATTTCAGACCGTTTGAAAATCAGCAATTAATTCATTTAAAGTTGTGACTTAAAAAGGTCATATCTCCCGATTCCTTTGGAGTTAGTCTCCCAAATTTTGAGGGTATTTAGCCTATATAATTAGGAACAAGTTTCTTGTATGGTTCACGCTCGGTCAACAGGGCCAATCGGTCTTGAGACCGCGAGCCCTCTCACGGTCTCAAGACCGCGAGGCTCTCTCACGGTCTTGAGGTCGTGAGAGCAAACTGTTAGGACCGTTTAGGGAAAAGAAAAGCGGTGGGTTTTTCTTGGAAAACACGCCTTCATCATCTAGCTCAAGAACAGTACAGATATCCCACGGGTTTGTTTGCAAAATAGCAGGGAAAAGTAGGGAAATACTAGGAGCTATCATTAACTCGTATATAAAGATGAACATAGTAAAGCATAGGTTTAGAGTTATAAAACCCGCCTAAAGCTTGTTTCTTGAGCTCCAAGCTTTCAAGCTCCAAGCTCTAATGGCGTCCTTGAGTTCCCACAGGTTGGCCAAGGTGAAAACTCCAAGGAAGGATGAAAAGAGACGGCTAGAAAGATAGGGTTTCGAGAATTAGCCATGAAGATGACCTTGAATTCGAATTCTAACCATGGAATTAGGCAAGAAGAGGGGTTTAAACCTACCTTGCACCCCTTGTTCGTCCTCCTTAGCTCCAAGGCGGTCCTTGGTCGTCTTTGGTGAAATGAAACAGTAAGGGAACGAAGGTTAAGTTCCCTTGCAACTAAGGAAAGGAGGGCTTATATACTTGGGGTAGGATTTTCAACATTAGCTCATAAGTTTCCCTTAATTCCAACTAAGTCCTTCCTTCATTACTTGCTCGTCCCTTCCTCTTTATTCTAAGGACAAACCTTATCTTAAGTTATAGAAAGAAGGCAAGGAAGGACAATCTAATAATAAAGTTCATACTTAAAGGGATATTGCACATATACCCTGATTATTCAATCACAGAGCCTATTTCTTAACTTGATAACTCAATTGAGGTGAATTCCTCATCATTTCTTCTCTAAATGATGGCAAGAGTCTAACAAGATACTTTAGATAACATTCTTTACAAATTGCTTCCCATTATTTGGGTAAATTGCATTTTACCCCAAATTAGGGTTTCAAGTACCGGGATTGCTTCCACAGCTGCACCTTGGTGCTCAAGCTTGGGAAATCCCTCAAACTTTACCAAAATGTTTCTCATGATGTCTCAACATCAGAGGAACACCTCATCATGTGCAAATTGTAGGTTAACCCTTCTAAATGGGTAAATTGCACATAGGTCCCTGTATTACAAAACAGTGCTACAACTTTATATAAAAAGGAGCAAAAACTGAAATATACATTTCTGAGAAGCTTAATTACATGCTCAGAGTTAATCACAAAGATTTAATTACATATTTAGGCAAAACACCTAGGGTTAGCTCATAACCCAGGTCAGGGATGTTACAAATTATCCACCCCTTACAAGGATTTCGTCCCCAAAATCGATAAAACATATTACGAGAAAAGGGTAGGATACTTCCTTCTCATCTCATCCTCTAACTCCCAAGTGGCTTCTTCAATACCACGATGATTCCAGAGGACTTTCACAAGACTTATATCTTTCTTCTTTAACTTTTTAATTCGTTTATCAAGGATTGACACTGGTCCCTCTTCATAGGATATGTCATCATTCAATTCTACTTCCATAGGTTGTAGAACTGACTCGGTGTCTGGGTGACATTTCTTCAACATAGAAATGTGAAACACAGGATGTAACCTTTGTAACTCTGGGGGCAGCTCTAGTTTATATGCTACCTTTCCAATCCGTTCAATGATTGGATAAGGCCCCATATATCTAGGAGCTAACTTCCCCTTCCTTCCAAAACGAAGGACCCCTTTCCAAGGTGAGACCTTAAGATACACTTTGTCTCCAATCTGGAACTCTAAAGGTCTACGACGTTTGTCAGCATAAGATTTCTGCCTATCTTGAGCAGTCTTAATCTTATGTTGTATTACTTTAATCTTTTCCGTGGTTTGCTGCACCAGGTCAGGACCTAACAACTGGTGCTCACCAGTCTCAAACCAACACAAGGGTGATCTACAACGTCTACCATATAAGGCTTCATAAGGTGCCATATCAATACTATGCTGATAGCTATTGTTATAGGCAAACTCTATCAAGCTTAGGTGTAGATCCCAACTTCCGGTGAACTGGAGAACACATGCTCGCAACAGGTCTTCTAAGGTTTGTATGGTCCTTTCTGACTGTCCATCAGTCTGTGGATGAAAGGCCGTACTAAACCTCAGCTTAGTGCCTAAGGCACTGTGCAACTGTTCCCAAAAACGACTTGTAAATTGAGGACCTCTGTCCGAAACTATTGTGACAGGAACTCCGTGCAAACGCACTATCTCTTGCACATATAACTCTGATAACCTTTCAGCAGAATAGGTTGTTTTAACAGGTAAGAAATGTGCTGTCTTAGTCAACCTATCAACAATTACCCAAATGGAATCATGTCCTTTGCTTGTCCTGGGTAGGCCAACAACAAAGTCCATGGTCACATGGTCCCACTTCCACTGTGATATGGGTAAAGGTTGCATTGTCCCTGCAGGCTTCTGGTGTTCAGCTTTAACTTGCTGACACACAGGGCACCTCAGAACAAACTCTGCAACGTCCTTCTTCATCCCAGGCCACCAATATAGATCCTTCAAATTCCGATACATCTTGGTGCTCCCTGGATGCATAGCATACATGGAAGAATGGGCTTCTTCCAGGACTAACTTCCTTAAGTTGTCCACATCCGGCACTATCATTTTTCCATTATAACAAGCTACTTGATCTTTTGAGTCATGAAACCCATCTTGCTTCTCATTTCCATACTCAGATCTTATATGTTGAACTGCAGCATCATCTAGCTGTGCTTCTTTAATCTGCTCTCTTAGGGTAGGTTTAATATGCATATCAGCTAACAAACCGGCTAGCAATGATACCTTCAACTGTACATTGTCTTGCCTTAAAGAGATAAGCATATCTCTTCTAGAGCATACTAAAGAGTTTAGTTGTGCTCTATTCATGGTTGATGTTGCTGATTTCCTACTCAAGGCATCTGCAACAACATTGGCCTTACCTGGATGGTAATCAATTGTACAGTCGTAGTCCTTGATTAACTCCATCCAGCGACGTTGCCTCATGTTGAGCTCATGCTGAGAGAAGATATACTTAAGGTTTTTGTGGTCTGTGAAAATCTGGAATGTCTCTCCGTAGAGATAATGTCTCCAGATCTTCAAAGCATGAACCACAACTGCTAACTCCAGATCATGTGTTGGATAATTCTCCTCGTGTTTCTTAAGCTGTCGGGAAGCAAAAGAAATCACTTGTTTATCCTGCATCAACACACATCCTAGTCCATTCTTGGAAGCGTCACAGAAAACTATATAACCTTTTCCTTGTTCAGGTAGCACTAATACAGGTGCACTTGTCAACCTCTCCTTCAGTAACTGGAAAGATTGTTGACACTTATCACTCCAAGAAAAAGGAACATCCTTCCGGGTTAACTTGGTCAAGGGTAAAGCTATGGAACTAAAGTTCTTAATGAACCTTCGATAATAGCCAGCTAACCCCAAGAAACTTCGAATCTCCGTCGGTGTTTTCGGTTGTTCCCATTGTAGAACAGATTCTACCTTTGTAGGGTCAACACGAATTCCCGAGGCGGATATTATATGTCCAAGAAAAGATACCTCCGGCAGCCAGAACTCACACTTGCTAAACTTAGCATACAACTTATGTTCTCTTAGCAAGGTCAAAGCTTGGCGAAGATGCTGCTCATGCTGCTGAGCATCTTTACTATAAATCAGTATGTCATCTATGAAGACGACAACACACTGATCAAGGAAAGGTCGAAAAACTCTATTCATGAGTTCCATAAATGCAGCTGGTGCATTGGTTAGTCCAAACGACATAACCGTGAACTCATAGTGACCATATCTTGTCCTAAAGGCAGACTTGGATATGTCACTATCCTTAATACGAAGTTGGTGATATCCAGACCTCAAGTCTATCTTTGAAAAGACTGTTGCACCACGCAACTGGTCAAAGAGATCATCAATCCTCGGCAGAGGATACCTATTCTTTATTGTCACTTTATTGAGTTGTCTATAGTCGATGCATAACCGCATTGACCCATCTTTCTTTTTAACAAACAAGACCGGAGCACCCCAAGGTGAAGTACTCGGTCGGATAAAACCTCTCTCAAGTAACTCTTGAAGCTGTTTCTTGAGTTCTGCCATCTCGGCAGGAGCCATTCTATACGGAGTTTGAGCTATGGGTTTCGTATCTGGAATCAGATTGATTTCAAAGTCAATCTCCCGAGGTGGTGGTATACCAGGAAGTTCTTCAGGAAACACATCCTCGAATTCCCTGACTATGGGAACTTCAGCAGGGTTGGAACTTTCCTTGGTAACATCTACCACATGGGCTAAGAATGCATAACATCCTTGCCTCAACAGCTTATCAGCAACCATAGCTGACACAAGACAGGTGGGCAGAATCTTTCTTTCACCTTGAAAGATCCATGTGTTGCTTTCATCAGCAAACACAGCCAACTTGGACTCACAATCCAAGACAACTCTATACCTTTCTAAGGTATCCATCCCAAGGATTATATCAAACCCCTGCATATCAAGTGGTATAAGGTCCACTTGAATGCGATGGTCAGAAAAGAAAAGGATGCAGGGAGAACATACCTCCTGCAAAACAGCAGACCCACTCAACGGAGTCTCTAACAACAAACTATCTGCTCTATGACTAACAGTCATATTGCAGTTACGAATCACTTCACGAGTGATGAAAGAGTGCGTAGCACCCGGATCAATCAGAACAGATATATTACAGAATATAGACATATCAGAATATAAAAGTTTCATCTGACCTGCCACTACCCGTGGATTGACAACTGCCTCAGGTGGGTTCATAGCATAGAACCTCGCAGTCGCCTGGTGTTGAGGTGGTGCTGATGATCCAGCTTGAGACGCTTGTCCACGTCCTCGAGCTGCTCCTTGATGTTGTCTATTCTGAGATCCCTGTTGATTCTGTCTCGGAGGTTGTTGTGTCACACCGACAGGCCTAGAACGGCAATCCTTCATCAAGTGTCCCACCTTACCACAGTTGTAGCAACTCTTCTCCTGTTGTTGTGGTCTGGGTGGTCCAGTAACTGACACTGATGCAGAACTGTGTGTCCCTTGAAGCGGTTGACTCCGTCCTCTACCTCTACTTGGTGTCCATTGAGTTTGAAAACTCGATCTGGGTGGTGGAGGGTTAGGTGCAGAGAATCTAGGTTTCTTGGAATCCCTAGATGAAGAACCCTGGA
This sequence comes from Alisma plantago-aquatica, assembly GCA_963693085.1. NCBI lineage: Eukaryota > Viridiplantae > Streptophyta > Magnoliopsida > Alismatales > Alismataceae > Alisma > Alisma plantago-aquatica. The sequence goes on from OY856410.1 coordinate 267,313,600, forward strand.
ACTGTGGATATCTTTTATGGGTTTGTCTTTTCTCAACCACAGATCTCTCTATCCTTCGGACTGACTCAACGAAGGTAGAGAATCTCTCTCTGTTTTCTAAGGCAGACACAGGGGTTGACATATCGGAATTCAAACCCTTTTCAAATCTTCTGATTCTTTCCTCATCTGTAGCAGCCATATGCGGACAAAACCGCAACAGCTCCATGAACTTAGCTTCATACTCGCTAATGTTCATCATACCCTGCCTTAGTTTCTCAAACTGAGAAATCTTCTCATCTAGGAAGGTCTTTGGAAAATATCTATTGATAAATTCCCGACGAAACTCTTCCCATGAGAACTCTACTCCAGGTCTCTTCTGCTCTTCCATGTTCCACCAGTGACCAGCACTGCCTTTGAGAAGATAGACAGCATGTCTAACCTTCTCAGCTTCCGGAATCATAAGAATCCTGAAAGCCTTCTCCAACTCTGTCAACCATAAGTCAGCATCTGCTGGGTCGGCAGTTCCGAAGTACTCGGTAGCTCCGACACGACGAAGTCGTTCGAATGTCTTACCAATACCTTGTACTTCAGGCTGGACAGGTGCCCTAGGTGCAGGAATGGGCATCCTATCGGTTATATGTGTCATGGCAGTCATGAACTGCCCGAACATCGTCTGTACAGCTGGATCACTCATGTCATCTGGGTCGAACTGGGGTGGCTCTCTTGGCGACTCAGGTGCAGGTTGTTCTATTCTCGGAACTCTTGCACCGCCTCGAGGTGCACTAGCACTACTCTCTGCCACGTGCTCATCACGATGTTCTGACATTCTTATGTATCTTCTTCTCCCGAGGAGCAGAAGATTCTATTAGATAAGGAAGGAGTACTAAAGGTAGACTCGACATCCTAAGTCCTATGCCTCTGTAGACTCAACTGAACCTGGAGCTCTGATACCACTAATTGTGGGCTCTGATCTCCAAACCATGACATAAACACGATTAAAACTTAGCGGAAGCGAATCGGTAATCAGCGGAAGACAAAAATCACGGAAAATTAAAACTTTTCGAGATAAGAACTTGTATCCATAAAAACTCCTTTCATAAAGAGAGGTAACTGTTTACATCTCAGGATAATTACTTCTTGAGTAATTATATACATTCAAGATACAAAATCTCAAGATCACATAACACAAGACTCCAAGACCTGAGAGTACAGAGGACACATAGGACTGACTCTAACTACACCACATGGCAGGACAAATCTCCACCTGAGATTACTGCTGCCCCTGGTGCTGCTGCTGAGATTGATCACTTGTAGGCTGGTTTCTTCGTCTCCGACGTCCACCTAAAAATTTGAAGTCTACGGGGTGAGACAATTATACATAATTGTCCCAGCGAGAGTTATAACTCTTCGCCAGAAGCTTTATTATAACATCAAAGATTATTTTAAACAGTAAAGCCTTCAAAGCATTCTATAACAGTTGCAGATATAACAAGATCTCTACAAATTAGGAGATATGGAGAATATCAACATTATTGCAATGTAACATCAATCAACTAACTTGGAGTCATCTCTAACAAGTTATACTACATGGTTGATTATGTTTTACAAACAACATTATGCCCTGTGGAGATGAGGCTTACCACTCATACTCCAACTGATCGCTGAGAAACCGCATCAGTATCATACATAGGTCATTAAGAGAGCCGGATTCTCATGACCTTCATCTTCCTCAGTCAGTAAGAGGATCACTTGTAGGACATCTTGTGTCTCTACTACTATAGCTCACCAGGGTAAACTGGTCCTTCGCTATTCTAGAGTCACAGTGGCGTTCTGTACTCTCTTCGTCATCAGGAGGTTTCATATTTACCTACCACTGATACGGATATCTGTGCTTTCTTCGTCATCAGGAGGTTTTATGTTTACCTACCACTGATACGGTATGGAACTATAGTGAAGGATGGATGGATTCCACATCTACATCACTTTCCTACACTAGGATGTAAGGTTCTACACATCCATGTACCCCACATACTCAAAAGTATGTGCTCCAGGAGTTCCCTATGGAAAACCTGTTTCACCATCACTTAATTTCTGACAATGATGGATCTATGATCAGGGCTCTACATTATACTTGATTAGTTAGGTACATTCAGTATTCTTTAACAGCATACATTGTTCTTCAAACAATAACAGTAGCATAGCAGCTATAAAAGAAGAATACTAAATGTAACATGCCTAACTCATATCAATCATCATTTCTCATTATCCTCATCACAAGTCATCTCTAAAGCATGACCTTGATGGTATTCATGGCTCTCATAGCCCATTATCAGCATAGGATGCCACTAGCAAGGCATCAGATTACATTACTTATTCATAAGGCTACAACATGCCTTCAATGAATATAACATCAACATCCATACCTGGATATAATTACCTTCATATCAGAACCTGCATGATTAATACATCTGATAAAGGTAATATAACAATAAGGAATGTACTTCCTACTCTTGTCATAAGAGTTAAATCTTTAATTTAAATCAAATAGAGTTTATTGCTCAAAAGCATGCCATTACCCTTGAATTAGGGTTTACTATTCATATTACATGTCATCACCCTTGAATTAGGGTTTACTTATTCACATTACAGGTGAATTAAACTCATAACATCATCATGTATGAGTAACACCTTCATTGATGCTCTTGGATTAGTTAAAGGTTCATCATTTATCATAATTAGGGTTTCTATGATCTCACACAGGTGGATCATACCCTAATTATGCTCATTTTTGTGTATTGGGGATGCTTCAATTGAGTTTCCATTTAAAAGAGGTACTTTCTCTCTCTAGAAGTACTTTCTCTCTCTAGAAGTACTCTCTCTCTCATCATAAGGTTAGGTGATATCAACATCACTCTAAAACAGGTTGGGTTGAGTCATCATAGGCTATCATAGCCAAAAACATCACCATTAAGTGATTAGAGTTACTTTCTCTCTCTAGGGTACTTTCTCTCTCTAGAGTACTCTCTCTTTCATCATACTAATGGTTGATGATAACATTAGACTAGATCAGGTTAGATAGAGTCATTATAACTAAAAACATCATTCTCATGTAATTAGGGTTTGAATTGAGTAAAGTATAACTCAATTGACCCTTCAGGGGTATCTTGGTAATTCACCCCATTGATCATCATCATAGTCAAAAACCTTAATAAAATAACTCCTTACTATCTTAGATTATCATTAGTGTTTGATTTGAGCAACATTGAACCATCACATGATTGAATTCGGTTGAAAGTGTTGACCGATTGCTCACTTTGACCTTTCAAGTCCATGAGCCCCTTTCTAGCTCCAAGACCGTGAGCCTCCTCATGGGCTTGAGATCGTGAGCCCCCTCACGATCATGAGGTCGTGAGCCACCTCACGGTCTTGAGGTCGTGAGCCACCTCACGGTCTTGAGGTCGTGAGCCACCTCATGGTCTTGAGGTCGTGAGCTACCTCACGGTCTTGAGGTCGTGAGCCACCTCACGGTCTTGAGGTCGTGAGCCACCTCACGGTCTTGAGGTCGTGAGCCCCCTCACGGTCTTGAGGTCGTGAGCCACCTCACGGTCTTGAGGTCGTGAGCCACCTCACGGTCTTGAGGTCGTGAGCCTCTCATGGTCTCAACCGCAAGGTCCTTCAACAAAGGTTCAACAAATCAAACGATGATGTCAACCGATGTTGAAGCCTTCAAAAGGTCCAATAACTGTTGACCACCTATGGATTGAGTTAATTAAGGTTATGCTTAACCAAATGGTCATTCAATTGACCCTCAATTGTTGACCAATTAGGATTGAAATCGATTCAATTAAGGTCTATCAATGTTCACCCATCAACACTCAACAATGTGTATCAACACAAGGTTGAACCCTTCAATTGAGCTCCAATTGGGCCCAAACTTGGCTCAAACGGTCTTGAGGTCATGTGGGTGGACCCCACATGGTCTTGAGATCGTTTGCCCAAGATTTCATAAAAATCTAAGGTGATTTGATAGAGGTTGAACCCTGATTGGTCACAAAAATCAGAATTTTGATTAAATTGATAACTTATTTGCAATTGGTGTTCAATTGGTCAAATTACTCAACCCTAGACCTTCAAATGGTCTTGGGTGATTGTCCTCACGGTCTTGAGGTCATGTGGGTGGACCCCACATGGTCTTGAGACCGTTTAGGTCAATCAACCCTAAAAACCCTAATTAGATCACCATAATTTCAGTACTGATTTTATCTAGGGTTAGCCCTAGTATTCACCTTTCAACTCTTAGCCCGTTTGGAATTAGACCATCAAACTTGGTGAGTTGTTAATTAACATAATTTTGAACAGTAATATCATGGGGTAAACGCTTAGTCAACGACCTTTCACGGTCTTGAGACCGTTTGCCCAAAAAGGCAATTTCAGACCGTTTGAAAATCAGCAATTAATTCATTTAAAGTTGTGACTTAAAAAGGTCATATCTCCCGATTCCTTTGGAGTTAGTCTCCCAAATTTTGAGGGTATTTAGCCTATATAATTAGGAACAAGTTTCTTATATGGTCCACGCTCGGTCAACAGGGCCAATCGGTCTTGAGACCGCGAGCCCTCTCACGGTCTCAAGACCGCGAGGCTCTCTCACGGTCTTGAGGTCGTGAGAGCAAACTGTTAGGACCGTTTAGGGAAAAGAAAAGCGGTGGGTTTTTCTTGGAAAACACGCCTTCATCATCTAGCTCAAGAACAGTACAGATATCCCACGGGTTTGTTTGCAAAATAGCAGGGAAAAGTAGGGAAATACTAGGAGCTATCATTAACTCGCATATAAAGATGAACATAGTAAAGCATAGGTTTAGAGTTATAAAACCCGCCTAAAGCTTGTTTCTTGAGCTCCAAGCTTTCAAGCTCCAAGCTCTAATGGCGTCCTTGAGTTCCCACAGGTTGGCCAAGGTGAAAACTCCAAGGAAGGATGAAAAGAGACGGCTAGAAAGATAGGGTTTCGAGAATTAGCCATGAAGATGACCTTGAATTCGAATTCTAACCATGGAATTAGGCAAGAAGAGGGGTTTAAACCTACCTTGCACCCCTTGTTCGTCCTCCTTAGCTCCAAGGCAGTCCTTGGTCGTCTTTGGTGAAATGAAACAGTAAGGGAACGAAGGTTAAGTTCCCTTGCAACTAAGGAAAGGAGGGCTTATATACTTGGGGTAGGATTTTCAACATTAGCTCATAAGTTTCCCTTAATTCCAACTAAGTCCTTCCTTCATTACTTGCTCGTCCCTTCCTCTTTATTCTAAGGACAAACCTTATCTTAAGTTATAGAAAGAAGGCAAGGAAGGACAATCTAATAATAAAGTTCATACTTAAAGGGATATTGCACATATACCCTGATTATTCAATCACAGAGCCTATTTCTTAACTTGATAACTCAATTGAGGTGAATTCCTCATCATTTCTTCTCTAAATTATGGCAAGAGTCTAACAAGATACTTTAGATAACATTCTTTACAAATTGCTTCCCATTATTTGGGTAAATTGCATTTTACCCCAAATTAGGGTTTCAAGTACTGGGATTGCTTCCACAGCTGCACCTTGGTGCTCAAGCTTGGGAAATCCCTCAAACTTTACCAAAATGTTTCTCATGATGTCTCAACATCAGAGGAACACCTCATCATGTGCAAATTGTAGGTTAACCCTTCTAAATGGGTAAATTGCACATAGGTCCCTGTATTACAAAACAGTGCTACAACTTTATATAAAAAGGAGCAAAAACTGAAATATACATTTCTGAGAAGCTTAATTACATGCTCAGAGTTAATCACAAAGATTTAATTACATATTTAGGCAAAACACCTAGGGTTAGCTCATAACCCAGGTCAGGGATGTTACAAGATCGGCGTTGCTAGTAGCCCTGTGATGGGCATCACGATAGCTCTTGTGTGTCGGCCGATAACCATGCCTTGTGACGGGCGTTGCACGTTACTGAGAGGCCCGACACAGTCATTGCCCGATAGGCATAGGGTGCACGACAGACCCTGAACGCATCGTTGCCAGCCCGACACAGCGTTATGAGCCTGGACGACATGTCCTAGTGTGACGGCCGTTATGTGAGGAGCGTCATGGTTGGACAATAAGTGAGGGGATGCTGCCCCATACAGTTTATAGTGAGGGTTTTCCATATCATGGAAAGCCGATGTGTTGGATATATTCTTGATTAAAATGATGGTGACACTGTTGCATGCTTAAAGGTATTCCTTATGGTAAAGCTTGTTCATTTAACTTAACTTGGCTATATTCATGAATGTGATCATCTTGTTTATCTGTAATAAGTTGAGATAATGGTAAGCATGTTGAATGCCTTGCTTGATGATGAAACATGACCATAAGCTGATGCATGGTTGGTAAAGTAAATAATCACTGATGTCACCTTATACTGATAGCCTGGTCTTTCTATTAAGCCTATGATTATTGTATATACTAACCATGCAGGTGATGCATAGACAATGATAAGGGGCTATGAGGTATATGTACAGGTTGAGTAACTCTGTTGTGATTGTTACTCTTAATGTTGAAATAATCTGTATGATGTACATGACTAAGTACTGGGGATTGCTATCCCATGATGATGATGTAAGCCTTGAGAGGTAGTGGCACTATGTGATGAGGGATTGAGATCCCATGGTATATGATGATCCTTGAGATGGATCTAGGTGATTGGAAAGAGGCCAAGTGATAACATGTAATGTTGGATCCTTGTGGTGAATCAGGATGATGTGATTACAATAAAAGCATAACATTGAGTTTTATGTTGTTTATTCTTGTTATAGTTTGCATGTTATACAACTTGGTTGAATCTTGCAATCCATATAAAAGACACTAATTAATCACAGTGAAATATATCATGTAGTTTTCCCTGGCCATAGATCCATCATCGTCAGGAGTTGGTGATGGTGAAACGGGTTCTCTTACAGGTTAACCTGGAGCACATATTGTTGAATATGCGAGGTTTCTCCTAGCCTAAAATAGTGAGGATTCGAGTGCAGCTACAGTTGCAGACTCGTGATATGAATAGAGCATGGTGAACAGGCCCATGGCTCAGGACATGTGATATGGGAGCATGAATGCGTTCATGGCTCGGAGCACGGTGAACAGGCCCGTAGCTCAGATATACTAGCGCCGTGACCTGTATCGAGGCGGGCTAGAGGAAGGGTAGCCTATAGAGCTGACCCTGTGGCTGAGGCCACTTAAGCATGAGACTGCGGTCCTACTTTGGTTCTCGTGCACTGACCACGAGGGGGAAGGTCGTGGAGTCCGACTCTTCCATTTGACCTTGTATGTCACCGACTTTGGGTTTCGCAACCGAAGGTTGGATTTGAGCGGTACGACTCACTTCCTCAGGGCATAATAATACGTAATCCAGTCGAATAGTATTTATTGCTTAAGGTAAAACATGGAACATTGGTTGAGGCCTTGCTTGTGCAGTTAATCTTGTTATACATGCAGTTACCTATATGTTCCTCATGTTATGTGATAAGATCTTATGAACCTTATCTTGTCAATCATGTCCCATAAGAGATAAGTGATGATATGCCTTATGAACCACCTGGTAAGCATGATGGTACAAATAGCCTTATTATAAAGACTATTATTATTCTACATTTTACTGGTTATCTACTGCTGTTGCTTTACCCTTTTGGTTTTACAGTTTAGGCGGGGAGTTATGTTTCTTGCTGGGACAATGTTCAATTGTCTCACCCCGCTGGTTTTCAGGTGTTCGTGCTAGGCGTGGTGGTGGTCGCGGAGTTGCGGCCGTGCAGCGAGACGAGCAGTAGAAGGCAAGAGATGGATATGCTGTTGTTTTGATGTTTTGTAGTAGAGTCTAGAGTCATCCATGTACTCTCAGGTCCTTGGGAGCGTTTTGACGTTGTTTCACGATGTATGGATGTTGATCCCTTGTATATCCTGCTGCTGGCCGGATGTGGGCCTTTATGTTTATATAACAGGTGATGAACTTATGTGATGGTTAGACAGCTGTTCCTCTAAGCTGTGGACACGTATCAGGTCTTGTATATGTTTATATAGCCTGTTTCTTTGCAGAATGAGGACTCAGATGTAATAATTTCTCAGTTTATCCATTTTCCGCAATCAATTTTAATTAACCTGTGTTTTTGGTAATCTGTGGTTATGGTGTTTTCCGCACATTTTCGCGTAACACCTCGCTATATGTGTGATAGTGGGATGTGTTGCCACACTATAGAAAGAGGCTAGCTAGATACCTTCTAGCTTCATGAATTCTAGGCTCTTAATCATAATGAAAAGATGATTATTGATACTTGTTGGAAGAAATAACTAAATCACGTCCTTTATAGATACTTTTGCTTTTGTTAGTCTTTGAGACATATCTAGGAGGCATTTTTGATTTGTGCCTTATTGTCTCAAAACCACTATTTCCTATACTAGGGACAGTTAAGAAATCGAGATCTGTCTTTGTGGAAAATAACAACCACTAATGGGACCCATGGATCTAATAATTTTAATTTTTTTGCTCATCCTCAAGGATCTCTTGTTGTAGAGTCACATATATATCTTAAACTTCTATAGCATCTTGAGAAAGAATCTGACAATCCTAGAAAATAAAAGCACTAGGATCCTTTCCAGCACCTACAGAACAATTAAGGAAGATGCAATGATAACACCATTTGCAGGAAAATTTTATTTCTTCAGGGTTCAACATGCTTCTTTGTAATTTTGTTAGGCACTTTCTCATGAACAAGACATCTAACATTCTCATGTCTAAAAGAGCCACATGTTGAGGTCATCTTAGGCAACCATTCATAGACTAAATCAATATGATGGAGTTCACCTGAGTCATTGGATAGAGAGATAGATGTTGAAACATAGTTTATAATTTCCACGAAATTGTCAAAATTTCCACAATTATTTCCATACCGATGGCCATCGGACATCGAAATGCAATGTCGAAACGCACTGTCCATCGATTTTTCTTTTTCTTTTTAGTGCTATGGATTGCCTAAAGCATATATTTTTGCACAATTTTGTTTCTTTAAGTTTATACATTGTGCTTGCAAACTATAATGACTTAAATTCATTGATTTCACCATTGAAAAATGACATCAAAATTCTCCATCGAAATCCCCATCGAAACAGTTCAGGGTTCTTCACTCACACATGAGGAGACCCCCACCCCCACATGTCCAGTATGAAATATCATTGCATATTTGAGTAGATCTACAGTAGTAGATAATTGTGGTAAAATTTCATAAGTTAATTCATTGATTTTGCCGTCGAAACGTTAGGAACACATTTGTCGAAATGTCCATCGAAATTTTGGCTTTCTGTGGCAAGCGAAACGACATCGAAATCAGATATTTTCTTTCTTGTGTGTAAAGTTCGAATCAACTGACATAATCACATTGACTCCAGAAATTTCGATGGGAGAACACTCTTGTTTTCTTATCTATGTCAATAGGATAACCCAGATAGCTACCAACTCTACTGAACTTTCTCTCTCCCTAGAGTTCATGCAGCAGATAGCTATTTTCACCCAGATAGGAATGGAATCTAGGTTTATCTTTTCAACATGATCCCTGATTTGCCATTGATTCAGAATATAAGGTTTACCATTGATGAACCAAGGTCCGTCTTCTAGGGCGTGCTGCATATCTGACCTATCCAAAAAGTGGATAATAAAGAAATCATGGTTTCTCACAAGCAGTTCGATTCTTCTAAGGGTGATATGAAGCAATTTCGCTACTGCATTCCCCCACTTCGTTGAATTCTCTATGGCTTCCGCTTGTGGATACATGAGCTTCCCATCTTTGACCTCCATTGCTAACTTATTCAGCCTCTCTATCTCTCAGTGAGAAATTTGAAAAGATCTGCCCACGGCATCTGCCTAATTGCCATCATTAGGAAGGAGATGATCACTGCAATCATCCACTCCCCTTTGGATCATCCTCCCGATCGAACCCGGAGTCGTGTTTCTCCGACGCTTTGAAACTCTCCGCTCATGCCATTTCAAGGAATGGTTGAATGCTAAAAGGTTTAAAGCAAAACCAATAGGTGCATGGTTCTTAGACATAGTATTTCAAGGGTGTTTATTGCAATGTTATCGTCAATTATCTGACATCTTTTCTCTACAATTGACAGCATTTTAGCATCAAATTCTAAAAGGTGATGCTAGTTCAATGCAAAATTTCTAGATACCTAATTAGATTCATTATGAAGTTGTAATATACTAATACATGGTCCCATGTAGACAGCCCTAGACAGTCAAGAGAAGAAAAATTAACTCCCGTGGCTGTCATTACCATTTTATGCCCAAGAAAAACATCAACAAAAAAACATGATTTGGAAGCACACAAATTCTGATGGAGTGTAATGTATGCTTGTCCACCTCAATGCACCGGGAAAGAGTAATTCTCCACCTCATTTTAGCTGTGACGGTATCGGTAAAACATTGATGACATGGTTCTGTCGCCAAACAACTTTTGCCAGCAAAACTATGTCTATCGAAAACTCCCAACGAAAAAGGGTACTTGATCGTCTCATCTTTACTTGATTGTCTCTAAACAAGAGCTTGGATATGTGTTTCCCAGAAAGATCATGCCAAACTTTTTTAATAATATAAATGCAATTGCAAACTACATATTATCATACTTCTTCACTGAGCAAATATAAAATAGATCACATGGACGATTTTAATAGATGCAAGTTTTTGAACATCCAAGAAAACCAAAATTTACAAGAATGCCAAAGTAGGACTAGGGTACAAGAGACTAGAATGCTGTGGAACTAAACAACTTTTTCCCTTCCTCTTCTTGTGCCTCCCATCTGAAATCTTCTCCCCATCTTCCTCCTGTCAGCTAAACCCTTCTTCATATGGGCTCATATCCTCTGAGGACCAAGCAAAGGGGGCAACGGTCAAAATCAAGCAAAGAATGTGAGAAACAAAATCATTCATCAAATATAAAAAGATAGAAACTTTATATCACGAACAAAATCTTCTACCATCAATATGCCTAGAAGACATGCATATCCATAAATTGGGATTTTCCCAAAACATATGATTTATAAATATATTTTGGTTAGGGAAATTTTATTTGGAAAGGAGTGACCATGCTAAAGTATTGGGAGAGGTCAATTAAAACTGGTGACATGATTGTCATGATTGAATGAAGTCGAGAACATGATTTTAGTTTCTAATTGTAGTAAGGATTGATATGATCTATGACTGTGAAAGTGGGTGCAGAGTGCAAAGCGGCTTTCCTTATTCTTTTTGGTGTGAATGGATCCCCATTACAAGCCTAAGCGAGATATCCCACGTACGACCGATGAAGAACGGGGGATTTTAGGGCTTCCTAGATTGAGGCTGTGAAGTACTATGCTAATGCAAACGGTATAAAAGTCGGCAATTAGTTTGCAAATGGTAAGCCAATGTTACAAATGTTTGAGAGACGTGATCTGCTAATAAGTCAGGATGTTAACTGCATCTCTTTGCAGCATGACTGGGACTGTTCTTGACACGTGTCCGAGTGTGTCCAGGACGGTGTCCTAGTCCAAATTAAAGAAAATTGTGTTGGACACTTCTGCGCCGTGTCCATGTCCATGTCCATGTTGGACACATGTCCAGTTTGGCCATGACACTCCCCGGGAAGTGTCTGTGCTTCCTAGCTTGCTATGGTAGGTTTTCCTCCAAAGTTCTTCCATATATTTCAACGCCACTTTTCTATGGTGTGGAATTCATCAATTAGGTAATGATGATCTTGTTGCAATGCATATGGGAGGCCCGTACATGGTGGCTTTAGTTTCTAATTGTAGTAAGGATTGATATGATCTATGGCTGTGAAAGTAGGTATGGAGTGCAAAGCGGCTTTCCTTATTCTTGTTGGTGTGGATGGATCCCCATTTCAAGCCTAAACGAGATATCCCACGTACTACCGATGAAGAATGGGGGATTTTAGGGCTTCCTAGATTGAGGCTGCGAAGTACTATGCTAATGCAAAGCGTATAAAAGTCGGCAATTAGTTTGCACATGGTAAGCCAATGCTACAAATGTTTGAGAGACGTGATCTGCTGATAAGTCAGGATGTGCAGCATGACTGGGACTGTTTTTGACGCGTGTCGAGTGTTGAGGACGGTGTCCTAGTCCAAATTAAAGAAAATTGTTTTGGACACTTCTGCGCCCGTGTCCATGTTCATGTTGGACGTGTCCAGTTTGGCCATGACTCTCCCCGGGAAGTGTCTGTGCTTCCTAGCTTGCTATGGAAGGTTTTCCTCCAAAGTTCTTCCATATATTTCAACGCTACTTTTCTATGGTTTGGAATTCATCAATTAGGTAATGATGATCTTGTTGCTATGCATATGGAAGGCCCGTACATGGTGGCTTTAGAAAGACAACAGTTCGTTTTTATAATCTTATGCAGAGGGTTTTGTTTATACTCTCAGGTGGAGGTATTGAGTTTCAAAAGGATTGTTACTGGGGGAAGTTTCTTGTAATAAATTATAGGTTTGGTGATCTAATCTTGTTTGAGTTTTTCAGTATATTAGCATGCTTTTCTAAGGAAGCTGGAGCTCGTCTTTTTGTGAAACACTGAATTGAGAATCAAGGTTCAGGATACTGGAAAACGAACTATGAGAAATAATGGTGGTGATGTCTAGTTAAAATAATTGCAGTGACACTGGATTTTTGAAAGATGCCTAGAATATACAGAAATTGTTGACGCAGATTTTGTTTAATAGTGAGCACTGAGCAGCTAGCCTAGCTGGCATTAATACTGAACCAGTTTGACACTTGGTGAATGCTGTTTGATATCTGGTTTGGCCGGCAACTGCATGTTCCTACACCTTCCATTTGTTATATTACGTTTAATCTCTCTGGTGGTTTGCAAACAAAATACATGTTGATGCTGCCTGCTGCGTTTTGCTTTCCCAGAATTAATTTCAATCAAGTTCATAGTTCATAACACGATCTATAAACATACGTTGGCATTATAATCTTGATGCTATCTAGTTATAAACTTGGATGTCTTACCTTCTTTGATCCCATGCTATATTTATTAGGATATTATACAGTTCATTTGTGATTTCTTGTACAAGCAATGAGTTTCTGTGACTTTTACTCAGCAAGTGTTTGCTTGTGGACAGTGCAATCATGCAAACTAAAGTTGCCCGTTCTGTGACTGTTTTCCCATAGACAGTGTAATCATGCAAATGAAAGTTGCCTATTATGCCTCAGAATCTCAGATGAAACAGTTTTTCCTCAGAAATATGCAAATTAATATAATGCGAATATTCTCTGGTTTGGTTTAACTCACTTTTTTATACAATTTGACATATATCCACTTAGCTTAAATAGAGGTCCATTCCTTTGTCTTATCTCTTACCTTGCAGGACCATTTGTCCTATCTAATATATTGTTTTTGTCATATAGCCTAGAGTAGAAGCTCCATTGGTAAATGCCAGAATCCGGAAGAGTGTCCGAGCAAACCAAGCTAAAGTGGCTTACGTTGGTCCTGAAGCAGATTTCAATTATGACCACACTCATCTTGGTACAGGACCTCAAACTCTTCTTGAGATTGCTGAGGGGCGTCATCCATTCTGTTCTGTCCTTGAATCTGCTAAAAATCCTGTTATCATAGTTGGTGCTGGACTGTTTGAACGGGAAGATATGGATTCTATACTCTCAGTCGTGGAGAGTATAGCCAACCGTGGAAATGTTGTTAGACCTGACTGGAATGGCTTTAATGTACTTCTACTGAAAGCCGCACAAGCTGCTTCACTGGATTTGGGGCTCATTCCAGAACCCGACTTCAGCTTAAGCTCTACCAAATTGCTTTACATCATGGGTGCCGATGATGCTAATATAGACAATCTGCCAGATGATGCGTTTGTCGTATATCAGGGTCACCACGGTGACAGAAGTGTCTACCGTGCAAATGTTATCCTTCCATCTGCTGCTTTCAGCGAGAAAGAAGGCACATACGCCAATACTGAAGGTTGTGCCCAGTGGACTGTTCCAGCAGTGCCTACTGTTGGGGATGCAAGGGATGACTGGAAAATTATTCGTGCACTTTCTGAGGTTGCTGGAGTTTGCCTACCTTATGATTCGTTGGAAGGTGTTCGAGCCCGCATCAAGACAGTAGCACCTAATCTGTTACAGCCGGAGGAAAGGGAGCCGGCAACACCATTCATTGGATTGAAGCCTGAAGCCTCAACGAAAATAAACCCAGACCCATTTAAATCAGCTGTTGACAATTTCTACATGACAAACTCAATCACTCGGGCTTCCAAGATAATGGCACAATGTACCTATCTATTGAAGAAGTGATGGATCTCACAAAAAGAAATCAGTGCATACGTTTTGCATTGATGAATGGCGTTATTTACTGTGTTACCTGTTCAACTTTTTAAGATAACTACTTATGCCGTGTATTATGTCATTTTCATAAATGGCAGAAATATCAGAGTGCCTACCACTACTGTTGAATATAATTGACCATTAGATTTTGTGTTTGTTTTTCCCCCAAGATGTGGGATAACTTTGTAGATTAATAAAAGTCAGTTCAATCTGAATTTTGATACGAATTTTGCTGTCATATTTCCTACCAGAACATTGTGTTTTTTTTGGGGTCTCAGACTAGTTGTGATTTCTGTTAGGCCTGGTTTGGGTAAAGATTTTGGAAATCCCGGTAGTCGCGTGTGTTTGGCGATAGAGAAGCTGAGCCAAGGATGGGAAAGCGACCCGTTCTGCATGGGGGAAGGACATGCAAAATGGGTGATAAGCAAGCAGAGAACTGGCACCCGACTGGCAATTGCAAAGCCCGCCGTTCATGGCGTACTTCACGATTACCATGTTTCTGCTAAAATATATACACAACGGTAATTAACAAATACTGAACAGCAATCGTTAATGTTAATCCGCTGTGTATGCCGTGCATCAAATACAGGAAGTTTGAATTAAAGCGGCCAAACTAGGCCTTATAAAAATTTCATCTGTTTTGGAAGCCCGCCCCTGCTGCCAGGGCGGCTATTAGGGGACTATTTCTTGTGTCAGTCAAAATTGCTAGCCTATCTTGGATAAATGCTGGATGGCTGACGACAAGTGCTATCTATGATAGGATCAAAGATATAAGTTTCAAAGTTCAAGTTATGATGCTGAGCATCTGTCAGAGTTGCTTCACTTTGGTTTCTGTTGCCTTTTCTTTTCTTTTGGCCCGTCTCAAATGGTAAGACTGACGCAACACAAATGGTCCGTTTGGCAATGTGTTAGAACTGAAGCTGCCGCTGGTCAGCCACCGTAAGGGGCCGTTCGGCCCTGCTCTTTCAAAATACTGGTACTTCCATGTATAAAAAGGTAGACAATGGTATTTGAAGCAGCCGGCCTGAGTGGATCGGCCATGAAACAGCTGTAAATTGGCAGCGACCCGCTGGGAAAGAAACTGGGACGGAGCTTGAATGCAGCAGTTTTGAAACCCAGTTCCGCGTTTCAGTGTATTAAATACATGCGCTTCTCCGTGAGCGCCAGTTAAGAGTGTGTTTTTGCATATAAATTACCGGCATTCCAAAAAACGGAACCCAAACTAGGCCTAAGTATTTGACGCGATGGAAAATAAACAGAACCGAACGCTTGATGATGCAGAACCGATCGCTTGATGATACAAAATGTAATAGAAAAAGGGACCGGCTGTCCCCACTGTTGTTTCAGTAGCAGCGATCTATACCTGCCCGGCCGCTAGTCATCCTGCCCAAACTCTGCAGCACGGGTTGCTGAACACTACAGCAGAAGAATTGCTGCAGGAGATAGTGCTTGCAGAAGGCTATGCAAAGTATATTTTTTTTTGGTGACCGTAGAGAACCCACCTCAGATAAGCTCGACATGGTAAACTCTCCAGGTATGAGAGGTTGAGGTCCGGTCACCCCCCTCCCACGCCTCAACGTGTATTGCCATTCACAAAGTATCTTTTAGTGAGGTTTAAACCTGAGCCTTTTATTGGGACTTATCAAGCTCTTTGCGCTTTCATTGTGCCTTCATGATAACAATGTGAATGCCCATGAACATTTTCTATTGAAAACTGATTAGGAGTCATAGGGATGCCTACTGTTATGTTTTTATTGGTATCCATGAAAGCAGGAAAGCCAATTGTTGTTGCTAGTTTAGATAAGAGGCTTTGTGTAATTATTGACTATTCTATTAAAAGACACGGATGCCTTCTTTCAAGAGGAGGATAGAGCCTATGTCACAACATGATCGCCTAGGGGACCTCCGGTTGATCCCAAAATACACCTACCACCATTGGGAATGACTGATTTATTAAAACAAATATTTAGCAGTTGATGTCTACAGCTAGGTCAATGTTACTCCTATAGGTCACCGTTACTCCTAATTATTTTGGATTTTTTGTAACTCCTACTTGAATCAACTACTACAACTTTAATTTTAAACAATGAACCCTCTTAGATTGAAAAAAATTCCACCTTTTAATAAAATGTTAGGATTTTAACTTTTGCCTATATTGCTTTTGGAGGCAGTATAATAGATAAATATAATGGTACTCTAGGAGACAGAAACACAAATCTGAATAAAAGGATAATTTGTGTTATAGCGACTTCAAATACACATTTCCCCCCACAGATAACATGATGCACTCATTATACCAAAATTGTGTTGGCAATGTTCTTATTATTCATACAATGAACAATAATGACATTCATTTTTACTGAATAATTAGTCATGCACTCATTATCACAAAGCACTGGGAATTTTGGCTCTTTGCAACCAAAGGAAAGGCACGAAGTGACGTCTCCTTTTTGAAATAGATGGAACTGTGATTGTATTGATTCTGTTATCTCATTTACAATACAAAATATATGTCATAATTGAAAGATATATACAAGTAAGGTAAACTTATCTGTTATCTAGATCCTATAATGGCGAATCTGTAGTTTGGTCCTCCGGTGGACTATCTCCTTCAAGATGTTGCGCGAGTCCATTATTTGCTGCGTGATGGCCACGGTTCCGTGTGTTGGCAGGGTTGTTATGCGCTGTTGTGTGAAGGCCACGACTCCACGTATTGGTAGGACTCTTCTTCATTGCTATAGATGTGGCGTGGAGTTGGTCTAATACTCCCACAATCATATTTCTCGGTGTCGTGCTTGTTTTATTAGTGATTTTGATTTTTTTTCAAAGCGAGTGGTTCTGATTTGTAATCCCTTAAGAATGGTGTAATAAAAATCGGCAAGAGTCTTCTTGGTATTACAAACTTCACAAGTGGCAATACCAAGGTAGAATAAACGTCTATCATCTAAGAAGAGAGGATCTTAGAGAGGAAGTGGGCGTGTGAGCTCCTCTAACTAAATCTGCTAGCATAAGTGAGCACCTTGCCAAAGTATGCTCATTAAAATTGCTGATTTAGTTCTATTTAAGACTTTGTCCAGGATTTTCTGTAGCTTCTTCAAGCCTTTGTTGATGATGTCGGTGAACATTGTTGCTTTTCCTACTATCGACGTAATGGTTGAAGTCTCATGCATGTACTGCCCCCATTGAAGAAGTATTTTGGAAGGGACAATACGTTCCAAAAGGTAAGGACACCACAACATCTACATCGTATTACGTAACGGTATAGAGTATTTGGTCTAACAAATCAAAAACTAGTTTGAACAAAATCTACATCGTATTACGTAACGGTATAGAGTATTTGGTCTAATAAATCAAAAATTAGTTTGAGAAGATGTTGTTGGGCACCGCCAACACGTATATCATGATGACAGTGCATCATTCTTCGTGACCTTGGCAATGATGGCCTACCGTGCAAGGGGCAGCTGGTAGCCCAATGGGAGAGAGGGAAGAGGCCCGAGAGGGTTCATACAAGTGAGAGAACGAGAAACAAGAAGCGAGGGGAGTAATTGCGGGTGAAGGAGAGAGAGAGAGACAACGGGGGATGGGAGGACTGAGAGACATTAAAACAAGGTTAAATACAACAAGACTTCAAATACACTAATCCAAATCTAACGATAAAAAAACAGGTGTATAAATAGACTGGTATACTTAAGTATATTTTAACCTCACTATTTATATATATATATATATATATATATATATATATATTAATTGCACTTTACTAAGACACTGGTAACCTTACTAAACAAGTGATGACAAATGGTATAACTCAAACTAGCTAGACTTAAACGATCCACATATTTATAATAGATTGGGGTCTCGTTATGGCTCAACACTTTCGAAGTGTCCCATCGTTTGTCATTATCCTATTGACTCTTGTATAGACCGTAGTTATAAAAATTTGAAAAAGATGCTAGGTGAACACAACTTTTATGGGATAAGTTTTATTTTTTTTACATAAAACAAGTGATATGACAAATAGATCATGCTATTTTATTTGTTTGCTCTTTGAATTTGTGGCTCACAATATCTGGTTTCATTTTTGATCCCAATGCTGGTCTGCATAGCAAACCCATAGTAGAAATTTTGAGACGAAAATCATCCCAGGACGTGCGCCTGACGCCCGCCTGGTTTTACCAGCCTGGGACCCATGTCAGGGGTGGTTTTGGATGGGGCAGATGGTTTTAGAAGGTGAGATGACAGGGTAAGTAAGAGAGACAAGTTGACTAATTTGATAGATTTGTAGAGAGAGATTAAAAGGGAAAGAGAAAGGAAAATTTGTTTTAAGCATAACTTTTGATCCGTAGTGAATTTTTCAACGAAATAAAAATGGTTGGATTTGTTATAAAAAATACAATCCAACAAGACCAATATTAAAATATTTTTGATAAAATAATACATATGAATATTAGGAGGTAATATAAAGGAAAATTTGTTTCGTGTATAACTTTTGAACTGTAATGATTTTTTTGACGAAATTAAAATTGTTAGATTTGTTACAGAGATTCATTCTAACAAGACCCATATTAACATTTTTTTAGTGAGTGTAGTGGGTGCATTCAAGAAAAAATGAGCGCATACAAGTAAAAATAGACACACTAAAAAATAGTAGGCACATTCAAGCAATAGTGGACACATTGAAGGGCTGTAGTGGTCACATTTAAGCAAAACATAGGTGCAACAAGGATAATAGTGGGCACATTCAAGTAAAAGTGGACGCATTGAGGGTGTAGTAGGTGCATTCAAATAAACGTAGGCACATTAAATAAAAACTGGGCGCATTGAGAGTGTAGTGGGCACATTCAAGCAAAAAATGAGCGTAATGAGGACAACAATGAGCACATTCAAGCAAAAGTGTGCACATTGAGGCTATAGTGGGCACATTCAAATAAAAATGGGCACATTAAAACAAAACTGGGTACAACAGGACACATTGAAAGTGTAGTGGGTACATTCAAGCAAAAAATGGGCGCAATGAGGACAATAGTGGGCACATTCAAGTAAAAGTGGGCACATTGAGGGTGTAGTGGGCACATTCAAATAAAAGTGGGCACATTAAATCAAAACTGGGTACAACGGGGCACATTGAGAGTGTAGTGGCCGCATTCAAACAAAAAATAGATGCAATGAGGACAATAGTGAGCGCATTCAAGAAAAAGTGTGCACATTGAGGGTTTAGTGGGCGCATTCAAATACAAATGGACACATTAAAATAAACATGGGTACAACATGGCACATTGAGAGTGTAGTGGGCACATTCAAGTAAAAAATGGGCGCAATGAGGACAATAATGGGCACATTCAAGTAAAAGTGGACGCATTGGTGTAGTTGGCACATTTAAACAAAAGTGGGCGCATTAAATCAAAACTGGACACATTGAGAGTGTAGTGGGCACATTTAAGCAAAAAATGAGCACAAAAAGAACAATAGTGGGCACATTCAAATAAAAGTGTGTACATTGAGAGTGTAGTGGGGACATTCAAATAGAAGTGGGCACATTAAAATAAAACTACATGCACATTAAGAGTGTAGTGGGCGCATTCAAGCAAAAAATGGGCGCAACGAGGACAATAGTGGTCACCTTCAAGCAAAAGTGAGCACATTAAGGTTGTAGTGGGCACATTCAAACAAAACTGGGCGCAACAGGGCACATTGAGAGTATAATGAGTGCATTGAGAGTGTAGTGGGCGCATTCAAGAAAAAATAGACGCATTCAAGTAAGAATGGGGGTATATTAAGGAAATAGCAGACACATTCAAGAAATAGTGGGTGCATTAAAGGATGTAGTGGGCGCATTCAAATAAAGGGCGCAATGAGTACAATAGTGGACGCATTAAGGGTGTAATGGACACATCTAACAAAAATGGGCACATTAAATCAAAAGTGCGCGCAGTGCTACGATTACTTTCTTTCTTACTTTCATCCTCTTCTTCCTTACTTTCTTCCTCATTTTATTGTCTTTTTACTTTCATCCTCTCTCCTTTTATTCCCTCTTTATTTTATTCTTTTTTTCTTCTTCTTTAAAAATATGTCAATATTGATCTTGTTGCAATGTATTTTTTTATAAGGATTCTATTGTATTTTAATTCATCAAAACTTCCTTATGTTTTAAAAGTTATAAGCAAAAATAAAAATAAAAAAAGGTCACACTAGCATTTAACAAGTAGCAGGCTGGTAGGTGGCAGAATGGCAGGCTGATAGGTGGTAGGATGACAGACTGCTACTCGAGTCACACGAGTGCACGTCTGGAAAACTTAGTTCATTTTAAGATATCGACAAGCAGCTAGGGTTACGAGAAAGGAAAAGGACACCAGAACAAACACCCTCAATCTATTCTTATGTACCGAAGAGTCACTTGAATTCAGAATAAGACAACATCAATTATTTTCTCATTTGCCTTAGTCATGAAAAAGGTAGTGGCATGTTCCACCACAACGACGTCACCTGCCATTTGACCGGTCAAGGCAAGAAGCATCGAAGTGAAAAAGATGTCGCCGTTGTGACTTGCGACTAGATGGGTAAATAAATATCCGGAATCTGCAAATTTGATCTGGATTGGAATTCGAAATTTTGAAAAAAATCTGACATCCGCATAATCCGAATTAGATTTAGGATATCAAATTTCATATCTGAAAATTTTAGGATATGACTATATCCACTCCAAAAAAATCCGAATTCTGACAAATATATACATATATTATCAAATATATATTATCTATATATTACAACATAAAAATATAGATATTTTATCATATATATATTCATAGTGATATCAATGTTTTTTATATATAATGTATTAATAACAATACATTTATGCTTTTTGGTTCAGATCAGATATTTATCCCAATTCGAATATTATTTGTCGGATCATATTCAAATATTATCACATGATAAATATCGGATCGGATTTTTTTGGGATCAAATTTCAGATATAATAGTATCCGCTTCGTATTCGATCCGTTTACAAGTCTATTTGCGACCTATAGGTCTTTAGGGGTGTAAACAGTGTGGGTACGATGCGGGTATGACCATACCCATACCCATACCCATATCCATCTAATTTAGCGGATCCAGATTCGGTTCTAGACCCGCATAATACAAAACATGTACCCGCACCATACCCGTACCCGCAATAATAGCGGGTATGCGGGTAAGCGGTTCTATAAAACATCATATTGTTTATATAAGAGAAATGATGATATTATATATATTTAATAGAACAAGATATTGTTATTGTATAATATATTAACATGTAGTAGTTATATTATACAATGTTGTATTTTATAAATTAACATTAATTGAGTAATTGCTTACATATTTTTAGTCATGATCATAATGTTTAACTTATGTAGAAAGTAATGTAAATTAGTAGACATTTTGATTTTAAGTTTATATATGATGTTCATTATTGTAACTAGAATACTTAATTCTTAATTATATGACTAGTCTCAGCCTTATTATGATTAGAGTATGATATAATCTCAAGAATTATATTAGTTAGACTAGTAAAGTATGATATATATAACACATTATTTAAGTAGTTATTTATGTATAGCGGGTACACGAGTCTAGCAGGTCTGGGTCCAAGCATACCCATTATTGGACCCGTTTATATACGGGTCCAAGGGTATACGGGTATAAAAAATTAGACCCATGACGTGTTTTTTAAGGGTCCGGATTTTTGGGTCTGCGGATCTACCCGTATCCATTTACAACCCTATAGGTCTTGGACTATGCCAGCCACATGTCGGTTAAAATAAGTCTAGATAAACCAGCTGTTACACAATCCTTATCCCAGTGAGTGTGAATCCTGATTAGTTCAGGATCGCACAAAACAAGATCTTCGTTGTCGTTATGTGCCACTGGGATGGAGCGGAGGGAGGAACGAACCCGACCGAGCCGCTGGTGTCACGCCTCACGTGGGCCACTATCGTTTGGCTACTGCCAGAGGTTGTGCGATATCTATATATTCTTCTATTCCAAGGTGTGATATCTAAGTAGCTAGTAGCCTAACAAAGCGTGTGTCTATAAGTTGGATAGAGTGGAAAAGGAGGTGAGATACCCTTCTCCTATACTCAGACGCCGCCCTTTCTCACTAAATACATTAGAAGAATCACTCCTAGAGTCCTCGACTGTGTGGTTGTGATCTCCTACTAATTGCAGATTGATGTCATCCTCTTACGGTGATGTTGATCGATGAATCCACAAATGTGAATACAAATGGATTTATAGATTTCACAACCTTTCTCTCTCCTATAGGTATATATATCTCCCTTTCTTTTCCTCCCTCACCTCATTTGCATGAGTTATTCTCAGAGAGTCGATGAGGGACCGTGATGCCACCAATTGATGCTAAGTGATGAAAAGTTTGTCTTCATTGACTGTTACCAACATTTTTGGTTGCTTCTCTTCTCTTCACCTGTGAGGCGGTGCATCTTGTAGATGTGTTTAATGTAAGTGATGTTCCTTCTTTCCATGATCTTGGTGATCCATCATCTTCTTATTCCTTGGAATATGTTTTTGATGGTCTTCTTTTAGGGTTTCGACTATAATAGCCATACACCATATTTTCTGTCTCTTCTTTTGCTCTAGTTTCTTTTAGATCATGGATCTAGTGTTGTAGAATAATTTAATAGGAGAAAGATCAGATCTTGGGAAAGATCACAACACTCTTAGAGTGGTCTCATCTTGGAGCTTGAAGAGTGAAGTTTGAGGTTTTTCCAATTTCCTTTTTGACTGGATTGATTTGTAATATTTATAAGGTGAGTAATGTATCATATGAAACATTAAGGACCTACCAGATGCATGCAAATCTTAATCTATAGTTAATCAATGTCAAATGCAAAAAGGTGAAATCATGTAGCATTATAAGTCACTACTAAGTGAAACGAAATATGCATGTTCTATTTTGACTTTCACAATACCTTCTTGATACTAGAGATGTGATAGTCCTGCATGTATGCTATGCATTCAGTTTTTGAAGTAGAATGAACTTAAAGAATGGTTTTATTATGGATTTTTTAATATTTTATGGAATCTCCCTAAAAGTTTTAAGCCCTTTCTACTAGCTGTTATTCTGCCAAAATTCTACAAGATTTAACTATGTAGGAATGATTTTTCTATTATCAAAAATGTTTTTTCTTATATCATATAAAGTGTTGTCATTTTAATGCTCATGAAGTGATAATTCAATTTTGAATGGATTGGAATTGAATCCTTGTGGGGAGTAGGCCTTGGTATGGTATTTGATCTTTTATGAGATTGTGATGCACGGTTCTTGATTAAAGGCTCTGGTATGGCTAAGAAATGTTACAATGACCTTGTCCTGATAATGAAGATTTGCATAATATTACATTTTATATCTTCTGGAGTTACGATGCCTTGATTAGTTTTGTGATTCCTCCATTTTAGTTATAAATAACTTGATTGATGCAATCATGAAGAGTAATGGATCTAATTAATCAAGTGCAACCTTAACCTTGTATTGCCCTGAGTTTGTAGATCTATTTTCCTAGTTCATTGGGAGAATTAGTGAATTGAGTTAATCTTGTAGGAATACGAATCCTGAAAAAAATGCTTGGAGCCATATATTAATGAATATATGTGGACGATTGGGGATGGAATACCTTGATGTCTTTAAACTATCTTTGGGACAAGGTTAAGGTAGATGGTTCGGTGAGGAATGATATGTGATAAGTGATAGAGACTCTGATTATGTTATGATGGGTTGATACACTAAGTTTGGTGCCCTGACTTGTGTACCCAAGAGGGCATGTGATATGTGGTCTACATTTGAGTAATCATCCTATGTAGACCTACCCTGACTTGTGTACCCAAGAGGGCATGTGATATGTGGTCTACATTTGAGTAATCATCCTATGTAGACCTGCCACACTAAATGACATTTACTCAAAACCAAAATGATGATCAAACACTAATTAACCATAATATCGAAAGGTAAGAAATAATGTTGAATAAAATTTTAATATTTCATATGAAATATTAACACACATGGCCAACTTCACATGCATATTCATACCAGGTACCTTTACATGAGTTCATCAACCTCATCCATAACTTGTTTACAAAATATGTTGTCTAAAAAATTATAACATTTACAATGGTCAAGGCATACAATAAAATCTCGAGTTGATATACATCATATAAAAAAACCCTAACGGATCTAAGAGTACATGGATGACTATATGAATCTACAAAACCAAGCCAACCTCTCAAACTCTACCGATGTTCAAAGTGATCCTCCTCGTCACCACGGGCCTGACTGCACCGTTGATCTCCTAAAAAGGGTGTGGAAACCCACAAGGTGAGAGTCATGTCCAAGCGATACGGTATAACCTCTAATAACATTTATTTCATACGAGTAAATGATGTAATTAAAGCTGTTTGACAAACAATATAATAGAGTTGAAAGATTATGTAATTTATTTAAAATGATCCATCATGGTTAAAGTTACATATACATTTAACTATGATTTCTAGGATATGAATCTCGTATAATATCAGCTTGAAAAGAAAAGCAATAAGTATGATTCAAAATGATTTGCCAAACAATCTTAACAAATATACTACACAGTTGGATTACACCTTTTATTGAACCCTGGGTAGTTTGAGGCATACAACTAAAACTACTTGATGACCACTATGGAGTCATAATCGGCCCTATATAAGATCTAGGATGGCCACAATCCTAAAGATCTCTTCCCCTCAGCCAGGATGAGTAACAACCGTAGTGTCACATTGGCCCGATTACTATAACAACCATGTTCGTCTTGGGTACACATGCCATGACACCCAAAACCATGGTATATAGCCTAAAATCCAAGTTACGATAGTAGTCACTCTCAATTACATCAATACCCAAGACATGTCCTCAACACTCTCTAAAACCTTGGAATCAAGATGTCAGGGTTCACTCCCTGCACCGCATATACTTAATAGTATATGACTCCGAGCTCCTTGCGGGTTACATGTTTTACTATCTATCAAGTTCTGGCACTGTAATAGTTCTAAGGTCACATGGTACACGATTAAGGTTACACTTGATTACCTAAGGTAGTTAAATATTTTGACAGCATCAATCAAGCTACATACACACACCTAAAAGATTCTTATAAAATAATTTGGGATTTGCAACTTTAGAAGATAGTGAAATGAAAAAAATAGTTTTATATCATTCCATCCAGGCATAGGTATTCATCCTTGGTCGTTAATAGAATCAAACCATAAATTCAGACATGTAAAAAATCCTGTTAGGGTACTTAGACCCAAATAGTAATAACTTCACATAGGAGTATCATCAGAATTTGAAAATTTGCAGTGAGCTTAATGAATTTATTAACAAGAAAACACACAAAATTTCTTCATAAAGGTCCAATGGAGATAAAAGTTATGACAATTCTAAGAAATTGGCAATCAGATGCTCAAATCCTATTATAGATGAGCTACATTCAGTACTAGGGTTCCTTCTAACCATCATTCTAGCACAATAACAATGACTACAGATTCTGAAGTTTATATAGGGAAATTATCATATAGCAAGGAGTAGTACATGGGTTGGGTTCCCTTTCTATTGGGTACTAGAACTCTATAGGAATGCCATTTTATGAGTCATTACTCTTATAGTTCAAATTTTAGACCTCGTATATTCAAAGAAAGGTTCACTTGTACAACAATAAGTGTACATAGAGTCCAAATAAAACTTAGGAGTTTGTATTTTCATCTTTCTATATAAAACAATGCTTGAACATATCATCTTTTGGCATTTTAAAAATTTCTAGAGTAAGAAAACGATCATGCGAGTAAAAAGTAGGCAAGAAATGAATCTGAAGTTATATCACTAGCCTTGGTAGCTAGCCATGGTAGAGAAGAAATTGAAGTCTAAGAGAGGAAAATCCAAAATCAATAATAGGGAACCAAGCTTGGTCCATTAAAACTCTAAGAACAAAGTGTATCTAAGTCAAGAAGAGAAGACAAGGAAGTTCTTCATACACATGTATGAGTTTCCAATAAGAAACACCATGAACCTTGACCATGGTTGGAGAGGGAGAAAGTAGAAATAATAAGAAATCTGGTTTAGGAAAGAGGATCTTACATGGGAAAATAAAAATATGGTTGAAATCCTTTAAAACGTCCAAGTAAAACTCGGTTTAGCATATGCACCCACGAATCAACAACTCCATGAACTCTGAAGGTCCTCCACTGGTCTCCCAGAGATTTTCATCGGGCTCCTCTAAGTGCAACTAATGATCCACCAAACTAATGAAAAGAGAGGAGGAAGGAAGGTATTTATATAGGTGGATTAAAAGATTAACTTCACATCAGTCTGAAGACCCCTTGGGCTATAGCTCAGAAAACTCATTGATCGATGCCCGATCGTTGGTCAAGTACGCACTCAAAAATTTTCATCTAACACATTGAAGGAAAACTTTGTCAAACTAGAAGCTCGTTGGGAATAAGGGTAGACTCCCGCTCGTCGCCCAGAAACTCATTGATCAACCAAATCTATCGAGTCAAAACTTCATTAGTTAGTCCTCGTCGGACTAGCTATCTCCAAGATCGTTTGTCCTCAAGTTGACAATAGCATTGAAAAAATCCATCAGTCTGACTAAGACTAAGGGTCTCGTCAACTGGATTTTGTCGAGCACTCAAGACCATCGACCCGACGGCTTTGAAGAACCCATCGATGACCAAGTCATCGACTAATGGAAGCACAATGCGACTACCATCTAACTTATAAATATATATAAACTCTATGAGATCAAAGTTCAAATGCATCCATAGGATAAGAAATTTTCAAGGTTTTTAAGAACATCATGAAACTACTTAAGCAAGTGTTATAATTATTTTTAGAATCATGAAAAAGGATATTTGCATGAAGGTCCATAAATTGCATAAAATTACATATCTTGAACAAAAAAGGTCAGATTTGATTCCAAATTTTAAACATAGCATTATAAATTGATTTTAAATCATAAATCAAAGTTAAAATTTCAAAATGAAATGCCCAATTCGGACAAATAATTATTTTTTTATTAAGCAAGGTTGGGGTCCTTACTAACAAGGATTTTCCTTCCAAAATCCTAAACAAACAACGAAGGATACTTCATACACATCTCATCCTCTAATTTCCACGTGGCTTCTTCTACACCATTATGATGCCACAACACCTTTACTAAAGCTATGTCCTTCTCCCTAATCTTCTACACATGCCTATCTAGGATAAAAAATGGACCTCAACATAGGTGACATCTTCATATAGCTTCACCTCCACTATTTGTATCACCTTCTTTGTATCTGGATGACATTTCCTCAATATAGAAATGTGTTACACATTGTGCAACATGTGAAACTCTGACAACTACTCCAATTTGTATGTCACCTTTCAAACTCAAGCTACGATAGGGTAAGGTCCCATGAACCTAGAAGCCATCTTACCCTTCTTACAAAAATTCAGAACACCCTTCTAAGGAGAGTCTTTGATATATATGTGATCTTCAACTTGGAACTCCAACAATGTACAATGATTATCTACATTTGACTTCTTCCTATCCAGTACTACCTTCAACTGTTTCTATGTAGCCTTGATTTTCTCTATAGTATGCTTCAAAAACTCAAGACCCAAAAATTGATATTCACCTACCTCATACTAACAAAGAGGTGACCTACAATGCCTTCCGTACAAAGCCTCATATGGTGTCATATCTATACTCCTATGGTAGCTATTGTTGTAGGCAAACTCAATCAGACTCAATTGAATATCTCAACTTTCCAAAAATTGAAGTATACATGATCTTAAAAGATCTTCCAGTGTTTGTACGGTACATTCTCACTAGCTGTATGTCTATGAGTGGAAGGTTGTACTAAATCTCAACTATGTCCCCAAAGTTGTATGTAGGCATTCTAAAAACCTGCTCATGAACTGAGGACCTATGTATTGTTATGTCATGCTAACAAACTATCTCATCAACTAGAGTTGAGCTAGCGTCTCGGTAGTGTAGTTGGTCTTGACCGGTAAAAAGTGAGCCAACTTTGTCAATCGATCAAAAATCACACATGGAATCATAACCCCTGACTGTTCTAGATAGACAACCACAAAGTCCACAATTATACGGTCCCACATCCACTGTGGAATTAGCAGAGGCTACAACGTCCCTATAGACTTTTGATGCTCTGCTTTGACCTATTGACAAACTCGACATTTGGCAATGAACTATACCACATCACGCTTTAAACCTAGCCACAATTACAAGTCCTTAAGATTATGATACATCTTTGTACTGCTAGGATGCATCATGTACATTGTAGAGTGAGATTCCTTAAGAACCATCTCCCTCAGGATGCCTACATTAGGAACCACCATCTGGTTGTGAAAGCTCATTCTCCCATAATTTTTCTCATGACACCCGTCATGGTTTTCACTTCCAAACTCTGACCCGATATTTTGTATCACTAATAATCCTTATGGGAACCCTTGATCTGTTGTATCAATGTCATCTTGACTTGTAACTATTCCAAAAAACATACCAACAAGGAGATTTCTAATTGTACATTCATCTTCTAAAGTGACACTAACATGTCTCACTTGCAACAAGCCATGGAGTGGAACTATGCTTTGTCTACATGTGATGACAAAGATGACTTTCTACTCAACCCATCAGGCACTACATTTTTATTTCTAGGATGATATTCTATAATACAATCGTAGTCCTTGATCAACTCCATCCATCTCCTCTGTCTCATATTCAACTCCTCCTTTGAAAATATGTATTGCATATTCTTGTGATCCTTGAAGATTTGACACTTCTCTTGATATATGTAATATCACTAAATCTTCAAGGCAAGAACTATGGCTACTAACTATAGATCATGAGTTGGGTAGTTCTCCTCATGTTTCTTAAGCTGTCGAGAAGCAAAAGTAATCATGTTCGTGTCTTGCATCATAACACATCCCAACCCATTCTTAGAATCATCATAGAATATGATGTAGCCTTTCCCAGTCTCTAGTAGAACCAACACTGGACCACTTGTTAGCTTCTCCTTCAACAACTAAAAAGAGCTTTGACACTTTTCATCCCCAAAAAAGGAACACCCTTGCTAGTCATCCTAGTTTAAATGGTAAAGCTATAACACTAAAGTTCTTGATGAACCTCATGTAGTAACCAAATAAACCTAGGAAGCTTCAAACCTCAGTCGATGTCTTAGGTTGCTCCCACTTCAACATTGATTCCACTTTCTTGGGGTCCACTCAAAACACCCTATTTTTTAGATGCGTGATCGTTGTGATTAGCTGTCTGAAAATAGACTGAAAAGCTGGATCAACTATTGTTGTAGGGTCAAATGCAGGCGAGATTGGCTGTTCTGGCCCTATCTCAGGTACCCTTGCATCTTATACCCATCTTCATTGGCCATCTCCAGGCACTACATAACTACTCTCAACATGTTCTCCACGTTCTCCAAATATATATGCATAACCATAAACCATGGTTAGATATGTTGGATACGTAAGAACAGACACAACAACCTATGTCTTATGTCCCTGTAGACTCAACGAACCTAAGGCTATGATACCACCAAATGAGGTGACCCACCATGCTAAATGAGATCTACTCAAACTCAAAGTGGCTATCAAATAATAATTAACCACAATACCAAAAGGTATAGAATAAATTTAAATATATATTTTAAAATTTAAAAAATATTTACACAAAGGTCCAACTTCACATGCATATTCATAGTAGGTACCTTTACATAAGTTCATTGGCCTTAGTCATAACTTGTATACAAAGACATTGTCCATATAATTACAACATTTACATTTCTCGTCCGACCATAGTAGCCCGGGTGGAAAGAGCTCGGTAAGTCCCAATGAAGGACCCAGGTTCGAACCTCACCGAAGGCACTTTGCAAATGACAATTCACACTGATTTGGCATGGGAGGGGGGCGACCAAACCCCACCCTCTCATTCCTTGGAGTTTACCATGTCGGGCTCACCTGGGGTGGGTTCTCTAGTTCACCAATGTTTTTTACATTTCTCAAGGCATACAACAAAATCTTGAGTCAATGTATATCATACACAACCCCCCTGCCTGGACCTGAGAGTAAAGGGATGACTCTAGGACTCTACACAACCAAACCAACCTCTCAAACTCTATCGATCTTTAAACTAAGCCTCCTTGTCACCATGGGTCTGACCACACTGCTAATCACTAAAAAAGGGTGTGGAAACCCAGGAGATGAGACCCATATCCCATCAATATGATATAACCTCTAATACCATTTATTGTTTACAAAAAGATTATGTAATTAAAGAAGTTAAGACATATAGTATAATGTAGTTGAAAGACTATGCAGTTTATGTAAAATGATCTGTCACAGTTAAAGTTATAGGTACAATTAATTACACCTTCTAGGATATGAATCTTATATAGAATTAGCAATAAGAGCTAGACTGTTTGGAGAGATAGCATGTGGGAAGGTGAGAGTGATGACTGGGAGGGTGATTGGTAGAGTACTAGGTCCCTCGAGTAGGCCTTCAAAAATGCTGGATGGAGACATTGTTGCTCTTCCTTCCTCAAGCACCAACACGGGTAGTGGATGTCACCTCTTTGGTAGCAGCTTGCCCCTCTTTCAAGAGGTTCTCAATAGTGTTGGTGAATGGTTGAGGGAGACGAATTGTAGTGCTAGTGCTTCTGGATCTGCAAGTAGACAACTGGAGATGCTGTGTAGTGAAGGAATTCCCCCTTTATCATGGAATGTTGTTAGTGAAGATCATCTTATGGGTTTTGTAGGAGGTAGCTTGGTTTCCCAATCCTTAGGCCCTAGGGAAACATGCATGGGAAAGCAAGAGAAAGGACCTACTTCGGGCTCCATAGAAATCTATGTTGTCTAGATTGGTGGCCGACAAGGGAGGTTTGCAAATCCAATCCCTCAGGTGACGGTTGAGAAGGAAA
Organism: Alisma plantago-aquatica; assembly: GCA_963693085.1. Taxonomy (NCBI): domain Eukaryota; kingdom Viridiplantae; phylum Streptophyta; class Magnoliopsida; order Alismatales; family Alismataceae; genus Alisma; species Alisma plantago-aquatica. The sequence continues at coordinate 267,344,969 of OY856410.1, forward strand.
CAAAGTCATGGGTGAATCTTCTGAAGCCAGGGAGGGCAGATCTTCTGAAGCCAATGAAGGCATACAAATGTGAAGGACTAGAAGTTGATATATCCTAAAGACATCATAGAAAGATGAAGAAGGATGAGAGTGGTGTATGTTGTAGGCCTGACGCCTCTTTGGTAGATGCTTGTTGTCCATTTAGCACAAATTTGGAAAGTTAAGGGCTCACTGGAGGTCAAGTTGAGAGGGAAAGGCTTCTTCCTGGTGATGTTCACAAATGATGAACATATGGAGATGGATTTGCAAAGGGGTCCCTAGTTTGTGGCTGACAAACCACTAATAATTAAGAAGTGGGAAAGGGGTGATCAGATGGAAAAGATGAAGCTAACAAAGATGCCTATATAGTTAAAGGTTCAAAATATCCCTCTGGAACTGTGGGATGAGGAGATGCTCTCTTACATTGGGTATATTCTAGGGAAACTGGTGAGAACTGACCATCTCAAACTTTCTTTCAAAAGACTAGAATATGCTAAGATGCATTTACTTGTTCTAGTGGATTTCAATTACCTAAAGGAGCAGGAAATCCTCAGTGATGATGGAGTTATGGATGTTATTAGTTTTGAATATGAATGGGAACCTAAAAGGTGTATTGAATGTGGAAACTTTGGCCATGAATATTCTTTATGTAATGAAAGATCTCCTACTATGGGAAATAATAAGAAGGTTCAGACTATTAATAGGGTCTAGAAGCCCAATCAGATTGAGCCTGTCTTAGGGGTGAATCCTGGTCTAGATAAGTTGTTCAATGTTGCTACAACTACAGGTGATGAAGTTGTTATGATTGAAAATGTCAATGTAGCTCCTATGGAGATTGTTCTTGGACAAAATAAGGTAGTGGGAACTCATGTGCAAAAGAATATTATTGAGTGGTAGATTGTCCGCAAGTCTAGAAGTCTACCAAGGTGTTTCACAAAGAGCTTCCAAGCAAATGCAAATGTAGATCGGTTAGAGAGAGTTGTGGATGTTTTGCCAAATAGGTTCTCTTTAGTGGATCAGGTAGTAGATGAAATCACTTTCTCAGAGGATCCAGGGGGTAGGGGATACTTCTTGCTATCTAAATGGATAAACACTTATCTATTATGTCTTGGAATGTAAGGGGGGCACACAATAAAATCCCTTACATTTAGAAGGAGCTGAGAAGAGTTCATGCCGATATCTTTGTTCTCATTGAATCTAGAATAAGTAAGAGTGATATTTCTTCTTGTGTTGATTCCATATGATAGAATGAAAAATTAATTGAATCATACACTAGATTGGTTATCATCTAGGAGAACCCTGATATCCATATCACTAAAGTCTCAAAGGGAGATCAGTTCATTCATTGTGATGTTATGTACAAAGATTATTCTCTTCATCTATCGACAATGTTTGGTGCAAATGGTGACTCAGACAAAAATCACTTATGGGAAGGTTTGGTTGATATCTTTAAACACATTTCTCAAGAATGGTGTGTGTTGGAGATTTTAACGTTGTCCATCTCTCTTGTGAAAAGTTAGGCAAGAAACCTCCTATGGAGGCTAGCATGAGTGCTTTTATTAATGCATTGAATGAGATGGAGCTTCTTGAAATGCCTATTAAAGGCCTTTTTATACCTGAGATAGTAGAAGTAAAGATGGTATAAATACATTCTCTAAGATAGATCTTTGTTCTATAATGTTGACTTAATGAAGTGTTTCCCTAATTCATGGGGGGAATCTATCTCTAACATAGTTAGTGACCACAAGGTAATTATGGCACATCTTGTCAAAGGAAGGAAGAGAGTTACTCCTTTTAGGTTCATTAACTACTAGATTACTCGGCCTGGCTTTAAATAAGTAGTCTTGAAGGGTTGGAGTATTATTGCTTCTAGTCCACGTATGTATAGGCTGTATGGAAGGCTATAATCAGTGAAGATTACTCTGACTAAGTGCAATAATGAACATGTTAATAATTTTCTCTCTAATGCTAAAGTTGTAGAGGAGAAATCTCTGGCAATTTCATCTCTGGATGATAATAAACCAGAGGATGTTGAATTTCATATTAAAGCGAACATTATGAGAAAGAAAGCTTTAAAGTCTTTGAATGAGGAGGGTGATTTCCTTAAAAAAATCGAGGGTTCAATGGCTGAAGTCTGGTGACAGAAACACACACTTCTTCTATAACTCTCTTCAGAATAGAAGATTGAGGAATGGTATATATAACTTGAAGATTGATGATTCCTTTTCTCTGATCCAAAGATAATTAATGATCATATTACTTCCTACTTTGAGAATGGTTTTGAGCTATCCATTTCAGAGGAGATTTACTAGGATGATAGTTGGTCTTTGCCTAAGATTTCTGAGAAGCAAACTGATGATCTGAGAAGATGGGTGACAAAAGATGAAGTTTTGGAGGACATTAAGAATATGAAGGATGATAAGGCCCCTGTGCCTGATGGTTTTAACTCCCTTTTCTTAAAAAATTGTTGGAAGGTAGTTGGGAAGGATGTTGTGTCAGTTGTCTTTATTTATTTGAGAATGGAAAATTACTAAAGGAGTGTAATAGATCTTTTGTTGTACTTATTCCCAAGAGCAAAGAGGCCTCATCTATTAAGGATTTTCATCCTATTTTGCTTTGTAATATCATTAAGAAGATCATCAAGAAGATTCTGCCCAACATGTTAAAGAACATTCTTCCTAAAATTATAAGTTTGAATTGAATTTCTTAGTGAAAGATAGGAAGATTGGGGTTGCTATTCTTTTGGCGAGTGAAGTATGAGAACCTTCAACTGTCAAAACTTAGAGAAGATGTGTTTGAAAGAAGATCTGTCCAAGGCTTTTGACTATGTAAAAAGAGGCTATATTCTCTTCCTTCTTTGAAAAATGAACTTCTCTACTTGTTGGATACAATTAGTTAGTGCTTCTCCTCTTCCTCCTATCAAGTCCTTATCAATGGTACACCTTCCAGGGCTCTTCAGGCGATTAAGGGTGTGAGACAGGGTGTCCCATTGTCCCCTTATTTATTCTTCATAGCCATACAAGGTCTCACTTCAATTTTGGATAGATATGTGAAGGATAGCAAAATTGTCCCATTATATGCTTTTAAGTGCAATGGTTTTGCAGTGTCACAGATCATCTTTGTAGATGATTTGTTAATCTTTTCTTAATTTGATTCCAACAACCTTGGAGGGATTAGTGAAGCTCTTGATATCTTTGGAAGATGTTCAGGCCGCCTTTTTAGTAATGCAAAAAGCCAGATTTTTTTTAACAAAGGAGCCGAGTCTACTTTCACTAATAACTCTTATATCTTTATTTCTGAATTTCCGATCAAATACCTAGGTTTTCCTCTATTTACTGGTAGGATAAAAAAAGCTTTGTGTTTTCTTTTAATTAAAAAATTGAAACAAAAGCTTGAGTCTTGGAAGTGTAAGCTTCTCTCTATGGCATGTCGCATGGAATTAGTTGTTTATACTCTTTATTCCTTCTATATTTTTTGGACATTAGCCTTTCTCATTCCTAAATATTTAATTATGGAGTTGTATAAGATTATAAGAAATTTATATGGGGTGAAAATGAAAGTAAGATGAAGATCCATTAGGTTTCCTAGAATTCTATCTACAGGCCTAAAGAAGAAAGTGGAGTACACCAAAGGAGAATTTTTGAATGGTCGAAGGCTAGCTTTCTTTGTAATCTATGGGATATTGATAATTCTAAGACATCCCAATGGGTTAAGTGGGTCCACGGAAGATATATTGGTGAGGATTCCCTATGCTCAGTTAAGCCCAAAGCTAATTGTTCTTGGATGTGAAATAAGTTAGTGAAACACAGGGGTGAGCTCCTTGCTTATATTAACCTTAAGATTAGAAATGGAAACAAATTTCTTCTTTGGTTAGACCCCTGGGGCCCAAATAAAACATCTCTTATGGAGTATGTTGACCCACAACTGGTCTTTAGGTTGGGAAAAAGTTTGAACTGCAAATGGAACTGTTGCATAAGTAGTGGTGAGTGGAGGTTTTCAGGGTTGTGTGAGGTGCATAAGCTGCTCAAAGTTACCTTATTTATATTCCAAAACCTACTACTGAAGTGGAGGACTCTAGTGTTTTGAAGGATTCGTTGAAGGCTACTATTAGTAATGTTTGGAGATTATCTAGAGAAAAGTATCACAAGGTCGATTGAGGGAGATGGGTGTGGTCTAATATGCTTCCCAGAAGAATTTCATTTTTTTGGAAATTCTTTTTGGACAAATTAGTTACTATGGAGCTTCTTCATATGTTTGGTTATTGTAATGAACTAAAACTTAGACATATTCTTGTTTAGGCCTTGATGTTTAATTTGTAGAAATATTAATGGTTTGGAATATAATTGAACACTAATTATGTCAATGTAAGGCCATATGCATAAATATCTTAGTGGATGTTCCTACGAGGGACTAAAATGCAATTCGACCACTTAAGAGGGATAATAGTAAATATTTCATACTAGAACCTTCTATGACCTTTTGCAATAAGAAAGAGAAAAAGAAATAAATAGAAAAGGCTAAAGTCAAGAAAACAAGGCATTAAATGCTTTAATGTGATAAATAGTGAAAATATGAAGTAAATTGCCAAAAATCATAAAAGGAATAAGAGATAATTCTAAACCCAAATCTAGTTTCTTGGGGTAAAAGTTTACTTAAGTGACGAGTTTCATAATTTTGAAAAATTAATAATTATCTTTGAATTAATTGGAATTGGAAAATACGAGTTTTTCTCCAAATTATTAAATAAATTAATAAAAAACTTGAAAAGTAAAAAAAACATCAAATTCATAATCTACATAAAAACGAGTCTATGTGGTGAATTTTCATCTCATTTGGACAATATTAAATATTTTATTTTATCCAAGAGAGAAAATAATTTAAAGATAAACAATATTAAATAATATGTTAAAAAAATTAATTAATGTCAAAATTGTATTATGCACATTTAGTATTTCTTATAGACAAAGTTTCATATTTTTGGAAAGTTTCTAGATGCCTCTAATTCATGAAAAGGATAAAATAAGTGATTAGATTTAAATGTATTATATAAAATAATAAAAGTACTCAAAAAATAAAACAATGCCAAATTCATGTTCTACATGTTAAAATATGCCTTTGGGTGAATTTTCACTCAATTTGGAAAATATTTGATGGGAAGGTGAATTTAGGAGAGAGAAATTGTGTAGAATCTTCAAATCATTAATTAAAATAGCAAACAACTTCAATAAATGAAAATAATGACAAATTTGTATCCTAAACACTTGATATGACTTATGGGTGAAGTTTCATTAATTTGAGAGAATCCTAGAGTCATTAATACATTAAAGAGAAAATAAGTTTTGCTAAATTAATAAAATAAAAGTCTTCAAAAGGCAAATCTAATTGTATACTCAGATTCTACATGCTCAAATTAGTTTAGGTGTCAAATTTTATTAAATTTGGAGTTTGTTTGAACCCTCAAATAAGGAAAGAGAAAAAGTTAAATGATTAAATAAGAACTATAGTCAAAATTGGATTTGACAAACACATAAATGTCACGTGCATGGACCGTTGGATCTTGATTCAATGGCTCGCGGATCGTCTCTTACGTTCAGTAGGAGACCTGCACGAGTGAACAGTACCACCACAGAGCCTTGATATTCGAATCCAATTTTCTCACTCCTCGGTTGATCGTTTCGCACGATTTCTTCGTCCACACATTGCATTTAAGATTCTGCATCTTTTAATCTATTACTTGTGCCATTTTGGCAAGTATATCTTGGAAACGCCCAATCCATGGTCCGCAAGCTTCTTCGGTAGACTTGGCCTTTGCTTATATATAAGACCTCACATATATATACTGGTATCCCTAGTTCTACCGCCTCACGCTCTATCTTTCTCTCCTCTCAATTCTCCACACATCCCCATTTTGGTCGTCAACGAGTGAGTTTTGGAGCTCAGCTTGCGGCTTACCACCTTGGATCTTGGCAACATTGGAGATCAAATTAAGACCAAGGGTGAGTTTCCACTCCATTGTTCTTTGTTTCTATGGCTTCAATTCATCGTTTGGTTCATTCTCGCGATTTCATCCAAAATCACAGCCATGCAAGTAGCTTTTCTCTTGCTGGCATGGCACCTGTGCTATGAAGGGGATGAATCCTCACATATAGTTACTAGTCTACCCCTCACATCCTCATTTGTTTTGTTTTCCACCTAGGGGAAGTTTAGCCATTCTGCGCCTTCTTTTCTTTCCTTTGGGTGAGGTCAAGCAAACCTTGATCGAGCGACTTGGCCGCATCCTATTGGGCCAAGCCATCTGACCATCTGTCCCTCTCTTTCTCGCAATCTTTGCTTATTTGATTTTTTCAAATTTTGTGATTGGTCCATTTTATAAAAATCATAACTTGTGCTATGGTTGTTCAAAATTAAAGTAAAATATGTTTTAGAATCGAAAAATTATTCTATATCTAAGAGTAATACTATTTGGGCCTGATTTTAGTGTTTTGTCGAAGTATTATTTTTGTGGCAAGAAATATATATATACTTCATAATAATTATAACTTAATCATATAAACTCCAAATTGGACAAAAATATATATTTTCTTAATTAAGAGAATCTAACTAATCGATTGGTGAAGTTTTCAGAGTTTAATTCCAATATAATAAAAGGTAATATTTCTAGGGTTTTAATATACTCATTAATTAATGGTTTACATCTAATATGATATTAGGTGAAGATAAACTCTAATTGGATCTATGATGTGGATCCAAACCTGATGTACACATCAGTGAGGTATTTTACATCCTCTTATGAGTCATATTGGACAAGTGGTTATTTCTCTCTCTCTTGAACTTGATGCTGACTTATTATTTACATGTCACATGTTTGCTTATAGTTGTACCAATTGTTTCCTAATCTTGAAATTGGACTCATGCTCTATTATAATTGTTAATTGGATCCAATCCTTGTAGCTTGTGGCTATTTCATTCAATTTGTATCTTGTTGGTGTTGATTATCTATATTCAATGGAAAATTTAATTTGCCATGTATTGGCCATGATGGTATAATTGATTATTCCTATACTTCTTATTGGTGACTTTGGATCTTGGAATTTGGACACCTTTATGGTGATATGACTATATCTCTGCTTGCCTCTCTATTTATAATGCATGTTTGGTTTGGGTAACTTGTTTATTTGCACAACCGGTGATGTATCCCTAATGTGTGTGTAATACCAACAGAGGGTGCAAATGGTGATTCCTGTCCCTGGGTAATTGTGCTCTGATGTCATTACTCCCCCAAAGATTATGGTGGTGATGGCATAATACATGGTTATGGTGGTGATGCCATATACCCCAAATGTTATTAATGTGATTATTGTTTAGTTTATCCACATGTATAATTCTTATTATTAATTGTTTTTCTCTTCTTGAGATTTTAAAGGAAAGAGTTGATTAATGTGAGATTTATTGTTTTCTTCATATAATCTCTCTTATCTTCCTATATGAAGAATTCCTTTTTGATATCCAGTTGGATGTTTCTCCCTTATTCTATGGGGAGCCTTGTAATTTGTTGTCCCTATTTCCTTTATATTCTCCAATCCCTATTATATGTACATATCGGCTTTGATAGTTGAAAATTTCCATCTTTTTTTTCTTTTCGGGGTATGCTTCCAACCCATAGGTGGTGAGAAAGGAGAAGCTACCTAAAGTTGACCAAGGTTATCTAGGAATTACCTTATCTAACTTGGGAGATAGTTTGAGATAGTGGGACGACCCTCTGCTTAATAGTTTCTTTTGTTTCCTTCTATGTACACCATGTGTGGTGAAGAACATACATAGACACTCAATTGTAATAGTTAGATATATTTCTTTTCTACTGCTACAATATTTGTTTTATGATACATACACATAAATGAATTGGTTAACATCCCTTTTTGTGAAAAATTTATGATGGTTTTGGTTATAAGGGATGTTGCCTTTTTATTTTAGAAGGGAGTGGATCCCCTCTGGGTCCCACTCCTTACAACATGGTATCAGAGCCAAGGCAGTCAGTTGATCTAACTATTTCAATTTATCTCCTATAGGTTGTTTGCCTTTTTACATAGGTTGCTTATACCCTACCCATTGCCTTGTGCAGGAACACACATATGGCTGGTGAAAAATCATCTTTTGACAACCTAGCAGGTTTTGTGACACCCCAGAACCCTAAGTTTGGGATGCCCAGGATGGATTCTCCTTTCACTCCTCCAACATCTGAAAATCCAATGACATTTGATGATCAACCTGTAGCGAACCAACCTATTCTACAATCTACAAGTTTGGGCCTCTCTCATGAGCAAGAGTTGACTATCCTTTGGCAGCTGCTTTCCTCAACCCTAGAAGGAAAGGCTAACCCATTTCCTACTCTTGAGAAGCCCAAGGAGTATAATCTCACAAAATTCCTAAAGATGCACCCCACACACTTTAATGGTGAGAATGAAGTCAGCATGGTGGATAAGGCAGATGATTGGATTCTTGCTCCGAAAGGACTTTTGATGGCATGGCTTGTCCTGATCACCAAAAGGTTCATTTTGCTACTTATGTGCTCAACGGGCCAGCTCGACATTGGTGGAATAGTTTGGCTAAGACTCGTGATGTTGCTTCTATAAGCTGGAGTCAGTTTCTAGCCTTGTTTAGAGAGAAGTATATATCCTCTATAGCCTTAAGGAAGGAGTCTGAGTTTTATAGTTTATGTCAGAATTCCATGACTGTAGTCGAGTCGTGTAGAAGTTTATATGTTTGGAGCGTTATGCCATAGGTCTGACTGATGAGCGATGACTAGTCTCTTCATGGACAAGCTATGTTTTAGCATTGGACGTATGTTGATTCCTCATCTACCCTTGACCTTTCCTCAGTTGGTAGATAAGGACCTCTCTATAGAATATTACCATGGTTATCAAGCAAGGATAAATCATAAGAGGAAGACACCTAGTGAAGAAACAAAGAGTGATAGATGTTCCAAGTGCCATAAGAAGCATTTCCCGGAAGTTGTCCTCCTAAACCTGAAGGTCCTAACATATGCCATCATCATGGAGAACATGGTCATATTAGATCTCATTGCCCTCAGTTTCATGGAGGCCAAGTACCAGTACGACGTAGGGTTAATGGTAACAACCATAATGGAGAAGGATCTAATGATAAAGGTAACCTTTAAGCTTATATTAATCTAATCATGCTTTCCTTTTTCCCTAGTTATCATTGAAGTGTAAGTGTTGTTAGTAGGTAATGTTTTTCCCATGCTCTAGATTTATCTTAGTATCTCTAGTTAGTTTGACTTGATAGGTCAAACCCTTTAAGGGGTGGAGGGATAGTAGTAGTGCCTTGGTAGATCATGGATGATTGGATTTTGAAGACGAAATCCTCTTTAAGGGGTGGAGTGTTGTAAGAAACTAAAACTTGGACCTATTCTCTTTTAGGCCTTGATGTTTAATTTATGGAAATATTAATAGTTTGGAATATAATTGAACACTAATTATGTCAATGTAAGTTCATATGCATAAATATCTTAGTGGAGGTTTCTATGAGGGACTAAAATGCAATTTAACCACTTAAGAGGGATAATAGTAAATAATTCATACTATAACCTTCTATGGACTTTTGCAATAAGAAAGAGAAAAAGAAATAAAATGGAAAAGGCTAAAGTCAAGAAAATAAGGCATTAAATGCTTTAATGTGATAAATAATAGAAGTATGAAGTAAATTGCCTAAAAATTATAAAAGGAAAACTCAAGAGATGATTCTAAAGCCAAATTCATTTGCTTGGGGTAAAAGTTTACTTAAATGACAAGTTTCACAATTTTGGAAAATAATAATTATCTTTGCATTAATTGGAATTGGAAAATATTAGTTTTTCTTCAAATTATTAAAGAAATTATTAAACAAGTTGAAAATAGGAAAAACATCAAGTTCGTAATCTACATGTCAAAATGAGTCTATGTGTGATTTTTCATCTAATTTGGACAATCTTAAATATTTTATTTTATCCAAGCGAGATAAAATAATTTAAAGATAAAAAAAATTAAATAATATGTTTAAAAATTAATTAATGCAAAATCATGTTCTTGACATTTCGTTTGCTTATAGTCCAAGTTTCATATTTTTAGAAAGTTTCTAGATGTCTCTAATTCATTAAATGGATAAAATAATTGATAAGATTTAAATGTATTAAATAAAATAATAAAAGTCTCAAAAAATAATGCCAAATTCATGTTCTACATGTTAAACTATTCCTTTGGTGATTTTTCACTCAATTTGGAAAATATCTGATGAGAAGGTGAATTTAGGAGAGAGAAAGTGTGTAGAAATTTCAAATCATTAATTCAAATAACAAACAACTTCAACAAATGGAAATAATGACAAATTCGTATCCAAAACAATTAACATGACTTATGGGTGAAGTTTCATTAATTTTGGAGAATCATAGAGTAATTAATGCATGAGAAAAGAGAAAATAAGTTTTATTTAATGAATAAATCAAAATTCTTCAAAAGCAAATCTAATTGTATATTTAGATTCTACATACTCAAATTAGTTTAGGTGTCAAATTTCATTAAATTTGGAGTTTGTTTGAACCCTCAAATAAGGAAAGAGAAAAAATTTAAATGATTAAATACAAACTATAGTCCGAATTGGTTTTGGGAGCCACATAAATGTCACGCGCATGGACCGTTGGATCTTGATCTAACAACTCATGGATCATCTCCTACCTTGAGTAGGAGAATCACACAGGTGAACAGTAACACCACAGATCCTTGATATTCAAATCCAATTTTCTCACTCCTCAGTTGATTATTTTGCACGATTTCTTCACCCACATGTTGCATTTAAGATTCCACATCTTTTTAGTACTTGTGTCATTTTGGCAAGTATCTTGGAAACACCCAATCCATGGTCCGCAAGCTTCTTCACTGAACTTGGCCTTTGCTCGTATATAAGACCTCACATATATATACATGTACCTCTAGTTCCACCGCCTCACGCTCTATCTTTATCTCCTCTCAATTTCTCCACACATCCCCATTTTGGTTGTGAACGAGTGGGTTTTTGAGCTCAGCTTGTGGCTGCCCACCTTGGATCTTGGCAACATGGGCGATCAAATTGAGACCATGGGTGAATTTCCGGTCCATTGTTCTTCATTTCCATGGCTTCAATTCATCATTTAGTTCATTCTCACGATTTTGCCCAAAATCATAACCATGCAAGAAGCTTTTCTCTTGCGGGCATGGTGCCTGTGCTGTGAAGGGGATGAATCCTCATGTACAGTTACTAGTCTACCCCTCACATCCTTGTTTGTTTTGTTTTCCTCCTAGGGACAATTTAGTCATTTCATGCCTTCTTTTCTTTCCTTTGGGCGAGGTCAAGCAGACCTTGACCGAGCGATTTGGCCACATCCTATTAGGAAAAGTCATCCGACCCTCTCTCCCTCTCTTTCTAGCAATCTTTGCTTATTTGACTTTTCCAAATTTTGTGATTAGTTCGTTTTATAAAAATTGTAACTTTTGCTCTGGTTGTTAAAAAATTAAAGTAAAATATGCTTTAGAATTGAAAAAATATTCTATATCTAATAAAAACCCTATCAGAGCCTGATTTTTATATTTGTCAAAGAATTATTTTTGTAGAAAAAAAATATGTATATATAATTCATAATAATTATAACTTAACCATATAAACTCCAAATTGGACAAAAAGATATGTTTTCTTAATTAGGAAAATCTAACTAATCGATTGAAGTTTTTAGAGTCTAATTCCAATTTAATAAAAAGGTGATATTTCCAGGGTTTTAATATACTCATTAATTAATGATATCATCTAATATGATATTAGGTGATGATAAATTGATTGGATATATGGTGTGGATCCTAACCTGATATACACATCAATGAGGTATGTTGCATCCTCTTATGAGTCATATTGGACAATTGATTATCTCTCTCTCTCTCTCAGACTTGATGGAGACACATTATTTAGATGTCACATCTTTGCTTATAGTTGTACCAATTGTTTCCTAATCCTGAAATTAGACTCGTGCACTATGATAATTGTTAATTGGATCCTATCCTTGAATCTTGTGGCTATTTCATTCATTTAGTATCTTTTTGGTGTTGATGATCTATATTTAATGGAAATTTTAATTTGCCATGTGTTGGCCATGATGGTATAATTTATTATTCCTATACTTCTTATTGGTGGCTTTGGATCTTGAAATTTGAACATGTTTATGGTGTTGTGACTATATCTCTGCTGGCCCTCTACTTATAATGCATGTTTGGTTTGGGTAACTTGTTTATTGACATTGGGTGATGTACCCCTATTGTGTGTGTAATACCAACAAAGGTCTAAGATGGTGATTCTTGTCCCTGGGTAATTGTGTTATGATACCGTTACTCCCCCGAAGATTATGGTGGTGATGCCATAATATATGGTTGTGGTGGTGATGCCATATACCCCAAATGTTATTAATGTGATTATTATTTCGTTTACCCACATGCATAATTCTTATTATAAATTGTTGTTCTCTTCTTAAAATTTTAAAGGCAAGAATTCCTTTTTGATTTCCAGTTGGATGTTTCTCCCTTATTCTATGGGAAGCCTTTTGATTTGTTGTCTCTATTTCCTTTATATTGTCCAATCCTTATTATATGCACATACCGACTTTGATATCTGAAAATTTCTATCTTTTTCTTCTTTTCAGGGTATGCTTCCAACCCCTAGGTGGTAAGAAAGGAGAAGCTGCCTAAAGTTGACCAAGGCTATCCATGAGTTACCTTATCAAGCTTGGGAGGTAGTTTGAGATAGTGGGATGATCCTCTACTTAATAGTTCCTTTTGTTTCCTTCTAAGTACACGCTGTGTGGTTAAGAACATTGATAGAAACTCAATTCTAATAGTTAGATATATTTCTCTTCTACTGCTATAATATTGGTTTAATGATACATACATGTAAATGAAGTGGTTATCATCCCTTTTTGTGAAAACTTAATGATGGTTTTGGTTATAAGGGATGCTACCTTTTTATTTTAGTAGGGACTGGATCCCGTCTAGGTCCCACTCCTTACAGTTACTCTATGGCATCATGGTGTTCTTTTTGCTACAAAGATGAAGATAATGGGATTTGCCTGTTCTTTAAATTCCTTTTTTGTGCAAATTTGGAGTCTTTTTTCTCAAAAATTCAACTCTTGTTGGCCAAAGAATAAGATGGAGCTACTCATTCTGATAGGGAGAGACAAGATCTATGCTTGTGAATGTATTATATAACATCTGGCTTGAAAAGAATAGGAGGATCTTTCTTAATAATAGTAGGAAGGTCCATACTATTTGGGACTTTATTCTCCATGATTCGGAGAACATGTATAGTTAGCTTGTACATATCTTTTTATTGTTTTCTTTGATCTTCTTGTACATTTTTCTCACAAAAACAATACAAAAGGAGAGGCATCTTGGGTTCACCCAAAAAAAAAGAATTAGCAACAAAAGCAAAGTAATAATTATCATTCAAAGTGATTTGCCAAATAATCTTAATAGATATACTACAAGGATGGATTACACCTTTTATTAAGCCCTGGGTAGTTGAGGCGTACCACTCAAAATACTTAGTGACCACTACAAAGTCACAATCAGCCTCGTATAAGATCTAGGTTGATATGACTCCTAAAGATCTCTTCCCCTCAATTAGTACGAGTAACAAACATAGTGGCACATCAACCCAACTACTAAAACAACCAAGTCTATCCTTAGTACACAGTCCACGACACCGGAAACCAAGGTATAAACCCCCAATATGAGGTATGACTATAGTCTATCTTAATTACATTAAGATCTGAGACACGACCTCAACCGTTCTCTAAAACCTTGGAATCTAGATGTTAGTAATATACCCTTCTTGCATCTGCATATACTCAACAATATATGACCCAAGCTCCTTTTGAATTCCTCATTATACTATCGGTCCAGTTCTGGCACTGGGATAGTTCTACAGTCATAGGGAACTACATAATTAAGGTTACACTAAATTACTTAAGGTAGTTAAATATTTTTGACTTCACTAATCAAGTTACATACAAACACCTAAAAGTTTCTTACAAAATAATTTAGGGTTTATAATTTCAGAAGAAATAAAATGTATAAATCAATTTCATATCACTCCACCCAGACATATGCATCCATCCTTGGTCTTTAAGAGAATCAAACCACCAATCGGGACATGTAAAATTCCATTAGGCCGCATAGACCCAAAATAGTAATAATTTCATGTAGGAATATCACTAGTATTTGAAACTTTGCAGAGAGATTAATGAGTCATAAGAAAGAAAACACCCAAAATTTCATCATAAAGGTCCAATGGATGTAAAAGTTATAATATTTGTAAGAAATAGATAATCACATGCTCAAAACATATTGTGGATGAGCTATCTTCAGTACTAAAATTCCATCCAACCATCATTTCAGCCCCATAATAGTGATTATAGATTCTAAATTTTACATAGGATAACCATCATTTAGCAAAGAATAGTACATAGGTCGGATTCCCTTTCTATCAGGTACTATAACTCTATAAGGATGACATGTTGAGGAGTCATTACACTTACATTTCAAATTTAAGACCTTGCATATTCAAAGAAAGATTAATTTTTACAATAGAAAGTATTCATAGAGTCTAAATAAAACTTAAGAATTCGTATGGTCATCTTGTTACATAAAATAATACTTAAAAAGATCATCTTTTAGCCTTTTACAAATTTCTAGAGTAAGATTACAGTCATGCATGTAAAAAGTAGGCAAGAAATGCTTTTCAAGTTATATCACCCACCTTGTAGAGAAGAAACCAAAATCCAAGTGAAGAAACTTTGCAATCATCAACAAAACACTAAGTGTGATCTGCAAAACTCCAAGAACAAAGTGTATCTAAGACAAGAAGAGAACAAAAGGAAGCTCTTTATCCACATGTATGAGTTTCCAACAAGAAACACCATGAATCTAGACTGTGGATGGAGAGAGACAAAGGAGAAATAACAAGAAAAATGGTTTATAAAAAATATCTTAGATGAAGAAAACAAAAACATGATCGAAATCCTTCAAAATGTCCAATAAAACTCAATCTAGCACATGCACCCATGAATAAGCAACTCCACAAACTCCCAAGGTCCTTCATCAGTCTCCTAGAAATTCTCATTGGGATCTCCCAAGTGAAACTGATGCTCCTCCAAAAAAATGAAAAGAGGGGAGGAAGGAAGGTATTTATAGAGGTTGGTCAAAAGGTTGGCATTCCCGTTAGTCAGAAGATTCGTCAGGATATAGCTTAGAAAAATCGTCGTTTGATATCTAGTTGTAGGTCAATCACACACTTACAAGAACTTTTTGACCATATTCAAATAATACTTCATTGACTTAAAAGGTTATTGGGCACAAGGGTAGATTGCTTGCTGTCACCCAAAAACATGTCAGTCAACTAAAATCGTTGACTCAAAACTTTGTTAGACTAGCTATCTCAAAGATCGTCGGTCCTCAAGCTGACAATATATGGAACTACTTTTTCAGTTTGAATGAGATCAAGGGTCTTGTCGACTAGATTTCATTGGGGACTTTAAACCATCATCCTGATGGGTTTTCCGAACACATCAACCACCGAGTTATCGATCGACAAAAGCACAACACTTCTACTGTCTAACTTATACATGTATATAAACCCCATGAAATAAATGTTCAAGAGAATGCTAAGAAGAACAAATTAACAAGGTTCTTAAGAACATCATAAAACAATTTAAGTGACTATTGAAATTATTTTTAGACTCCCAAGAAATGATTAATTTGCATAAAGGTCAACAAGTTATAAAAAATTAAATATCTTGAGAAAACAAGATCCAATTTGATTCAAATGTTAAACCATAGCATAATCACATGATTTTCAATCATAAACCAAACCTGATTTTTCAAAAACAAATGCCAAATTAGGCCAAATAATGATGTTTGTGTATCACATAAGGTTTGGGGCCTTAAACATCCTTGACAAACCTAGCTAATGAGCATTATAACTTTTATTTCCCTTTCTTTGGCCCGAGGTGTGTGGATATAATGGTATCTGAATATCCTTAAATAGTATATAGATTGCTAGCATGTTCGTAACATCTAGCCAATGATTGGAGTGTTATGATTCAAACTACCTAGGGCTTAATAAAATGCTTAACTCAACTTTTTTGCATATCTGATTAGGTTTATTGATAGGAAACATAGATGTGTCCCTGATGTGTGATTCCCTTATTGTAGTGTATTTATGTGTTTTATATGTTAGTCATGTATTCATGATGGCATATATGTTGTAAGAGTATGAATTCTGAATACACTGTTGGTTATACAATTTTAAATGTTCACTACCAAGTTTAAATTATTCATAAACATGTTGTAAGTAATAAACATGTCAGATTTTACATCATATCAATGTGACTTGGGGTCTGACCCCATGACTTTTCACATCTTTTAGGTGATCAAGCAAGTGTCCCAGGCAGTTGTCATGAGGATCAGACCAATAGATGTCAATACTAATTTGAAGGTGATGAAGTGTGTGTGATGGAGTCCAAAAGTAGGTAATGCTTACTTGAACACCTCTTCGGATTAATGAATTTGTGTAGCGATGGTAGTCTAGTATCGTTCTTATACACTTAGGTTTAGGCTAGGAAGTTTTGTTAAATACTTATATACTTGGCTTGATACTTTGACATGCGTGCCTTTTTTTCTTTCTTTCTGTGGCACTAGTTATGCAAGTTGCAAGTTACATGCATGTCCTATAATAAATCTCTCATGATGAACTTGACAAAGGTTACCATATTGCCAACTTGTAAATATAACTATGGAAAGTGAATATATAATTTCAAGGCCTTGTTGATATATCTTTCTTTTAACAATCTAATTTTTTTGGGTTTTATCATCAACAATGGGTTTTCAGTAGCCTGAGATATAATATCATTGTCAAGCATTTACCCTCATCAGGGTCTTCGGATATAATTAGTTCATGTTGAATTCAATCTCAACATATTTTTTATCAGTTCATTTCATATCATAATTCTCAACAAATATTCATAGACACATCAAATTTAGCAATAGTATAGGCATATAAACATCTTATGTCACTCATCATACTTAGAATAGGTTCATCATGAAACATATACTTTCTACTATCCCATAGATCCATTGGTAAGTTGTATAGCCACACCCACATAGGAACTTCCTTGAGCCTTAGTTTGGAGAAAGAATTGCCTTGCTTCTAGTGGGTAAGAATCATAGGATGACTCTTTACAAACCAGTTCCCTTTTAGAGCATCGTTCAAGTCCAGATCAACAGAGAAACATATTAGGAAAACATTGTCACCTCTATTAAGAACTTCAATAGAATCACAAGGATCCCATAACCAGTAAAGAAAATTTTCCAGTGTTGAGAAATGTGGAATTAAATCTATAATGTATCCCATTAGACATTTGTTCCATCTATTGGAATTTTCCATGGCTTCAGACTTTGGGTAAATTAGACTACCATCAACATAATAATTTACCCTTTGGGCAAGTAGGCATTTGGAGTCTTCAGATCTATAAAGTTATGACCATTCTATAGGGACTCCAAGTGAAGGCAGCTTTGGCTCAAAAACTTCTTTCTCTGTACACCCCTTTTCTCTCTAGATCAGATTTGATTTGTAGAATGGCGGCTGGCAGCGCAAAGTCACCAATCTAGTCACCACCATAGATGTGATTAGCGCAATAGTGTGCCTAGAGTTTGGAATGTGCTAGTTGCATTTATTCTATGTATGCCAATTCTCATTTTATCTTGAAGCATCGTTAGCATAGTTATGACATGAAATACTCATGGTAAACACTATTACATGGGAACTTGATTAACTTGACATGGTTTCATGTTAGATTCAATTTCTATGTGAGTTGGTATAATATCTCTCCTAAATGCACCCATAGTGCTCGTAAGGCCGATTAAGGCTCACATAATATGATTGAGAGGACTATATCATCATAACATGATTTATTATACATAATCATCATTATCATAATAATATGATTAATTAGCATGACAATAATGTGAAGTGTTCTGATAAAATCAGTAAAAACTTTAATTCACAACATGTGTAGGATTCATTTAGTTATCTTTGTCAAACTATATACCCTTCTTATACATGCTTAGTCATACTATCTGTCAGATTAGGTTTAGGTAACTATATGCTATAAATTTTAATGCCAACTCTTATTTTATTTGTCACCTTTGGATACATGTCAATCACTCATATATTCAAAGGTGACATGATTTATCACACCTATCTTAGTACCTCCCTCATGCACATGTCCCATACCACATGCACTCAAAAGGACAAAACAAGCATGCTTATGCATATAACATTCTCTCTACACAATCTCATGAGTTTGTGTCCCACACCACAAACACGTGGGAAAAAGAGACAGCATGCTATATAACTCTAGAGTTTTCATAAAAATACAAAACATCTAGGCACATAAAACTAATCTTATCTAAACCTTTATCTTCTTCCTAGACCTCTACTTTGTTTCTAATATCTTTGACTTACTCCTTTTATACGTAGGGTTAGAACATATGAATCTTGTTTTTCCCTGGTGGCCATCTACTTATTTTCTCTGATACCATATTGTAATGCCCCTCCAAGTACATACATGGTAGCGGTAGCAAACCCCATGTTGTCCATAACATGGGTGACTTGGCTTGGAGGAACATTACAAAACATGATATACATTGCAACAAGATAAATGAAACACCATGCATTTATTAGAAGTATTGATTCATACATTATTCAAAGGCAAAACTAGTACATTTGAGATCTTGAATATATTATCTAACATTTAAACATGACTTATAACATGAAGGAAACTCTAATCAAATAAATGGATCATCTAGGTAGATGGAACCCCACTAGGTTTCACTTGAGGTCTTCTAATCCTTGGCTTGCTCTTCTTTAGTCCATATTTTTTCCTCACATGCGGGCACCACGCCCCTAGCCATGCAAGGCAAAACGGAAACATGTTAGAGTAAGTGGCACTTGGAAACATTATATGAACTGAAAATGAACTATACATTTGAGAAAAAGTGAATTAAACATTATAAACATTGAATAGTTTTCTAGCCATCTATATTTGTCTATATTTCTCTTTATCATTGACATTATTATCTTGAGTTGACTATATTGTATTTCTTCCATAGCCTTGCTCTCAGGAGCTTAATATATAACATTGCTCTCAAGAGCTTGAATATGTAGTCAGTTCTCTACAGATCTTGATAAAATACATTGCTCTCATGAACGTGATAAATAGCATTGCTCTCAAGAGCTTGAATATATAACATTGCTCTCATGATCTTCATAAATAGCATTGCTCTAATGAGCTTGAATATGTAACATTGCTATGATGAGCTTGATAAATAACATTTCTCTCAAGAGCTTGAATCTATAACATTTCTCTCATGAGCTTGATGGATAACTATAATAAACTATTTTCTTCTTAACATTATTTAAGAGCATAACAACTTGAAACATTAAATCTTACTTAAGAAGGATGTACATGTCATTATCATAATCATATACAAGAACATTACTGAAAACTAAAATCTGATTCATAATCTATTTTCTTGTAAATATTCATTATAACTATATTTTTGATATCATATAACTCATTCTCATAATCATAATTTAATAGAAACCCTTAACCCATAGTTGTTAACTCAGAGTGCATGAATCAACTTACCAAATATTGGAGCAACACCTTATAGATCTCCTAGGGTTGTAGAAACCCTAGAATACTATGAAGTCTCAATCATGCCTTATCTTTCCTAAAAACAAACACAATGCATATATCACCACCATGTCCAAAAACCCTTCGATGCCCTAAAAGACTGTATATGTTTTCTTATACATGTTAGGGTTCTTCAGGTGTCATAAACACCGTGCCATCCTCTATAGAACAATATGATGCTTTCATGAATCCTCAACATATACAACCTCTACATACTTACGCCATTAGTAACATCTTGAATTACTTAACTTTATTAATTAGCATCATGTCCTAACTTCTCTAACATAAAATCCTTATTATATCTTAAACATCATCTAAATTCGAATCAAATAGTATATGACTAATTCATACCTCAGAAAGATATTCTATTTTTTCCCTAAAATTATATCATTGTTTGATGCCTAAAATTATATATCCCCAATAGGTAACATACACATAACGAATTGTGTCCATCAAAAATACCATGACCATACCTCATACCTATATTCTAAACTACAAGATATTACTACACAAACTTATTTTAAACTCAAACAATCCTATCAAAACTTATAGCTTATACTTTATTATCATGTATATGTCCTTCCATAAAATCTTTGACCTTCTATACATCTAAATGCCCTTAATGTAGTATTTTTATAGCAATCTACTCCTCAATATCTTTCCGATGACATCTTACTCGCTAATTATGATTGATCCCACTTCAAGATATAAGAATTACAACGAAATACCTTTCATAGCAATCTTGGTCATTGATTTCTAAACCTGGTTGTCAGATCTCGACCTCTTTTCTTTCCCTTTTCCTTTTTTTTTCTACAGATTACCTTCCGGATCCACATAATTGCCAACCCAAAAACTGGTCACCTGTCTTGTTCTCTCAAATACGACAACTACGTTGCTCTGTTCGCACGACATGATAAAGCAAGCGGCAAAGCCCCAGTGTCAGTGGCCACCCTCCTTGCCATTGTCCCTACTTGTGGCTTGTGGCAGTTGGAAAACTACCTCTAAAATCAAGAATGCCCAAGAACCCATATCGGATCCCCATTTTGGACCTTGAGGATAGAAAGGACAGTCATCTCCAAATCTCTTACATCCTTTGACCTCCCTCTATTCTTCCTATTATGGAGAGGTCACAGAACTTCAACGGTCATCATAGAATTCAGGGCACCCTCGCGGATCGACCTCTGGTCTCTTAGAGAGGCATCTCCCCCAACGGGCCACGCCACCAATGTTGCTTTTCTACAAATGAGCACAATGCAGACAAATCATGTATCTTCCGTTAGTCTTCCTTTTAAAGGAAATACCTAGCTTCTCCACCCATAGGACTACTCCCTCTTATTTATAGGAATTGATCCACTTTTTTATATGGTTACAGTTGCGACTACCCTTTCATGGGTGTCCCGGTCCCAAAGGGACACATAGAATGACAGTCTTGCTCTCCTGTTAGAGCAAGGAGACCATGAGCCAATAGTTCTATAGTAAACCATCTACAAACCCTGAACCGATTGGTTCAAGATTCATATAAATCCCAAACATCTATGTACTACCTTTTCCTTCTTTGATTAGTAATGGTCATACAATATATTCATATTGTACAAAATTTGAAATATTGTCTCATCATAAGCCAATAAACATTATAAAATTTCAAAACATATACTTGAAATAAAAGATCTTGAACCTCAAAATTGGAAAATTTGCATAAAAGATCCTCTTATCTATTTATTTATCTTAAAGTAATCAATATTAGATGGAACCTCATTATCAATGTATGAAACAACCAAAAACATAATTGGGACCATTCTAGTGCGGTAAGTTGGTAGAGATACAAATTTCACCCATAGAGTTCCACTAACACTTAAGTGGGATCAGATTTAGGTGAAAGCTGCCAAAACTAAACACAAATTTCGTGATCTCAATTTATTAGGATTTTGTAAATGTCATTATTGTTATCTTGGTTAAGTTCTAAATTTTAGGATGTTACAAAAACATTGCAAACAATATTTATTCCTTTATTGTTATTTAAAATTTGATTAATAGAAACTCTTAAACATCTTAAATATTGTCCACACGGAACTCACAATCTCGTGTACACATAACTATGATCATGCAACAAATTGCAAGAGAATGTGTAGGTTTTCATTAATCATGTAGTAAAAATGAAACTAAGAGATTCATAAATATAATTTTTTTTTTGTAAAATGACCATTTGATTAACATAATACCTCAAACTATCTTGTTCATAACTTGTACCCCAAACTATACAAAGATTATAGGAGGGGAAAAACTATAGACAATATTTGATACAACATTCAAATTCTCATTGATCACAATTCTTTAATATCTAAACTAAAATTGGGAATGACTTGTCAGACATTGTTGTTGCACATGCCTCATGAGTGGAGGAACCACATGATGCCATGGCCCAATTTCAAGAGCTACAGGAGAAATAATGTTGTTGTTGTTGTTTTATTTCTATAGTGAATGCCATATTGATAATTAGAAATGTTCTGATTTTGGATAATCTATTACCAAAATAATAAGATATTGAATATAAATAAATTGAGTCTATGTGTAAGATATAACTATTATACTAAATAAATACTAAAATGTTTGTATTTTCATTTTTTGTATATATAGTATATAACAAAAAAATATGTGATAACTATTGTTTTCAAAAATAAAAAAATATTTTATAGTATTGCATGCAACAACCAGAAAACTCAAACTATTTTATACAATTTGTTTTTTGAAGTATAAGACATTTCCATTTTCTATGCTATGGGATACAATAATTATTTTTAAATCCATTTCCTACAATTTTGCATATGATTGCACAAAACATTTTATCCTTCTATAATACACTACAAAAGCAAGAAATTAAAATTCTTACACATTCCTACTATAATATAGAAAATGTAAATGTCCTGAATAATATGAATGGAAGACTGTATAAGATCATTTATCAAAATATTTCACATCTTGCATTATTTCATTTCTTACTATTGTAAGTTTTAGGCATGGAAATGGGTAAGCGGTACCAAACGAGATTTCAAAAATTTTAATTTCTCATTTATAAATTTAGATGAGTTAACAAATATGGCTATATTTGACCTAGGAAAAAGGATTTTGATATATTATTATAAACCTTATATATATGAGAAACTACTATTTTAGCATAATATATGTAACAAACTATTTTCAGATTAACCATCTAATTAGGGTTTACTTGGATGATTGCTTGCTTAACTAAATTGATCATTGTTTAAGCTTGAGTTAATTATGGTAGTCTAGTTATGATTTATTAAACCTAATGAAATACTCTAATCATGATTTTACTTTGTATAATTAGGATTTGATAATTTAAAACCCTAATCGGCTAATCTTGTGTTTTGGTAGCATATGAATACAAAATCCGATAAGTATAGTAGTTGACTAAATGTTTTTTGGTATTTATATTAAACTCTTATTTAATGTAAATTTGGAATTAATTTGGGTAACTCAATTATTAGTATTCCTAAAAAATATCATTTTTTTGGATAATTTTATGACATTTTTGTCGACTGAGTTTCCCCAAGACAGACTCATCCAATTATATATTCAGACTGAAATATAGTAGTATGGTATTTGAATTTTATCTTTTTATTGGTACATCCAATTGATCTAAAATTTTTATTTTTGATTGAAAACTCTATTATGGAGATGCTATTATTTTTTCATGATTTTTAACAGATATTTGATCTCTACATAGAGGGGTGTCAGTCTAGTTTTCCCAGGATAAACTCGGCCGACCATGCATTCTGGATGAAACATAGCAGTCTAGTAGTTGATTTTTATTTATTAATTGGTAACTCAATTTGATATTAAAAAATTACTTGAGCTCTAACATGTTGTTTTAGAAAAAAAATCTAATTTGCATTATTTTTAGATGAGATTTGACCTATTTAGTAGAAGGTTTTCAGTAACATGTTCCATGATAGAAAAAGTCTATTAAAATAAATGAAAGTGAAAAGTTGGGTTAATTTGCAATTGACCCAAGCACCTTAGTTGATATATATGAGTAACCTAGCACACAAGGAGTTCACATATTTCTTGATTCATTCCATAGATATGAAATCCTAGAGAGATAGGAGAGCTAGGGTTTTGAGAGGAGAAAGTGGTGGAGATGTTGACCTAGGGTTTCACTATTCGAGATATGATAAAGCAAGTAAGTTTAGCTTCTTTGCATAGTATTTTATGGTGAGTATTTTCTCACATGTCAAGATTATGTCCCTCCTCTGATTTTATTAGAAATGATATCAAATCTCCCTCTTTTCTCATTCTATCTCTCCTAATATCCATTTCTAGGGTTTTTGAGTTGAGAGGAGGAAGAAATGTATTCAATTTCTAGAGTTTGATTGGATTTCCATAAATTCAGAGTTTGATATACATTTTTTAGGTGCTGGTCACCCTATGTGAGTTTTTATCTCCCCCTTAAGCTTTGTATTCATGTTGAAATCCTTATTCTATTCAGCTAAAATAATCAGAAACTTTGCTTATATTTACATGTGATTGGGTATTGATTTGGAAAGGTATTTGGGAATCCAATTCTACTAATTTTGATTATTTCTCATTGACCTGAACTTGCTTAGTTCTTGATATATTGATGTAAATTCTATGGAAAATTCTATGGATAGAGGACTATGCTATTTCATGTGAATATTGCCTAAAAATTAGTCCAATGCTCGATATGCTTGGGAATTGAATCGATATGTGTAGAGTCATATTGAATTGTATTAGAATGAATTATACAAGTGTATTGTTGAATATTAATGAAATTGGATATGATACATACATAAGGATCAGTATGTGGTGGCAATTTTCCCTATTTAGGGTTTGCGTTGAGGGATTGAATCAAATGAGCTAATGAATCAATGTATACTTATGATTGATGAATGAAATATGTGGAAATGATAACTAGGGTTTCCATGTGTTTGAATAGAACTAATGAACATCTTTTCACCATGATGAAATTACTGAATCATATGATTCTTATGATGTGTTGAACTATGGATGACTTCTTAAAAACCCTAGAAGTTTAGTATTAAGATGAGTATGAGTGATAAAGCTAGAACTTGTATATAATATTGTAAATGTGATGAAATGATGAATTGTACTTATTAATACTAATTCATGATGATGAGTCTTACTAATATGATCTAATCCTAATGCATCAATTTTAGTATGCCTTATGAAATGATGAATAAACCCTAACATGAAGTGGGTCCTTTTATACAAGCTACATAACAATGAATTGGGAAGGATGATTAGAGATTATGATTTAAGAAGATGTAACCTCATACATTTTTTAAGATAAAGTGAATAGTATTATAAGAGACATAATGATCTTTGTTAATTACAATAATGTTAGTGAAAGTCAATGACGTGGTAGACTCAACTATTTACAAGAAAGGAGATGGACAAGAATGATCAAATGGTGATGACAAGTTAAAAATGAAATTAGTGAAATGTGAATGGTGAATAAAATAGTCTATAGATATTGATTACATATATGTTGACCTAAGTTGAATAAAATATATTAAAAATCAGATTATGAAGGATTTTAATGAGAAAGAAACTTTATATATTAAGTAAATTTAGAACTATTAATTTTAAGAATAGTGGTGAGCACAATATCAAAGAATTTAAAAACTAATGAATATGAAATGAAAGGGAAAAGATGAAAATTAGTGGATGGATCTAAGAACCTATCCCTAACCCTAAAATGATGTGCTATGTGATGCTAATGAATAAAGATCTCAAATGAATGATTAAGGAATGTATATGAGTATGGTTTAATCAAATTACAAGATGAGGTTCAAGCATATCAATTGATCTACAAAAATGTGTCCTTGGATTGTAATTGTATGCTAGGATACTTGTATTCTGAGAATGCCCTTCTCTAATTAATTTATAATGAGATCGCTTATGCATTCAATATAGACTTTACTAAAGAGGGGTATATAGTAAGTGAGGAATATTAAGTGTGTTATGTACATTCATGCTTTGAGATTTATTTATATGTATATGAACCGAGATCATTCATTTCTGGGGAAGCTGCATAAAATGGATGATCCAACTAAGTTTTGTACTAGAATTGAATATGCTTGACTTTAGATACACCATGTCTGTTGATTCTAAGTTTCCTGAGACTATTAACTTGACCAGTGATGAAGGAGATTCTCATAGAATTAGTTTGTTTTACGAATGATATCCCTCTATCTATTCTTTGTGTGGTTATTTTTGTCATGTTATCTGCTCCAGAAGTTCTCAGGACTTGAATGATACTATTTGCAAACCCTTTGATGAGATGGAGAAACTTACCAATGCTATTGAAGATACTAATAGAACTGCTAATGATGATGATGTATCAAGAATTCAAAATGAGTCTCTATTAAATCATCTTATTTCTAAAGCCACTGAAGGTTCTAGATCAATTCCTTCTACTCCAATTCCGATATTTGAACAAGCTTCTTCAAGTGAATTAATAGTTGGCCGGGGAGTCAGTCAAATAAAAGAACTAGTAAGTCTCATCTGAAAGGCTTGTCTAAACCAGTTGTTGGTATTTTCCAAAGAGTATCAAATGCAGGTTATTCACCCATGCAAAACAAATTTGGGGGCTTGCAGAGCATCCATGAAGCTGTTAAGGCTATCAACTCAACAACCATAGGTGTCAAGTGAATCCTTCCTTATCTATCTCTTCTTAGAATGTTTGAGGCATCAACAAACAAATTGTTGGTGTTCAAGAAGAGATAAGAAGATCAAACAGTGACATTTTTATTAACATTGAATCTAAGTTGCAAAAAAATATAGTTCCTAAGTTGATGAATAAGTTTTTCCTGAATTTAATTGGATTTGAAATCACTTGTCACATGTGTTGGGAAGAGTTATCATTCTGTGGAAAAGTAATACTTGTGAGATTTCCAAAATCTATGAGAATGATCAGGCTATTCATGTTATTATTCATTGTTATGGTTTTGAACTATCTTTAACTGCGGTTTATGTTCATAATGATTACTCAGATAGATGCTCTCTTTGGTAATTCATTGATAATATAGGTCAATATATGATTAATCCCTAGTTCATTATGGGGGACTTTAATTCTGTGAGGAAAAAATGTGAAAAAATTAGTAAGCAACCTCCCTCAAAGGAAATCTATGAATGATTTTAATGATAATGTGTTGGATTGTGGTCTCTATGAACTTGATCTTAATGTTCCTTGCTTCACCTGGGATAACCACCAATCAGAGAGGGCTTTGCCACAACTTAGTTTGACAAAATTTTGTATGATTCTGTCTTTCTCAATCTTATTGAAGATTTCTATGGAGAATGTTTTTGAAATATTATCAGTGATCATAAGCAGATTAGCATGAGGATTGGTAATCCTAGAGTCCTTAAAAATCCTTACATATTTATCAATGATTGGTCTTCTCATTCAAAATTTATTTTTATTATTAAAGAGGCATGGGAACTTCAGGTGGATGGTTATACTACTTTTAAGCTTTACAAGAAACTTTGGAATCTTCATATTATTCTTAGGAAGTGGAATAAGAAAACAGTGGGTGATATTTTTGAAAAATCCCTTATTTCTAAAGAAGAGGCTTTTGCTGCTCAATCTATAACTAACCTTTTTCCTTTGAATGAAGATAAGAGGATTCATGCTAAAGAACTCAGGTTGGAAGCAAATAAAACTGCTATTGTTGAAGAATCTTTTTTGAGACAAAATTCACAGGTACAATGGTTAAAGGAAGGTAATTCTAACTCAATTTTTTTCTACTCATATTTGAAGACCCATAGAACAAGGAATGCAATCAGATTCCTTATGGTTGATGATGTTCTGAATAATGATGTTGATGTTATTAAAACCAATGTCCACTCTTTCTATTCTGCACTGTTCTGTAACTCCAACCTTGTGGACGATGTGTGGAATGGTGAATGTTTTGGTTCTAAGCTAACTCAAGCAAAAAAGTCCTCTCTTATTTCTCATGTTATAAGGAAGGAGATTGATGATATTGTGAATGACCTTAACTGTGATAAGAGACCTGGTCCCAATGGATTTAATGGGATTTTCTTAAAAAAATCTTGCAACATTATCAGTGATGATGTGTTTGATGCAATTAGATAGTTCTTTCAAAATGGGGTTTTACTTAAAGAGGCAAACATGACCTTTACTACCTTGATTCCTAAGGGTAATGGTTTTACTTCCCTTTCCAATTGGCATCCTATTTCTTTATGCAATACTTTTTACAAGATCAAATCTAAGGTCCTTACTAATTGTTTGTAGCCCATTCTTCCCTCAATTATCAATGTTAATCAATGTGCATTCATCAAGGGTCAGAAAATTAACAATGTTATTCTTCTTACTAACAAAATTTTCAGTGTCTTTAAAAACTCTTTTGGTTCTTTTCTTTGTAGTCCAATTGATATGTCTAATGTGTATGACTCTATTTGCTGGAAGTTCTTTTTCTCTATTATGCACAAGATGGGTTTTCCCTCTCTTTGGATTAATGGGATTGAGGAGATTTTTTTATACAACTTCCTATCAGATTCTTGTCAATGGGGAGCCTACTAATTTCATTTGGCCTTCTAATGGTATATGGCAAGGGAACCCAATAACCCCTTATCTTTTTTTGATTTCCATGTATGGATTCTCAGAGATGATGAAGAGAAGAGCTGAAGATCTTTCTATTTGTCCTATTGTTGCTTCAAAGAACATGGGTTTATCTCACCTTATTTTTGCTGGTGGCCTCTTGGTCTTCTCTAAAGTTGATATTAATAGTGTGTTCAATATTTCTATTCTATTTGATGAGTTTAGTAAGAAATCTGGCATGTATATCAATTTATCTAAAAGTTCCATCTTTTGTGGCAAGAAATCTGATCCAAACCTGATTTCTAATCGCTTGGTATCAAGGAAGGTACTATGACCTCTTCGAAGTATCTTGGTCTTCCTATCTTTGTAGGGAAGTTGTCTAAGAAACACTGTGTTGGCCTTGTTGATAGAATTAAAAGAAGGTTGGAATCATGGAAATCTAATCTCCTATCTATTATTGGAAGAGTTGATTTGATCTAATCAACCCTTTCCTCGATGCATTTATACTGGTTATATTCTTTCCCTATTCCTGTTCTACCCTGGATGATATTGATAAAATCTCCAGGGATTTTTTATGGGGCCACTCAGACAATAAGAAGAATGTTCACCTTTTTAAATGGGATGAAGTCACTTTACCCAAGAATGAAGGAGGTTTAGGCTTGAGGAAAAGTAAAGAATTAGCAAAATCCTATTTGATTAAGAAAGCTTAGGATATATCTAGCAAAAAAAATTCAGTTTGGGTGAAATGGATCAATAAGAAATACATTAAAAAATTCCTTCTAGTCCATTTATGAATCTTCGAATTACTCATGGATGTTCAACAATCTCCTTAGAACTAGAGATTTACTATTGCCTTTCATTGAGTTTAACTTTGGTTTGGATTTGACTTTAAACTGTGGCAAGATCCCTTGTACAAGTCATTTTTTTTGGGGATATTATTGGTAAGGATATGATTATTCGTTTGGGATATCCTTCTAATTATCCTTTAAGTTCAATTATTTCCTATGGTGAGTGGAAGGTTTCTCCAAGCAGAAGTTCTCACATTCTTATTGACTATCTAGAACAAATTTTCCTATTCTTGGCCAAAATGATTTTATTTCTTTTCTGGGTCTGAAAGTCATTAACATCAAGATCATATGGAACAACATTAGGGTGAAAGGTGAGGTGGAAGAAGTTTTTGAGTGGATATGGAGTTGCAAGAGTCATTAATAACAAGTTTCCTACCTCTAACTACACTAGAAGGAGAGGTATTTGTATAGCTTCAGTGTGTTTTCTTTGCATGAGTGAATATGAGGATACCCACCATATTTGTTTTGCTTATTCCTTCTAAAAAATCTTTGGAATCTAGCTATTAAGAATCAGATCCTTGTTAAAAGACCTGCTAGCTGGAGTAACCTAGTAAGTATGAAGGAGAAGAATTCAAAGATTATGTGTGGCTTAATTCTCCATCACTGTTGGATTGAAAGAAACTTTTGAGTCCACTCAAATATGAATTCGTCTAGTGATGTTGTTTGGAAGGTTATTTGTAAAGACTTTGTTTGTCTTTCCTCTAGATGTTCATGATCCTAGATCCTCTCTAATGGCTTTTCCGAAGTTCTTCTTATTGTCTGAGCTTTTGATTTTGACCTTGGAGTATGTTTCTTCTAGAATGTGGAGGTTTTGTCTTATGGAGGTTCTTGATCCTTTTCTTTATTATGATGTATTACTTCTTCTATTCTAAGATGTGTTACCTTTGTATTCTTTCTGAAAATTTGAAGATGTTCCTTTAAGGAATGGTTATCTTATTTTAGAGATATGAAGTCTATACTCTGCTGGTTTTGATAAAGGGTTATGTTGCGGATCCTTGTAGATATAGCTGAAGATGTTATGAAGATTTTCTTAACCTGAGGTTGCTAGTTATGGATCTGGAGTTTTCTTGTGCTTTTCGGGATGTTACTTCTATTTGATATATGATGATGGCTTGATATGAAGTTTTACAATTTCCTGTTTCTTTGTTCTGATTCTTGTCAACTTTGGATATACCTTTGGAAGATCTGAATTTTTCTTTGCTGGACTGAGTTTCTTGTTGATCAGTTTTGGTTGGAGGCTTTGCATTTCTACTGGTTTTGGAAAGGCTTTTGTTCTTGGGTCCTTTCTATAGTATACTCTTCTAGGATCCACAGATAAGGGTTCTTTATGGGTTCATAGTGATTATTTTGCTCACTATGTCTGTATGTCTCTTATGGTTCCTTGTGACTAATAGCTGCATAGAACACCTTTACTCACTTTTTCGTATGGTCTTTCTCTTTGAGAAATGACATGTATTATAATTACCACCTTTTTACAAAATGGAAAAAAGCACCAAGAGTTTTTGGCAACCAAAAAAACCAAACAAAGAATATGTAAAATCCTATGGTGGGTAGTACATGAAAATTTCAAGGATGAAATTCATTCAAGGTGGGTAGAATCATAACATCCTAAAATTACAAATTAACTAAGATAATAATAATGACATTTACAAAATCCTATAAATTGAGATCAAGACATTTGTGTTCAGTTTTGGCAGCTTTCACCTAAATCTGATCCCACTTAAGTGTTAGTGGAACTCTAGCCGTGAAATTTGTATCTCTACCAACTTCTCATGCTAGAATGGTCCCAATTATGTTTTTGGTTGTTTGATACATTGATAATGAGGTTCCATCTAGTCTTAATTACTTTTGGAGTTATAAATACATAAGAGGATCTTTTATGAAATTTTGCCATTTTTGAGGTTCAAGATCTTTTATTTCAAGTGTATGTTTTGAAATTTCATGATGTTTATTGGCTTTGAAAAAAATGATCGATAAGGTCGTCGTATCAACTACGTTGTTGCAAGGGTCGACAAGGGTGTCGACCAGTACAAACATGTACCTTTCGATGAGCTGAGATAGTCGATTATCGACAGGAACTCAAAAGTAAAGATGTCGATCGGGGCGTCGACATAAAGCTTTTCGATCAAGACGTCGACAATCGAGTAAATGGAGAGGCAACACTTCTCTCAGATTAGAAGATAGTAAGTAAATTTCTAACCATGGGTTTGGTATTTATAGCTGCGGTTAAGGTCAGTGAAACTCAAGTCAGTGATCCAGATAGCAAATCTAGATCCGACAATCATGTTGTCAGTCGACAATGGTGTGGAATAGGTAAGTCAACATATGTAAATTCAAAAGAATGTCAATCGACACTAACTGAGGGTCGACAACTGTTAAAAAATGAGGGCTATCACTAGGTAGTCGATATCCGTCAAGCAGGTTGGTCGACAACACTGTCTACTGTGACAATAAATAAGGTAATTCAGAACCCTTCTAAGTAAAATTCGACAAGTCAGATCAGAATTTAGGTCGACAACTCACAGTAAAATGATTGTATTCTAATCATCATTTTAAAACCACCTTGATTTAGATCTGACAATCTCTATAAAGTTTTTGTATGAGAAGAAAAAAACAAAATCATCTGAAACTAATCTAAATGATAGAAAAGATAAATGCTTGGGTTGCCTCCCAAGTAGCTTTGTTTATAGTAATGTATCTTGATTTATTGAACATCTCATTCAGCTTCCGGGGCATCTAGTAGCTCCAAGTCTTCCCTTCTGGTGATGCCTTCATCTTTTTAGTACCTCTTTAGTCAGTGACCCTTAAGGGAAAATGTCCCTGATTTCTTGCGATGAATGTCCATCATTCTAGAGGGATAGGTGGTAATCACTGTGAATGGTCCAAACCAACAATAATTAAGTTTTCTTGGGAAGAGACGAAGATAAAAATTGAATAGCAGAACCTTGTCTCCTTATGTAATGTCCTTTCACCTGATATGAGAGTCATGCCAAATCTTAGTGGGCTCTTTGTATATTTTCATATTCTCATAGACATGTAGATGGAGTTCTTCTAACTCCTGTAGCTGTAAAAAGTGCTTCTCTTTGGCAAGTCCAACATCCATGTTTAGGGCTTTAATCACCCAATAGGCTTGGTGTTTCAGTTCTAATGGGATATGACAAGATTTACATTAGATTAGCCAATAAGGGGTGGTTCCTATGGGTTTCTTATAAGTAGTTTGATATGCCTAGAGAGAATCATCAAGTTTATACGACCAATCTTTTCTTGACTTGCTCACTGTCTTATCAAAAATTTGCTTGGTCTACCTATTGGAGACCTCTACTTAGTATGCAGTCTGAGAGTGATACAGAGTAGCTATCTTATGTCTTACTCCATATCACATCAAAGAGCCTCAAATTGTTTTCCAATGAAGTGCGATCCTCCATCACCGATTACCGTACGAGGAACTCCAAACCTAGGGAAAATGATTTTTTTGAACAAATGCATTATGGTCTTGGACAGATTGATGACAGTATAGACTCCACCCAGTTGGAGACGTAGTCACTGACCACCAGAATATATTTGTTTCCAAAATATGGTGTGAAAGGTCCCATGAAGTATATCCCCCAAACATCAAAGATCTCCACTTCGATCCATTCAGTAAGAGGCATCTCATTTTGTTTGCTAATGTTCCCAGTGCGCTGAGATGCATTGCATTGTTTAGTGAAAGTATCCACATCTTTAAATATAGTTGGCCAATAAAAAGTAGAGTTCAAGATTTTTGAAGTTATCTTAGAGCCAAGATGTCCCCCATAGGGGACCACATTACATTTTTCTAAGAGTGAATGAACTTCGTTGTGATCCACACAATGAAGATACACATTGTCTATGAACTTTTTGAAAGGAGGGGATCATCCCAATAATAGTTCTTGATGTCAAAAAAGAATTTCTTCTTTTGATTGTAGGTCATCCTAAGAGTTAACTGTTGGCATATAAGGTAATTACAAAAATTAGCATACCATGGAGTTACTTGATTAAGAAAATGAATAAGAAGTAGGGATTCATCTTGATAGGATTCGTTGATAGGAAGCGAATTGTTTTCTTCCACCTTTATTTGATAGAGGTGATCAACAATGACATTCTCTAATCCCTTTTTGTCAACAATCTCATGACCAAATTCTTGGAAAAGGAGGGTCCACCTGAGGAGGCATGGTTTGGTATCTTTCTTCATCATAAGATACTTAATTCTACATAATTAGTATAGATTGTCACCTTCCCACCCAACAGATAGGATCTAAATTTGTCGAAGGCGTACACGATGGCTAACATATGTTTTAGTGGTTATGTAATTAATTTGATCCCCATCATGAGTTTTGCTAGTGTAGTAGATAACATGATGTTTCTTATCCTTCTTTTCTCCCAGAATAGCCCCAACTACATAATCACTAGTGGTGAAGGCATCTTTGAGGGTATTGATAAAATGACGATAATACCTTGCATGTCCCAGAAAACTACAAATAGAAGAGATTGAAGAGGGATACAGAAGTTTAGAGATAGACTCTATTTTAGTTTTATCTACTTCTATACCAGCTTCTAACACCTTATATCCCATAACTATTCCTTCTCGTACCATAAAGAGGCACTTCTCCCAGTTGATGACTAGCTATTTTTCTTCACATCTTTGGAGGACTAAGGATAAATTCTTTAAACATTCTTCAAATGATGACTGATACATAGAGAAGTTGTCCATGAAGACTTCCATGACTTCTTCTATTCGATCAGAAAATGTAGTTGACATGAACATTTGAAAGGTGGCAGGGGCGTTGCATAGGCCAAATGGCATATATCGAAAAGTATATGTCCCATTTTTTTTTGAAAATAGCTCAATATCATTAAAAGTAAGCCATACAACATCTACAAGAAAGACATCTCTCATCAAGTAACCAAGCAACAACTCCTCTTACAGAAAGACATAGCACAAGGCTCAGATTGGGATGCAATAGGTACATTTCAGCACTGTCCACCTCTTATAGTGGCTATCTAAAATAGCTATCTGGGATGGAATTCATCAATCTACAAGAGCCTATGAGTACATTGGGAGAGAAGTTTGCATATCCACTTGTAGAGATTACCATCATGAAGACAGTGAATGATCACATGAAAAAGTGCTCAACTACAAAGTAACAACACAAACACAACACCACACAAAACTGGACTAGAAACACAACTACCAGCTAAGAAAACAAAAATAAATACAAGTCGACCAAGGAGCCACCCAGCAACACAACGTTCACACAGGAAAAAAGTCGAGCACTAAGGGTGTACCGACTAGGAGACCCGAGAAGGAGGCCAAACCCCAGCGATGTAGATACAGAGGAAGGATGGTTCATGCGGATACACCGTTGAGGAGTAGAGGGTGCCGGGAACCCCACCACCACTCCTGACCACCACTGCGAGTAGGGAGCAGAAGACCCACACGAAGCACAAACCCATCTTACTCCTCCTCTGCCTGAAGCACCAAGGGGTTCCCGAGCTCACTATCCACCCAAGAAAGAACCCGAGGCATGACCAACAGACGACCACCATAGATAGACTCAAACAGAAAAAGAGACTAGGAAGAAAATAGAGAAAGAAAGAGGACAAACCCGCCTCCACTGGATTTGACGACCAGAGACCTCCAAATAGCTACCTGACTTAGCCCCTAGGTAGATCTAAGAAGAAAAAGCCAAAGAGAAAAGCGCAACACCCCCCACAATCCACACACTGCCGCAAAAGGCCTGGCCACGACCAGGAGGCATGGCAGCCACCAAGGGAGGAAGAGAGGAGAAGCTCGGAGAAGCACCTTCAAATAGACCCAGAACTGAGAGGCAAGTCGAGGAAGATTCCCGGGGGGAGACGGTGGTGGCTTCAGACTAACGCCAGATCCCCTCCCCCAGGCTAGAGTGTCGTGTGTGGAGGGAACCCTAGATCGCCACCGTGATCTCTAGATCTCTCTCCGTCATCTAATTTTGTTTAGTATATGTCCCATATAAATAAGTGAATGTGGTTTTTTCTTGATCTTCTGGGTGAATGGAAATATGATAAAACCCAAAATAACCATCTAGATAATAGAAGTGAGAATCATGCTCCAACCTCTCTAGAACTTTATCAATGAAAGGAAGAGGGAAATGATCCTTTTGTGTTGCTGCATTCAATAGTCTGTAGTCAATGCACATACGCCAACCGGTTATAGTGTGAGTGACTAATTCCTTTCCTTCACTATATCTTACTACTGGCATCTCACCCTTCTTGGGGACCACATGAAATGGACTTACCTAGTTGCTATCACTAATAACATAGATAATACCAACATCTATTAGTTTGATGACTTCTTTGGGTATGACTTCTCACATGTTGTCATTCAATTTTCTTTGACCTTGGACTTGTGACTTCACATCGTTGTCGAGGTTGATTCCATGCATGCACACTGTTGGGATGAGATCTTTGATATCATCTATACAATACCTGAGAGCCTTCTTTTGGGTTTTTTAGTTCAGATAATAGTTTGTCTTTTGATTGGAAGGTAGTTATGCATTAATGATCACCAGATTTCTCTTCTCTTCATCAAGGAATTCATAATTTAGACCTTTGGGAAGGGGTTTGATCTCTATAAGAAGTTTTGGAACCGAGTCCTCTTTTGGTTCATGCTGAATAGAAGCATATTTTACTATTTTAGTCACTCCGTAAAATTCTTCTTCTTCATCTGGTTTCCAGGTGTGCTAGGAATTCTTCGACATCAGGATCGTCAATTTATGAAGTAGGGTTGTTTAAAGCTCACATCAGGGGGTCGACTATAGCATTGTGCTCTGCTATTTTTGCAAATAACTGATTGCTACAATCCACAAAGTAGCATGTTTCTACTAAAGAGGCCCCCCTCATATGATCGAGTATGTAGAAATCAATAGATTCGTTCCCAACTCTTATCATGATTAACCCATCAACAACATCAATCAACACTCGTGATGTAGAAAGGAAGGGTCATCCAAACATCATTGGACATGTGGAATCTTCCACTACGTCAATGATGACAACGTAAGAAGGAATGAAGAAATTCCCTATCCTAATTGGTACATCCTCCACCACTCCAACTGGTTTAGTATATGAATTATCTACTAATTGAATTCTCATATTGGACTTAATAATATCAGTGAGGCCCAACTTGTCTTCCAAACTATAGGGCATGAGAGTGATGATGACCCCTAGATCTACAAGACCATATCTGGTTAATCTATCCCCAACGAGTAATGGAATACTAAAGGAACCAAGATCTTTTTGTTTCATCAACATATTTGATTGACAAAAGGCAGATGTTGTTTTCATACGACATACCGTCTTGAACTTACCCCTCTCTCTTCTTTGTGATGAGATCCTTCAGGAACTTGGTGTACGTAGGCATCTCATCTATGACGTCAAAGAGGGGAATATCAAGATGAATTTTCTTAATGGTTTCAAGGAACTTGGTGTATCTCTTCTCAAGTTCTACCTTGATGATGTGATGCAGATAGGGGACTCCAGTGAGAGTTTTTGGTTGCCTTCAACAACAGAACGGATCATGTGGCCTCCTTTGGCTTATTGTACTTAGGGACTTTCGCTGGGTTGTTGATGACTCTTTCAATGATCAGTACTTTAGGTCGTGGAATAGAAGTGGAACTTCTAGAGAGAGGTGTTGCCATTCTTGCTGATTCATTCTTGGGATTTTGTTCGGTGTTAGATGGAAATTGTCCTATTGATCTTCCAATTGATGCATCAATAGAAGCTAGTTGCTGATCGATCATCCTATTATGGGTTTGAAGATCACTTATTTGAGTATTCATGGTGCTCATCTGTGTCTTCATGTTTGCTAATATGATGTTATTACTCATAAGACATTCTCCCATCTTATCTGTTAAAGATTCCAGACTGGATATAAACTTTTGATGTTGTTAAAAGAGACTCCCCCTTTTCCCATTGAAAGTTCCCTGATGTTGTGGATGAGGTTTATTTTGTTGAAACCAGGGTGGGGTTCCTCTAGAGATGGCTTTCCCCCTGCCCATTGCTTGAGAATATTGATTCAGTTGAAATGAGTTTTCCTCTACAGAGGTGTTGCCATAGGAGAATCCTGGATGATCAGGTCATTTGTAATTCACATAGGACACATCTTCTACTTCATGAGTGTAAATATAGTGATCAATGCCATGATCTCCTTCTCCACAAGTGACACACTTTATGGACACCTCAGTAAAGTGTCTGGAATTGACTTCCTTCAGATTATTGACATCATATGCCATCTTGTCAAGTTTGTTGTTTAATTTCTCCAGTAGCTTAGAATCTAGAGAATCACTAACAACAAACAAAGTTGTTGTAGCACCCCTATCAAAATTGCGGTCTGCTTGGAGAGTTGCCATGTTATTTATTATCTCTTTGGAGGTTGTAGCATCATGTTTCATGAAATTGCTGCCCGCTGTAGCACTTAAGGATGTTCTCTCGGTGGAGGTAAGGCTTTCATAGAAAGTAGTGACAATAAACCCATCATCATAGCCATGATGTATATAGTCTCGCAAGTATTCTTGATATCTCTCCCATGCATCATGCAGATTTTCAGTAGCTTTTTGCCTAAAATCGGTAATTTTAAGTTTACATGTAACTGTCTTCTCAAGTAGATAGAACTTGTTCACAAAGGCTTCAGACAATTGTTGGCACAAAGTAATGCCCTTTTGAGATAGATACCATTGTGAGGCTTTGTTCTTAAAGGAGAAATAGAAACCTTTCATGTAGATGATGTCTTACGATACTTTGTTCATCTTGATAGTATTACAGAGGTTTTTGAAGGCATCTATATGATGATAGGGGTTTTTATCAATAGAATTTCCCCCAAACATTTGATTTTGAATCATGTTGATGAACTAGTCTTCAACTCAAAGTTTGTTTTTGGTATGTGAAGGAGAAATATAGGATCCTGATCATCATTGACACCACCTATGACCAATGAACACAAAGAGGGATTTTCTTCAGGGACATCTACGTCAGGGGGACCTTGTGCCGCCATTGGATTGTTGAGGAGAATATATACCTCTGGATATTCAATGAGGAACTCCAGGATTGGTAAGAAATGATAGTAAGCTACATATTAGTGAAATATCAAATGAATTAGAGTCTAAGATTGTAAACGTAACCAAAATTCTAGTAGATAGGTAGTAAAAAGTATATGTTAATAAACTTTTTGCAAAATTTAGAAGCAATGAATCGTGCTAAGTAGATCACATGTTCTTAAAGATTATCTATTGCCTTGTCACCGACAATGGTGCCAAAAGTTGATTGCTCTTTTTCGTGGGTCAAAAGTGTAAACACGATTGTCCAGTCAAAGATATCGAACTATAAATTTATACCCAACTAGAAGAGATGTCTGCAACTCAATACAGAGTCTTTGTAGTAGTGAGGGGTCAAATATAGGGACAAGGAGAACAACAAATAAGAACTGGAGATCTTGGCTTAATTTAGTCTAACTGAATAAGTGAATTTGATGGTGTTTTGGTTAAGGAACTATTTAATATAATTCGAGTAGTAATTATAAGTTAGAGAAAACCAAAAGAAAGTAATAAATGTGAACCATGAAACTATGATAAAAAGGGACTTGGATTAGGATGACAATCAAGCTAGCCACAACCATGTAAACCTTCACTCCTATTTTATACATGTTCTCTACTCATTTTTCGAATAGACATAAGAAATTATTTGTTGCTTTCTTCTCTTCAGATCCAGACAAATTTCTATCTAACGGGGTTATCTCTCTCGAGGTAATGATCAAAAGATCAAGGAAAAACCGTGTGACTTTTATTATAGTAACTCCTCACTCTCGTGTATTGTTACTATCCTATACTCCAGATCTTGTCAAAGCTATTCTATCGAACAATATTCATAGCAAACTTCAAAAGAGGGTCAATTGACGTAGTAAAATAAGAGCATAGGAACAAAACTTTAAAGAACATATGCCATAAAATAGAAAGATGAACAACTACATAGTTGGGAGGGCCTGAAGGTTACTCCCAACCCAAGTTATGGGGTTTAGCCACTTATAGTTAAAGAAATGAAAAGATTACACCCAAAATAAGTCATGATAAAGAAAGGGGAAGGAGGAGATCGATACAAGGGTAGATCAAATGATCAATCTACCAACCTTTTTGGTTGATATCCTGACGGTTGACAGTAGTGTCGATAGGCTTCCTCCTCTTTTCTAATCTTGGATTGAAAAAAGAAGGTCTTTCGGATCATAGGTGATGACAAATGGATCTATCAAGGAGTAAGGTCGACATGCTGGATTGATAGATCTAGGTAGGTCGACAGTTCTTTTCCTTTGAATCTAGAATTGGAGAAAACTCGACGGCTGCCTCTCGTTGCTTTAACTCCAAGGATTCAAGATGTCTTGAGGTGATGCCCTAGGGGTCTGTTGAGCTGACTTGTCCACATGGCATCGATGCAAATGTCGACAAGGACGTCAACATGAGACTTATTCAAAAAATATTTGTCGATCGATAGGTATGTCGATCTCTTCTTGTCATCGACAAAGTTCTTCTTTATAGGGAATCTACCGATGTGATGATGTCGACCGTGAATGTTGATTGCTTTATCATGGTGACCCCGAAAGTTGTCTTCATGCATCACAACAATCGATGGGGGTATCGAATATCCTCTATTCAATAGGTGTGTCGAGGATTAGCTCGATAGATTTGGACCGACAAGAATCAATCAGTGTCGATGGGATGGACTGTCGATGTCTAATCAATAGAAATGAAACTTGCTCTTTTCCCAACATTCATTACTCCGACTAATGGCTGTCGAGGTTCTTCAATCTGACAAGTTGGTGCTCAATGAGTTTGTCGAGCTTGATTCGGTTGGTCTTTTTGTCGAACACTTTGTGACAACTTATCTTGTCGACCGGTTGGTTGATTGTTTGAAACAAGGTCTTTCAAACTTCATCAATTTCACAGTATTTGCACCCGATTCCTTGAAATATCAACACAAGATTAGAGTTTTATCATTTAAGTGAACTAGAGTAAAAATGGGTAAAAACTAAACATCTAAACATTATTTCTCTTGATCTTTATCATGTAAAAGGCTATTAAAAGTGTATCAAACCTAATATTATCAGATGTTAATTAATAAGGTTAAGTAATTTAAGATGTTACAAATGGTGTAAGTATGTAGAGGTTGTATATGTTGAGGATTCATGAAAAAATCAAATTATTTTATAGAGGATGGCATGTTGTTTTTGACAGCGAAAGAATCCTAACATGTATAAGAAAACATATAAAGTCTTTTAGGGTATCGTAGAGTTTTTGGACATGGTGGTAATATATGCATCATGTTTGATTTCAGGAAAGATAAGGTGTGACTGAGACTTTACAGTATCACATGGTTTCTACAACCCTAGGAGATCTGTAAGGTGTTTCTCCAGTATTAGGTAAGTGGATTCATGCACTCTGAGTTGACAAATATGGGTTAAGGGTTTTTATTAGAATATGATTATGAGAATCAATTATATGATATCAAATATATAGTTCTAATGAATGTTCTAAAGAAAGTAGATTATGAATCAGATTTTAGTTTTTCAGAAATGTTCTTGTGATAATGACATGTACATCCTTTTTAACTAAGATTTAATGTTTCACGTTGTTATGATCAAGAATAATGTTAAGAATAAGATAGTTGATTATTGTTATACGTCAAGTTCATGAGAGTAATGTTATAGATTCAAGCTCTTGAGAGCAATGCTATTTATCAAGCTCATGAGAGAAATGTTGTAGATTCAAGCTCTTGAGAGCAATGCTATTTAACAAGATCATGAGAGCAATGTATTTTGTCAAGCTCCTGAGAGCAATGACTACAGATTCAAGCTCCTTAGATCAATGTTATATATTAAGATCCTAAGAGCAAGGTTATGGAAGAAAGACAATATAGTCAACTCAAGGTAGTAATGTCAATGATAAAGAGTAATATAGACAAAGATAGATGGCTAGAAAAGTATTCAATGTTTATAATGTTTAATTCATTTTTTCTCAAAAGTATAGTTCATTTTCAATTTGTATAATGTTGCTCAGTGCCACTTACTATAACACATTTCCATTTTACATTGCATTGCTTGGGGCGTGATGCCCGCAGATGAGGAGCAAATAAGGACTAAAGAAGTGCAAGCTAAGGATTAGAAAACCTCAAGTCAAGACTGGTGGGTTTCCATCTACCTAGATGATTTGATTATTTGATTAGAGTTTCCTTCATGTTATAAGTCATGTTTAGATGTTAGATGATATCTTCAAGATCTCAAATGTACTAGTTTTGCTTTTGAACAATGTATGAATCCATACTTCCAATAAATGCATGGTGTTTCATTTATCTTGTTGGAATGTATATCATGTTTTGTAATGTTCCTCCAAGACAAGCGACCCATGTTATGGACAACATAGGGTTTGCTTCTACTATCATGTATGTAATTGGAGGGGTGTTACAACTTTATTTTCACTATGGTTTGGTTACTATGATTATTAACACAAATTAAGCATACAAAACAAACATTATAGCAACACAAATTAGCACTTGAGAAATATGATCTCCATTGTTTCTAATGAATGATATTATAACATAGAAAATGGGAATGTCTTAAACTATTGTCACCAAATCATTGAAGATAATTTCAAATTTCTAGGTATTGCACACTAAATATGTTAAAACTATCTAAAATTAGTAATTGTTTGTATATATTGATAATTATCAATTATATTTATATATATGTATATTTTTATGAAAAATGCAAGTATAAATAATTTATCATATGTTAATATGATAGTTATATTTACCAGGTTTCTATGTATCTGTAGGATGTTTTGATAATATTGTATGTGCGAGAAGATATCATGTGAAAAGATAATTGCACTACCAGTACAACCCCGTGATCAATGGTACCACCACCTGAAAGATCATGTTTCTAGAGAAGAGGATGGATGAACTCTCTTTACACAGGAGAAAATTCTCCATGGAGCAGTTTGGGAGGGATAACCGAAAGCACATAGTTTAGGTTTGGCAAAACATGAGCATGAATGTTGATAGTTGATGTTTGAAAAAATGTGTTTAATTAGAATAACAATAGGATTATTTATAGCCCTCTCAAGCCCCCTTGTCCTATTCCCAATAAGACATGATCACTCTATTACACAAAATGAAAAACAAATATTCTTAGGAATGTACTAATTAATAAATTAATAATTAATTATGTAGTTGTATCCTAGTGCAAAAAGAAGACTGAAGACAATTCCCAGGAAAGAAGTGGCGTAGCACGCATGTGTGTGCATGTGTGTTGTGGTTACCATACCCACTAAGGATGTGAGCATACTCTCCCCTAGAGACCTTTGGACACTAGTCTCACATGTGACTCTATATATAAGAACCACAAAGTTCTAAGAGTGAGTAATGTGGGACTAAAGATCTTCCCATTTGTATAAGATACAAACTAGATTTCCTCTATTTTCTAGATGCACTACATTAGACTTAACCCATACTAAATAAATGGCTAGCATCCATTAATATCTAACAGTCCTCCACAAAGTCCAATGTGCAGTGTACCCTACAACTCATTCCTCCATACTATGATTTTAAAAGATATCTTTCAGTTTGAATCTACCTAAATTATTCAACTTTGACCCCCACAGGAACTAGGTGAATAAAAGTCTTGAACCTGAAACTTGGGAGCAAGTGTATAGGTTTATAACAACACAATAAAGACATGGCAGAAAACAAATATGTTGCATTAAGGTGACGCATCCAAAAGCAAATCATGATTGATATCAGGGAACAATCCAATCCTCCTGTTGCGGCCTACACAATATCAATCATTTAGTTGAAGTCTCCAAGAATGTATTGCTAACATCCTTTCCTAAGACTTGACCCCATTCAAAGACTAATCTCTTACTAACTTGCAGTCATGACACTGACAAGTTTTCCATGGGGATAGACACACAGATGCTAGAAGTATCAAGGAAATTATATATTATCATCTAATTCATCTTAACAACTTGTTATTACCACATTGAGCCCAATTTATGGGATCTATTATCTATTGGGTTAGGTTGCTGCTGCCTTCGAATAATAAGGGGTTTTAGTTCCATTCTCAACCTAGATTTTTCCACTAAAGAAAGGCTAAGACCTTTAGTGAAAGGATTAATTATATTATCTTTGGTACCAACCTAGTCCACAGTTATGACCCCATTAGACACTAATTCCCCTATAGACTTGAGTCTGAATTGAATGCGTCTATGCTATTTTTTATTGTACCTGGAATTCTTTGTCTTAT
Organism: Alisma plantago-aquatica; assembly: GCA_963693085.1. Lineage (NCBI taxonomy): Eukaryota > Viridiplantae > Streptophyta > Magnoliopsida > Alismatales > Alismataceae > Alisma > Alisma plantago-aquatica. Next base: position 267,388,618 of record OY856410.1, read on the forward strand.
CTATGGATGTACTGCTATCACAATGAACTAAAATTGAGGAAGCAACTTCTTTACCATAGGTAAACTGGACATCAGTTCATGCAGCCATTCGACTTCCTACCCAGTTTCATCTAAGGAACACAACTCAACCTCAAATGTAGACTGAGACAATATGATATATTTCTTAGACATCTAGGAAACCACACCTCTTCCCAATAGGAATACATATCCAGAGATACCATTACTCCCAGAGTTCATGCCAATCCAATTTGCATCACTATATCTTTTGACTCTAGAAGGATATTTTTCATAACACAACCCAAGGGAACAAGTTCCCTTGATATTCCTCAAAAATCTGTCAAGCACTTCTCAATGGGTCTTGTCAGGACAACTGATGTATCTACTTAACTTGTTCATGACAACACAATGTATGAACGTTTGTAGTTGATAAGATACATCAAAATTCTAATAATTTGAGAATATCTCAATTGAGACACTGGAATCCCAATATCATTCTTTAGCAAGGACTTGGTTGAATCACATGGAGTCTTAGCATGTTTACGTGATGTGTACTCAAACCTCTTTAGTATATTCTTAACATAGTGAGACTGAGAGAGAGTTATCCATCACTAGACCTTATGACTTCAAGCCCTAAAATCACAACATCGATACCCATATCCTTCATCTCAAACTTTCCACACAAGAATGACTTTGACTCATTTTAATACTTTCATATCGGAACCAAAAAGTAGGGTATCATCTACATATAGGTATAATAGAAAGAATCCATCATTGAAGATTTTACATTAAACACATTTATCAAAATTATTTGAAACAAAGTCAAATAATCATAACATAGAATCAAACTTCTCATGCCATTACTTAGAGGCTTATTTCAAACCATATAATGACTTAACAAGCTTACACACTTTGGGTTTGTTATCATGACCCATGAATCCCTCAAGTTGTTCCATATATTTCTCCTCTTGAAGATCACCATGTAAGAACTTAGTTTTCACATCTATCTAATGGATAGAGATATTATAAATGGAAACAAATGCTATAAGCACTTAGATTATGGTCATACATCAAATAGAAGAACATGTATCAAAATAATCTATTACTTTCCTTTATTTGTAACACTTATCAACAAATCTCTCTTTATACTTATTTCTTGTCCCGTCTACATTAATTTTCTTCTTAAACATCTACTTGCATCTGAATACAAAACAATTAGGAGGCAAATCTACTAATTCCTAAGTTCCATTTGAGAGAAATGATTGAATTTCATTGTTAATAGAATCTTTCCAAAACTTAGCTTCTAGAGAATCCATAGCTTGTTTGAAAGGTACATGATTGTCCTCAATATTGTAAGTGAGAAACTCAGTTCTAAAATCCTTGGACATCCTAGGTCGTTTACCTCTCCTTGATTCAAAAATTTCTTCAAAATCATCAGATTTAGAAATAATTTGTTGTGAGTCACCCATTGACATGAGTTTACTGTGCGTAAAATGCAAGTGCACGTGCCAAAGTAATATAGGCCTTTGTGAGGCTCGAGTCCAACTCAGGGAATGGGTTTTTGGTAGACTACTACTAACTATTCACAATCAGCTAGACCGATTAAAATGGTTTGGGAGTTGATTGAAAAAGAAAAGAAAAGTAAAAGAAAGCAAAAAAATCAATTAAATGGTTGGTTTAATCAATTAAAGATGGAATCTTTAGGATTGCGATTTCATCGCAGGTTCTCATTGTACTCATTCCTACAAAATTATCCTAATTCGTCTCCTATTCCGGGTAGTGGCCTGTAGTCCAAATTGTTCGCTGTCGTGATACAATTCACTACCTAAATCTAGGTCGGTTCCACAGTAGTAGTAACCTATACCCTAAATTAGGTGCATAAAGATCACACTTTGGGTTTCCACCATTAACTGTACATCACCTTGTTCAAAGGATTTATTAGTTAATGTGATATCCATCTCTTTTCAACCATTAATTCTTCTTTCAAAGTAATTAAAGGTATTAGATTATCATTAGGGTGATCAATCATAATGATATAATTGAGAAAATGACATCATGCCATGGATTTAAGAGACAAATTATGATAAACTATGTAAAAAGTATCATACAACGATTACTCGGGCTACTCCCGGTCCTAAAGATAAAGGGGATTATCCCCCCATGTTCATCTCAACGAAAAACATGATGAGAGAAAGGGAAAACATAGGGAAACGTGAATAGATGTGATGTAAACCCCTGAATGGAGGAGATCCGGGCATTCCTTGGCGTGGGGTGAACATTCTACAGCCTTCCGGCGGTGGAAAATGTCTTCTGCAGCTGTCAGAACGATCGAGGCGTAGCTCTCGGCTCCATTCTTCTCTCCTCTCCTTCTTGAGACTTGTCTGGTGGCTAATGATGTGATAGCTTGATTAGGGCCACCTTAATTAGGTATATGCACCACTTTAGGTCGCTCAAAAATCACCACCGTCTGATTAGACACGTTCTTTAGCAAAACCTAATTTGAGAGCGTCGATACCATCGACGCGGGTCGATGGTATCGACCTGCATAAGGCACTGGCACTTACGTGATTCTTTGGGGTTCTCTCTGATGTTGCCTCGATACCATCGACTGTGTGTCAATGGTATCGACGTCTTAGGCGTCACTTTTCTATAGAAAACAACACTGAAGCTAAGTTTGCTGAGGCGAGGTCGATAGTATCGACTTTGGGTCGATAGTATCGACACCTAGAAATCTGGCTCACTGACGCTCTCTCGATACCATCGATAGTCCCATCGATGGTATCGACTTCTGGTTTCTCTTCTCTGGCAATACACTATGACCAGGTTGATGGTATCGACCATCCGTCGATGGTATCGACGTATTTAGATATCCAAATTGCCTGAAATGAAGAGAAGAACACCAATCAAATCCCACAAATATGATTTTTTATACAGAATAAAAGGAAACAAGGTAAATTTGATACAAAATGAGATTATAGACTAAAGGTAGTGAATCATGCAATATTAATCACAAATATGATCAAATACACATAAAACATATGCAAAACCAATCTATAAAAATGACTCAAAACCCCTGTATCAAACTCCCCTAAGCTTGAACATTGCTCGTCCTCGAGCACAAAACTGTAGACTAGAATTGCGAGAGTCAACTAAAGAACATATTAGCATAAAAGACAACTCAATATGACTCCCACCTATCATGCACATGCCGGCCCTCACTGACCACAAAACGATAACTACCCTAAAGGTGACAATGATCTTCCATAAGAAATGTTCACCCCAAGATCATCAAACACTACCAAATAAAGCAGTGATATAATGAATTGCTCCGGTTCAGACTTAGTGCATCTTGTGATCTCCTATCTACGTTGCTCAAGTCCTAACTACCATCTAAATGGAAGCAAATCTCCTAGTATACAATAATGAGGAGATAGTCATGGGTGGCCTACCATTTTGAGAAATAGGTGGATGAAATGGGTGACTGTGGAAGAAAGAGAAGCACCAAATAGTTTTATCATGCAAAATCAACAAAATGACCTAAATGATGCATGCACGTATGAAAATGACCTAATGCCTAAATTTTAGGTAGAATGGTGCATGCACTATCATTCTGTCTCAAGATGAGATGGAATGACTACTAAAACTACATTATGTGCTTATTCCTCTTTTTTTTTCTTTATGCATACATACAGGTGAAACAAGTTCTTTTCTCCCTCTTTTTTTCACTTACATTTCTTCTCTGTTTTTTTCCAGCCCTCATTTTTCAATTGAATAGAAAAACATTCACCATATATTTTTAATTTTTTTTGGGGCTTATTTCCACTTAGCTAACATCATTGATGCCTTACAAATTACTTTTCAGAGGGTATAGAACAATTTTCCTATTTTTCTTATTTTCCAGAAGAAATAAGGCACAAAAGTCCTATATGCTCTAGAGTATGCAAAATGCAACTATAATGACATGCACTTGAGAATGTGTGAATTCATAGATGCAAAATCTAGCTACAATGAAATCCTATCTACACGTCATGCAATCAAGAGATGAAAAACTATAAGTGCTTCCAGTTCTTATGGTGGATATTGAATGAAATGAAATGGATATATCACAAGACTAATGTTCAAAACCATTGGAATAGATTATATTTCCCTCTTTACTAACCTGTGTAACAATAAATCAAAGGGTTTCTCTATCTCACTTTCAATTAAGGTCCCATTACCGTTTGGTCAGTTTAGGCTCAACATCCATGTTCATCTACATTTCTTGAATCATAAGGATGTACAATTATGATCTTATGTTTTAAAGTTGACAAACTCAATTATTTTCATAGGTTAAGTGCTCAATTTCAAACAAATTCAACTTGCAAATTCTTTGAAAAATTTTCAATTATGCTCTGATTTCAGATAATGGTACCCATAACTCCCATGTGAAAAACATTGAGATGCCACATTAACATTAGACATCCACGGATACACTAGACAACATGTGGATCCTAAAAACTAAGAAAATTGCTAAAATAAAGGAAAATGAAATAAAAAGATAGAAACTGTTCCATCTCCCCCCAAGCTTGAATTCGACTATGGCCTCATAGTCAAAAACAATCTCAGCAGGTGGAACAGTGATACTGTTTACTGATCTGGTGGTGGGTACTGTGGGGTGGTGGGATCCCAAGATGGATATTTCCCCTGGAAATGTGGATCATATGGGGGCATCAGTGGTGGCTGTTGGTAGCCCCCGATGTAACCTTGACTCCAGTAATGATCATAAAATGGCTGTTGCTATTGCTCAATCCTCCCAAACCGGTCATAGACCTGCTGTTGATTGGCGAACATCCGACGTCCATTCTCAAAGATGGCTCGTTGATTCACATATAATTGATTTGTGGTATCCTGGAGATCGGCGAAGGAGGCAGTGTGATGCTGCTGTGTCTCCTGGATGCTCTAGAGCATGTTGTACATTCCCTGCATCGAATAGATGTCCTCTCCTTCCTGAGAGAGATGTAGTGGCGGAGGCTGTGAAGATGATGATGCACCCGGGTAGAAGCGTGGCCACTTCCTCGGTGCCACTCGTGCCCAAAGAGGAGTGAAAGTCTCCTCTTCCTCCTCATTCTCATCGCTGTTGTCATTGTTACCTGCGTCTTCTTCACTTACTGAATCGTCGATTGCAATAATGGGCCACCTGAAGTGCTGGGCCCCTTGGATGTTGAAGACATGGTCTGGGAGTTCACACTCCTGATACTCCTTATTGACGTGGCAATGCGCATAGACTACACCGTCATGAAATGTCATAAGGTTGGTGCGGTGAAAATGAGCAAGATTCACCATATTTTTGCTAACCAGTGGAGGAAGTGATGACAGGTCTAGCCCAAGGTAAAGGGCTAGTGGCGTGATAAGTCCCCCAAAATGAATAAGGGCTCTTCTAGTACTCCTTTTCACGGTCATCACGTGCGTCAAGAAAAACACACCCCAGTTTAACTGTTCCCTCTTTAGCAGCTTGTAGAGGAAAATCCGTCTCCTAGAATTTGCTCAAAGAAAGCTCGGCTCGAGCAAAGAAGGTGATGCAAAGCATACGGTGTAAAACCCGCACGAATGGGTGCTCGAAGTCGGCCATCACTGCATTGTGATAGCTAATAGATTTCCCCGCCGGAGTGGTTACCAGCGCCGCAAACATCACATCATAATCGGTCCGATTATTCGACTGTCAGTACTACTCAGGTGAGTGCCACCAGTTGTAGATCGAGTTGAATTGGTCGAGCATAAGATTATAGTTGCAGTTGAACAAACGGAAGGAAATGTGACCTTTGATCCACTCGCGGTCAGTGGCGATAAGGTCATTGGGCACAACACAGATGTCGAGGGAGGCCATGAACTCCGCCACGATCTCCTTATAAGTCGACCATTCGCCAAAGAAAGAATGACCCTCAACGTGGTAAGGAATTTCTTCCTCCCATGTTGATGCCCTCCTCCCAACTCGGCCAAGGAGGACATGGTTGAGGCTGTCCTCAAAGACAAGGTCTCGGATCATAGCTCGATCAACATATCGGGTAGGCTCTATTGGACGCTTCATCAACTCGTCAAAGATTTTCTTCACGTCCGCCGAGGGGTGGGCTATCCTCGGATGGGGAATAGAGCCCGTCGGTGGTGGCACGAACGTGTCAATCTCCATGGGAGCATCCCGCAAAGAAGAAACTCCTATTGTCCTCACCATTGTGAATAGAAAAAGATAACGAAGAAGAGCTCGGTGAAGGTCGGAGAAGATGATCCCCACAGTCGATGAAGAGTTCGGAGAAGATTGCTCACTTGCTATATGCTCGGTGAAGACCTCCGGTTGCTCACAAGTGCTCAAGTGCAAGTAGGAAAGGGGAAGGTCTGAAGGTGTGAAGAGAAAATGAACTCAACCCCTCCTTTTATAGCTGAGATCGCCGCCACTGTTGACTCGTCGATACCATCGACGAGGTGTCGATGGTATCGACACCTGTAGCACAATCTGAGTATTCACTGCTATCGACGGTCGTCGATGGCTGGATGTGGGGGCCCAGATCGATGACACGTTAATACTATCGACATGTGTCGATGGTATCGACCCATCCCATGGATCAACCTCTTGATTTGGTGGGCTCCGTTGATATCTTCTCATGAATCGGTGACGTGTCACGTTGATACCATCGATAGGTGGTCGATGGTATCGACCCTTTCTGTTTCAATTACCCTTGTGAGGCCCGGGCGCCGCTTCCACACTACTTCTGTGTCGATACCATCGACAGGGATGTCGACGGTATCGACTTTACTAAGATGGATTTCTTTGAAAATCATCAGGGATCTTGCAAGCATCGACTTCTTGGTCGATACTATCGACCCAACACTCTTTTTTTTCTTCTGATGTCGCTTATGGTAGGTCGATACCATCAACGAACTCAGAAAATTTTTCTGTAGCCTCTTACCTACACCCACATCGCTACCATTGACAATGTGGTCGATGGTATCGACTTTTAAACAATACTGCACACTGAGCAAACTTATTAGGAGTATCATTTTTACACTAAAAATGAAATTAATCAAAACTAACTTGAAAACACGAAAGAAAATAAAGCAATTAGAAAAATGTAAACTTCCGATGGTTGGGTTGCCTCCCAACAAGCGCCCTACTTTCACGTCTTAGGCTAGACGCAATCAAGCTCATCATTCTTCCTTAAGTGCCATGAGTTTAACCTCATGCACCTTTCTTGTGTAACCCTCCCCATAGTAGAGCTTCAATCTTTGACCATTCACTAAGAACATTAGCTCTCCATCTCTCAACATAATAACACCATGTGGTCGGACATCTTCCACCATAAAAGGTCCACTCCATCGAGATTTCAGTTTCCCGAGATGCAACTTTAATCTCGAGTTGAATAATAACACGCAATCACCCTTTTTGAAAACATGCATTTGAATGTGGCAGTCGTGGAGTTTCTTTGTCTATTCTTTATAGATCCTCTGGTTCTCATAAGCATTCATACTAAGCTCATCTAACTCATTGAGCTCTAGCATTCTCTTCTTTCCTGCATCATCATAGCTCATATTAAGCTTCCGTAATGCCCAATGCGCTTTGTGCTCTAACTCAATCGACAGATGACAAGCCCGCCCGTAAACCATCCTAAAAGGCGTAGTGCCTATAGATGTTTTAAAGGAGGTCCTATATGCCCATAAAGAATCCGGTAGTAGTGCACTCCAATTCTTCCTAGAAGATTCCATTGTGCATTCCAATATCTTCTTGATCTCTCGATTGGAAACCTCGACCTGGCCTTACATCTGCAGGTGATACAGGGTATCAACATTGTGTTTGACCCCGTATTTACTCAATAATGTAGAAAATTTCTTGTTCATGAAGTGGGTGCCTCCATCACTTATAATCATACGTGGCACACCAAACCTGCAAAAAATATTTTCTTTCACAAACCTACACACTACCGCAACATCATTAGTCCTTGTGGGTATTGCCTCTACCCACTTCGACACATAATCAACGACAAGCAAAATATATAAGTTGGAATTTGAGGACACAAATGGTTCCATGAAATCGATGCCCCATAAATCAAATACCTCAACCTCTTGAAACACGTTGAGGGGCATCTCTTGCCACCTTGAGATGTTACCCGCCCTTTGACATGAATCACATCTTCTCACATAGTCATAGGCGTCCCGAAAGAGTGTAGTCTAATAAAGGCCACTCTCCAACACCTTGGCCGTTGTCCTTGTGCTTGCATGATGACCGACAGTGGGTAGTGTATGACAATGATTGAGCACACTATCATATTCACCTTCTGGTACACACCTGTGTAAGATGCCATCCCTGCACTGTCTCAACAAAATTGGGTCATCCCAAAAATAATATCTTAAAGAATGGAAAAATCTCTTTATTTCTTGATAAGTCCAATCGTCCGGTATTTCCTTACATACAAGATAATTCACAATATTTGAAAACCACAGATCCTTAGATTTTATTGAAAGGATTTTCTCATCGGGAAACATCTTGGTAATGGGTATATTGATATCTCTCTCATCTACCCACTCTAACTGAGATAAGTGATCTGCAACCACGTTTTCAATTCTCGCCTTATCTTTGATTTCGATGTCAAACTCTTGCAAGAGTAAGATCCACCTAATCAATCTAGGCTTGGCATCTTTCTTTTCCATTAAGTATTTGATGGCAGTGTGGTCCGTCCAAACCACAAATTTTGACCCCACTAAATATTGCCTAAAATTTTCAAATGCGAAAACCACAGCAAGTAGTTCTTTTTCAGTGGTGGTATAATTAAGTTGTGCATCATTTAAAGTTTTAGATGCATAGAAAATCACTGTGGGTTTATTCTCAAAATGCTACCCAAGAACATCCCCTACAGCAAAAACTGACGCATCACACATAAGCTCAAAGGGCTTAGTCCAATCCGACATTTGGACAACCGGTGTAGAAATTAATTTTTCTTTAAGGACATTAAAGGCATGTATGCATTTCTCATTGAAATCAAACGCGGCATCCTTCTCATGTAATTCAGACAATGGTTTAGTAATTTTAGAGAAATCCTTAATGAAACGATGATAAAACCTTGCATGACCGAGAAAACTCCTCACCCCTTTCACTGAATTTGGTGGAGGTAGTTTGGAAATAACCTCAATCTTGACTGGATCCACCTCCAGTCCCTTGTTGGACACCTTGTGTCCAAGCACAATTCCTTCGCTAACCATCATATGGAACTTTTCCCAATTAAGGACTAAATGCATGTCCTCACATCGTTGTAAAACTTTATCCAAATTATATAAGCACTCATCAAATGACGCACCGTAGATGGAAAAATCGTCCATGAAAACCTCTAAATAGTGCTCAACCATATAAAAAAATATAGCAAGCATACAATGCTGAAAAGTGGTCGGTGCGTTGCATAACCCAAACGACATGCGACGATATGCAAAAGTCCCATAAGGACAAGTGAAGGTAGACTTATATTGATCCTTCGGGTCTATAGAAATCTGATTATAGCCAGAATAACCATAAAAAAAGCAAAAATGAGAGCGGCCAACTAGCCGCTCTAAAATATGATCAATAAATGGGAGAGGGAAATGGTCTTTTAAAGTGGCTGAATTGAGGCAACGGTAATCAATGCACACTCGCCACCCGATTACCAATCGGGTAGTGACATGTTCATTTAGTAGATTTTGAGTAACAGTAATTCCCCCTTTCTTAGGGACTACCTGTGTTGGGCTTACCCACGTCGAGTCTGAAATGGCATAGATGATTCCCGCAGAAAGGAGCTTAATCACCTCCTTCTTGATGACCTCCATCATGCTCGGGTTGAGTCGATGTTGTGGCTGAATCACTGGCTTAGCTCCTTCCTCGAGCCAAATCTTGTGCTGACAAAGAGTAGTGGAGATCCCTTTAATATCAGAGACTGACCACCCGAATGCACCACGGTGGTTCCTTAGCACGATCATCAACGGTTCTTCCTCCTCGACACTCAGACATGCCGAGATGATCACCGAGAGCTTCTCATCATCCGCTAAGAAAGCATACTTTAAATGAGGGGGTAGTAGCTTCAACTCGAGATTCGGGGGGCTGACCAAAGAAGATTGAAGCGGTGGTGGCAGTGGCCCTAGATCCTCATAGTGCTTGGAATAATAGCAAGGAAGCACTTGAAGCATCTTTACACATTCTCGTAAAGACGTGTTTCTCATCCAATCATCCATGACATTGAATAGGCATGCCTCAAGGGGAAATTTTGGATATGAGTCGATCATCGAGACTTCTATAGCATCATCCTCAGTAGATAGAGAAATTTCTTCCTCTTCATCGTTTGGATAACCCATGGATTTGTAAAGAGATACAACTTTTGTTTGTTCCACGATATCCACGGCCAGTGTCCCCTTGTCTACCTTAGTCATCACATGATCCATATCCAGAAATGGCTTCCCTAAACAAAGAGAAATGTTCTTATCAAAGTGCTTCACCATACAACATTTCTCTTTTGCCTGTGATTGTTTTGAACTTGGTGGCATGACCATCTCAAATATGTCATCTGCTATACCCAACATTAGACGACCTCTACCCATTTCCAATATCATATCAGCGGTAGCCTGAAAGGGTCTTCCTAAGAGCAACTCATTCCCTTATTCATCTTGCATCTCCATAACTACAAAATCGGTTGGAAATACAAATCTGTCAACTTTCACCAAGACATACTCACAAATTCCATATGCCCTAACCACAAAATTATCCGCGAGTTGAATCGTCATGTTGCTTTGTCTAGATTTTTTGAGTCCCAGCTTCTTAAAAGTAGATAGGGGAATCAAGTTTATACTTTCCCCAGAATCGCACAATGCTTTGCCAAATTTCACCTTGCCAATGTAACATGAAATATTGAAGCAGCCCGGATCTTGTCGCTTTGGTGGAAATGTGCTCAAAATGAAGGTGCTAACCTGCTCTTTAAGAACTACCACCTCAGTATTAGGAATCTTCCTCTTCTTGGTAATTACATCCTTCAGAAACTTACCATAAGAGGGTAACTTCTCAATCACCTCCAACAAAGGAATGTTAATAGAAAGTTTCTGAAAGCTGTCTAAAAATTTCTTAAACTATGCATCCACTTTCTTAGATTTGAGGCTGTTGGGGTAAGGGATGAGGAAAACCTGTGCCCTCTGGTGTGGTGGCACATATGACATCCTCTTCTCAGTCTCTTGAATAGTTTCTTCTTCTGGGATGGGCTCTTCTGTGACCTTTTCTACAATATCATCCACTATCTCTGTGGCTGTGACATCCTCTGTGGCCTCGCCCATTACTTCTGGCTGTGTTATGCTTGGTTCATCGGCCGTAGAGTTTAAAGTCTTCTTTCCACTCCTCAACAGAATTGCTTTGGCTTGTTGATTCCCTCCTGGAACGTTGGTATTTCCCAGAAAACCTTATTGTGTTGGTTTATTCAGACTTGCTATTTTAGCTGCCATCTGCGCTATGGATGTCTCAAGAGTTCGCATTTGGGCCCCATGACTTTGTAGAGTTTGCCCAAACTGATTCATAAACTCTCCTTGTTGCTTGATTTGTTGGCCAAAGGTGCTCATTAGCTCTTGATTCTACTTTATCACCTGATTGAGCAACTCATTGCTCTTTTCCTCTATCGTGGGCCGTGGCTTGGCATCCGGATCCTACAAAAAATTATTTGGATCTTTCCACGAAAACCTTTTGTCTTTCCTCTAAGAGTAATCATTATTTCTGTACCCTTATTGTTGACGCATGTATTTGACCTGCGCTTCTTCATCCGTTTCCTCCTCTTGTGCAAGTAGCCTTTTAGCAATTAGGCCCATCTTTTCATTGAGTTCTTTGATGGCTTTGGCATCTCCCACAACCTTAACTTGTTCTGGTGCATCTCTATCACCCCATGACTGCTTTTTAGCCATGTTTTTTAGAATTTCCCAACACCTTGTATCAGTGTTATTCAGGAAGAACCCCGATCCTGCTGAATCTAGATTGCTTCTATCATGCTCAGAAAGAGCAAAATAGGAAATCTTGACCTACTTTTTTTTGTCTAGCCCATGATGTGGCCATCTCTGTAACATTATCTGGAATCTCTCCCATGTCTCGAAATATGTTTCACCAACTTTCTGACTTAAGTAATGGATTTTTCTTATGAGATCATTTGTCTTTTCAGGCGGGAAAAAATCTTTCGAAAAAAACTTCAACCATATGGTCCCAAGATTCCACATACTCGTCGTCCAGATTATGCATCCATTCTTGAGGATTTCCCACTAGAGAACTGGGAAATAACTTCAAGTAAAGCATATCTTGTGGAAACTGGTATATCTTGACCATATCACCATTCTCCACGAACTGGCTTATGTGGGTCACCGGATCTTCATTTTTGAGCCCGTGAAACACATTAGACTTGACCAAATTGATTAGGACTGGGTCAATTTTGTAATTAGGAATGTTGATGGCCTACTTCTTAATTATCCCCTTAGATGCAGAAGAGGACGAAGCCTTGATTTTCTCCCAAATTGTTTGTTCCTCAGCCATTGCTTCGGGTTCAGAATCTGAGTTGTCATAGTCTGATCCCGAAAACGGGACCTCCGATGATGACTATGTGTAGTCCGTGCTACGCGTACTCACCATGCACTAGTACCTGCACAGTAATAAATTTAATTAGGCACAATGCTAGACGATTACGGATTATAAAAGATAGACGATTAATTTACAGAATTAAAAAATTAAAAAAAATGTGGCCTAGAGTGGCCGCTTGCAGCCCTCGTAGTGCCGAAAATCATCGTTCCCTGGCAACGGCGCTAAAAACTTGACACAAATTTACCGTGCGTAAAATGCAAGTGCACACGCCAAAGTAATATAGGCCTTTGTGAGGCCCGAGTCGAACTCAGGGAATGGATTTTCAGTAGACTACTACTAACTGTTCACGATCAACTAGACCGATTAAAATGGTTTGGGAGTTGATTGAAAAAGAAAATAAAAGTAAAAGAAAGCAAAACAATCAATTAAATGGTTGGTTTAATCAATTAAAGATGGAATCTTTAGGATTGCGGTTTCACCGTAGGTTCTCGTTGTACTCATTCCAACACAATTATCCTAATTTGTCTCCTATTCTGGGTAGTGGCATGTAGTCAGAATTGTTCGATGTCGTGATACAATTCACTATATAAATCTAGGTCAGTTCCACGGTAGTAGTAACCTATACCCTAAATTAGGTTCATGAAGATCACACTCTGGGTTTCCACCATTAACTGTACATCACCTTGTTCAAAGGTTTTATTAGTTAATGTGATATCCATCTCTTTTCAACCGTTAATTCTTCTTTCAAAGTAATTAAAGGTATTAGATTATCATTAGGGTGATCAATCATAATGATATAATTGAGAAAATGACATCATGCCATGGATTTAAGAGACACATTATGATAAACTATGTAAAAAGTATCATACAACGATTACCCAGGCTACTCTTGATCCTAAAGATAAAGGGGATTAGCCCCGCATGTTCATCACAATGAAAAACATGATGAGAGAAAGGGAAAACATAAGGAAACGTGAATAGATGTGATGTAAACCCCTGAACGGAGGAGATCCAGGCATTCCTTTGTACGGGGTGAACGTTCTACAACCTTCTGGCGATGGAAAATGTCTTCTGCGGCTCTCGAAACGATTGGGGCATAACTCTCGGCTCCATTCTTCTCTCCTCTCCTTGAGACTTATCCGGTGGCTAATGACATGATATCTTGCTTAGGGCCACCTTAATTAGGTATATGCACCACTTTAGGTCACCCAAAAATCACCACCGTCTGATTAGACACAATCTTTATCAAAACCTGATCTGACGGCGTCGATACCATCGACGCGGATCGATGGTATCGACCTGCATAAGGCACTGGCGCTTGCGCGATTCTTTAGGGTTCTCTTTGATGTTGCCTCGATACCATCGACTGTGTGTCAATGGTATCGATGCCTTAGGCGTCACTTTTCTATAGAAAATGATGCTGAAGCTAAGTTTGCTGAGGCGAGGTCGATAGTATCGACTTTGGGTCGATAGTATCGACACCTGTAAATCTGGTTCGCTGACACTCTCTCGATATCATCGATAGTCCCATCGATTGTATCAACTTCTGGTTGCTCTTCTCCGATAATACACTATGACCAGGTCGATGGTATCGACCATCCGTCGATGGTATCGACATATTCAGATATCTGAATTTCTTGGAATGAAGAGAAGAACACCAATCAAATCCCACAAATATGATCTTTTATATAGAATAAAAGGAAACAAGGTAAATTTGATGCAAAATGAGATTATAGACTAAAGGTAGTGACTCATGCGATATTAATCACAAATATGATCAAAATACACATAAAACGTATGCAAAACCAGTCTATAAAAATGACTCAAAACCCCTGCATCACCCATCCTTTCCACATGGTTGGGAATGGAACCTATGTGAATGAATCCTCTAGAGTCACTTTGTTGAGCACACCATATTTCATGGGAAACACATCTTCATAGAATGTAGCATCATGTAATTCCATAAATATATTGCCATCAATGCCTGAGATATTAGATTTTACAATCAATAATCTATAGGCATAACATGTCTCTACATAACCCAAGAAGATGGCATCAATACTTTTCATTCCCAATCTCTTCCTTTTGTGTTTAGTGTCAAGTACCTTAGCAAGGTAGCCCCACACTTGAAGTTATTTGAGACTCAATTTTCTCCTTCTCGATAACTCAAATGGACTACTCTCTTTATGTTTATGGGAACTCTATTTAGAATATGACAAGCTATATTTAAAGCTTCCCACCACATAACGTAGACCTGAGGTTTGGAGTAAGGTATTAACCATATCTATCAAGGTTCTATTTTTATGTTATGCAAGTCCATTAGATTGTGGTGAATTAGGAGCGGTAACCTCATGAACTATACTATGGAATTGACAAGATTCTAAGAACAAGTTAGAGGTGTATTCTCCTACCCTATCAAACCTTAATCACTTAAGTACTTAACTGGTTTAAGTTTCATCTTCTTTGTTATATATTTTGAAATTTTCCAACGCATCGTCTTTACTTTTAAGTAATTAGACATAACAATATCTACTTGCATTGTAAATAAACTTTATGAAATAATGTTTATGATCCCTAGTAGTGGTCTCATTAAATTTGTAGATATCAGTGTGTACAGGATAAAGAATTTCAGAATTCCTATTCATAAAATGAAAAAGGCCTTCTAGGAATTTTAGATTGCACACAAATCTCACATCTATTAGTAATATCAGACTTATGAATTAATTTAGATTCATGATTCCTTTCATTTAGCCAACATTGACATGTCCAAAATGAGAATACCATACCTTAAATGATACAAGATTCATACAAACAAAATTATAATCATTCAAATTTAAATGTAAATTTGAAATGGGTTCAATAAGAATCTTAAATAAGTTTTTCATATCAAATAATTATCCTTGGACAAAAGAAAAGAATCATGAAGGTGAATAACAATAGACTTATTACACTAACAATTTGTTCTAAAATCATCCCTAACTAAACTTGTGCCACTAGACTAGTACAAAAACTATCTCTAGCATCCATTAAAACAACCCTATAATGTCGATTATAAACTGACACCTAAGTGGGTGACACTACAACCACATGTCTAAGACGTCAGTTCTTTGGGGATGGAAAAACTGTTACCACAGATCCAGGCTCAGTTGTCTGGATAAAACAAAATCGACACAAATAGGAGTCTTAGGCGTCTATTGCATTACAACAACTGATGTTGAAAGACCCAAACCAGGTCACATTTGTAACTGGTAAAGGACCCTAAATCGTCAGTCTGTTAACAATCGACACTGGTCATGGTGTGTAATGCAGTTGAAAACCAAATAACTGACGATTATGATGTACAATGGATAGTTATATCTATAAAAACAATGACTATGACATGCTACTGATAACACCAAATTTTGTGATGTTTTTGGCCCTTATTTCGTTATCGATTCTGCCCTTTTAAACTGTTTTCCTCTCCTTTTTGTCATGTTTTTGAATAAACAGGCCACGCTACGCTCTTAACTCAATTTTATCATCTTTTGCAGAGTTTTCCTCATTTTTTGACTCATTTATCAGCAAAAGGCCCGTCCCGGCCCACGAACGTGTTCCACCTGCATCGGCCTTCCTACCATCCGGCCGACACGCTCGCTACCCAAAATAGGGCAGCACGATACACTACCGCGCGACACGGGGGTGCCGCACAAGAAGGAGTTGACGAGCGATATGCCATTTACCCGACAGGGAGCTGGACTCGCTACGACTACTGAAGCGTGTCACGCGATACAAGCCACCCACTGGCAGGCACCCACTCATCACGACACCTGACAATGCTTACAGCCTGACACCCTTGTACCGGGCGACACGCATATCGGGCATCTCTGAATCCACGATGGTAGTACTGATGGAGGACACGTGGTGCCCGGAGAACCACAACTTCTCCCAACCGCTACCTATAAATAGCAGCTACAGGACTCCGATGGGATAGGTCAGAACCTCTCAAAAGCCAACTTGGGAAAGCATCTGGAGCTAGCGTGTCGTTCCTCAGAGGTGTGTCGGGCGACACTAGGTGAGCACTTCCCAGACCCGAGAGGGAGGGAATGGTTCACTTAGGATCGGCCATGGGCACCGCAGCAGACTGCTATAGGCCAACGAGGGCACCCGATATGAGTACTCGATACTCTAAGCAAAACTCTGGCCTGACACAATACCAAGCCCGATACGCGTCGCCAGTCACGGCGTGTCGCCCGAGAGGGTGTGCCGCCCGACACGACCATATCGGGCATAAGCGCCCCGCACGATACGTCCGCCCGTCATGAGCGTGTCGCCTGAGAGGGTGTGCCGCCTGACACGGGCGTATCGGGCAAGGCTCCCGCCTGGAGGGATCTTGGGGATCTGCTACTCCCTGTCACCCTTCTAAATCAAGAAGGTGATATTTATCTTTACTTGTTTCAGTCATTTACTTTCTTTACTTATGCAATGTAACCAAACCCTTTTATATAATGCTTATGCTAATGGAATCAGAAGAGTTTTAATTATCTGCTGCTTTATGTTTAGTCCCTTTTGTTGGATGATTGCTTTGTTTAGCATCCGAACTCTAGCTTGTACGCTTGGATCACATTTCGATTAGCTACCGAATCGTGTTTTCCCGTTGCAGCAGCCTCGAGAGAGGTGTTGTGGCTCTAGTGTTTGGTCCATTATGGGAGTACGAGAGTGCCCAGGATCGGAGTTGTTTTAGTGACCTTTCCACTCTAACTTAGGACCAACAACCCTGAGAGAGGTGTTGATGCTTAGTTAGAGGTATCCGCTTTGAGAGAAGGGGTACTGGATGTTTCTACTTCCGCTTGTTTTACCGAAGCTTTCTCCTTCATTCCTAACTAAAGCAATAGTGTTATCCTCTCTGTTTCCGTTGCGCAAAACCCTAAAAACTGATAAACCTTTAAAACATTAATTTTCCTCGTAGCTCCAGTTGGAGATAGTTTTATTTTATCGATCTTCACCTGTTGTTCCCCTTGGGGAACTTTATCATCTCCTTACCATTACCAGAGT
The DNA here is from genome assembly GCA_963693085.1 of Alisma plantago-aquatica. Classification (NCBI taxonomy): domain Eukaryota; kingdom Viridiplantae; phylum Streptophyta; class Magnoliopsida; order Alismatales; family Alismataceae; genus Alisma; species Alisma plantago-aquatica. The sequence goes on from OY856410.1 coordinate 267,406,226, forward strand.
GTAACGTGTCGATTACGCGTTCTCAACACCACCACCCTTGTCCCTGTGTTCGACCCCGTAATAAAGTTGTGGGGGCCTAGAAGGTTTCGGGTTAAAAATTTAAAAGTTCGACTACTTCAAATCCGCTCCCTTTTTGAACGCGTGATTTAGGTCGGTCAACTTTTTGGCGTCGTTGCCGGGGACAAGGCAAAATGGTACTGTTGACGAACCCGAATCTACTAACTACACTCCAGTGCCTCAAGCTTAGAAGTGAGCTTGACAACACTCTCTTTTTCGTTTTTTATATTTTAAAACCTGAAATGAGTAGTTCATATTATTAATATAGGTTTTCTAACTTGATTTTACGTGCTATTCAGGTACGCATAAGGGAAGCGTTCTGATCAATTAAGCACTGACATCACCAGACATGCCGCCTCACATTGAACCACCTCTTTCAGATGGTGAGCGACATACGAGGGTTAGACCTCACTCGCCTCCGCCTGAAGACCATGACCGTTATTACGGTAACCGTGAACAAGAAGATTCTAAAACAGAACAATTCGAGGATGACCATCGCTGGGAGAGACGTCATCATCACCGGAGGCGTAGAAGGAATCAAAATAATCAAGATCAGAACCAGGGAGACAGTGACAGTGACGATTCCAACGAAGAAGAAAAGACCCTCAAGAAGTTAGCTGCCATAAAGGCTAATAATTCAAGATGTCCTGTTGTCATCCTGAGGTTCAATGCAACAAACTTTGAGCTAAAACCATCTGTCATCTCTATGATCCAAAACAAGAGCTTCAGAGGGAATTCGAAGAATGACAATCCCTATCACCATTTAGATGATTTTAAAAACATCTGTGACACCATTAAAATGTGGGGAGTCCCACAGGAGGTGATTTATTGCAAGGGGTTCATCTTTTCTTTAGAAGATAAGGCTCTATCCTGGTACCTCAGGCTACCACACCAAGCGCTTAATGGATGGAATGCGCTGGCAGATGCCTTTGTAAACAAGTTTTATCCTACAGAGAAAACTGTCCGGAATAGACAGAGAATCACGTCTTTAATGCAAAAGCCAAACGAGAATCTACATGATGCCTGGGAACGGTATCGAGAATATCAAAGGGACTGCCCTCATCACAACTATAAGAAGGGATTCTTGATAACTACCTTCTACAACGGTCTAACCCCTGTGGAAAGGGTTTCGCTGAATGCAGCAGCAGGCAGTGACTTTCTGGGGAAGAAGCCTAGCAGATCCAAAAAGATCATCGAGAACATGGCCGAGTTATAAGCCGACACCGACTACGACAGATCTGACAGAGGACATGCTAAGAAGGATAATGAAGGACCTTCATTTGAATCCAAGGCTCTAGAAAATATCACCTCTCAAATCCAGAAGATAGCCACTGATGTTAAACAACTGAAAGAATCAAGTGGAAAGGGGAAGAAACATGTTGAAAAAGTCATGAAATGTGTCACCTGCGGAGAAGGCGAACACGGGGTAGATAACTGTATCTACACCCGACCTGACGAGTCAACTGAAAGCGAATCTGAGGTTGAGGAGGCTGAGAACGTCTCTTTTGTTAATTTCAAGAGGCCAGATCATCCTGGTTTTAATTATGGCAACAAGGATGCGTCTGAAAATTCGCATCAGCTGCATAACCCCACCAAGCAACCTCAAGGTTTTGAGAAAAGAGGGGGACAAAGTCAGTTCACCAGAACTACTTCTTTCCAGTCAAACATGCAAATTTCCAAGGACAAGGAAAGTACCAAGCTCGCCAAGCGGCAAACACTAGTCAAGGTCAAAGTCAAGCCAAGGAGCAAGGTCAAGACAAGATCTCGAACCAACCTAACTTAGTTGGCCAGTTGTTCAATTTTGTAAAAAGACAAGATGCTATCAATAACCAGCTGGCGCAAAGCGCACTCTCAAATTCAGGAGTTCTGAACACAATGCATGTCCAGATGGCGGACACGCAGACACACCAATGCCAAATCAATCAGCAGTTGGCCGAGATGGCTGAGTTGATAAATAATCCCTTAGGTAATATACCATCCAACACCGAATCTGCCAAAATGGCAGTGCTGAGATCAGGAAAGATGGTAGAATTTCATGAAGAAGCCAGTCTAGAGGAACCTGAATCGAGGACTGCGGCTGATAATCTCACAGAAGAAGACAATCAACAAGCTCATGACAGAGAACCTGAACCAAGATCCTTTGAGGAACTGGCTGGTAAGAGAAGCCCTTACTCTCCCAAGTTGCCTTTTCCTTACAAGATGATAAAGGCACACCTTAAGAAGCATCACGAGAAGTTCATGGAATCAATAAAGAAACTTCATCTCGAAGTACCTTTTTTGGACGCTTTAGAAGAAATGCCGACTTATGCTAAGTTTTTCAAAGATTTGATTACCAAGAAGAGAAGAGGAGGAAGAATCGAGACTATGCATCTAGCAAGTATGTCCTCTGCTTTTGTCAAATCAGATTTTCCCAACAAAAAGAAATATCCATGGGCTTTCACCATTCCTTTCGCCATTGGAGATAATGTCGAACGAAAAAGTCTTACCGATTTAGGGGCTAGCATCAGCCTTATGCCCCTAAGCTTCGCACATCGATTAGGTTTGATTGATATGATCAAGACCAATATGAGGATTGAATTAGCAGATCATACCTTTAAAAGGCCTGTTGGCATTGTTGAAGATGTACCTATCCGGGTAGGAAGTTTCTTCATTCCTTGTGATATCATTGTCATTGATATTGTGGAGGACCCTGGCTGTCCTATCATCTTTGGACGTCCTTTTTTGGCTATAGGAAGGGTGTTGATTGATGTTGCTGAGGGAATAATCACTCTAAGGGTCGGAAACGACCACTTAGACTTCAAAGTAAAGGATGTGATGAAAGGACCATCCCTGTTAGAGTCCGCTTGCTTTGCGGAAAGCTACAACCAGTTCTGCGAAGAGGTAGAAGATATCTTAATGGTAGACCCTCTTGTAAGAGTGATAAGCAATCAAGATTCTGATTCTGAAAATCCAGAAGTTGTCGAGTTTCTCAGCTATCTTAACCAGTCTGATGAAGACCTGAGCGACAAGGAAGAGGTAGTAGAAATAGTTAAGTTTGCCTCTCTTGAGGAGGCGTCGGAAGAAAAGTCACCCAAGGCTAAACCTGAGTTGAAGTAGTTACCTGAAGGGTTGAAGTATGAATTCCTAGATCGAGAGGAGAGGAATCCTGTTTCGTCAATGCCCATATTACAAAGGACCAATTGGACAAACTTCTTGAGGAGTTGAGACTCCATAGGCAGGCTATAGGATACTCGGTAGAGGATATCAAAGGCCTTAGCCCTGCATTGTGTATGCATCACATCAATTTGAAAGAGTCTGTCAAACCTCTAGGTCAACCCCAGAGAAAATTGAATCAGATGCTAAAAGAAGTTGTAAAGAAAGAAGTAATCAAATTGAGGGATGTTGGGATCATTTACCCGATCAACGATAGTAACTGGGTGAGCCCGATCCACGTAGTACCCAAGAAAGGTGGTATAACAGTAGTTAAAGGAGATAAAGGCAATGAAGTGGCGGTTCAGACCGTCACGGGATGGAGGATGTGCATTGACTACCGGAAACTGAACCAAGCCACGAAAAATGATCATTATCCGCTTCCTTTCATTGATCAAGTTCTTGAAAGATTAGCACATCATGACTATTTCTATTTTCTGGATGATTTTGCAGGGTTTTATCAAGTCCCCATCTTACCAGATGACCAGGAGAAGACTACTTATACCTGTCTCTATGGCACCTACGCCTTCAGAAGAATGCCTTTCGGTCTTTGCAATGCTCCCGCAACGTTTCAGCACTGCATGATATCAATGTTCTTGGATTTTCTGGAGGATATCGTGGAATTTTTCATGAACGACTTTTCTGTATATGGAAAAGACTTCGATGCTTGCCTGAAAAACCTCTCTCTGGTCTTGCAATGATGTGAGGAAAATAGTTTGGTTTTGAACTGGGAGAAGTGCCATTTTATGGTACGAGAAGGCATCGTACTAGGGCATAGAGTCTCGAGGCGCGACATCGAGGTAGAAATTAGCAAGGTTGAAGCCATATCCAAATTTCCTCCACCAAAGTCTGTGACGGGAGTGAGGAGTTTCCTCGGGCACGCTGACTACTACCGAAGATTTATAAAAGGCTTCTCAAAGATCTCAAAACCATTGTCCAATCTTCTGGTAAAAGATGTTGAATTTAATTTCTCTGACGATTGTCTAATCGCTTTTCAGGCCTTAAAGGATGCTCTTGTCTCACTACCTATAATCCAAGCTCCAGACTGGGAGTTACCTTTCGAGCTTATGTGTGACGCCAACGACTATGCTGTAGGAGAAGTACTGGGGCAGAAAAAGGATAAAAAGCACCATGTAATATGCTACGCTAGTCGTACCCTGGATGAATCTCAGGTAAATTATACAACTACAGAGAAAGAGATGCTCCCGATAGTCTTCGCTTTCGACAAGTTCAAATCTTACCTCATTGGAGCAAAGGTTAAAGTTTACACAGATCTTGGGGCTATAAGATACCTCATGCAGAAGAAGGATACCAAGCCCAGGCTGTTGAAGTGGGCTTTGTTACTACAAGAGTTCGACCATGAGATAGTCGATAAGTAGGGTGCAGAGAATGTGGTCGCTGACCACTTATCAAGGATCGTTGTGGAAGGGAAGAAGGAACCACCTATTAATGACAATTATGCCGACGAAGCTTTGATGATGATTGAAACCAAGGAAGAGAGTTTACCTTGGTTTGTAGATATCTGTAATTATCTTGCCTGCGGAGAACTGCCCCCTGACATAACCTATAACCAAAAGAAGAAGCTCTTCGTAGACGTAAAGAACTATTACTGGGACGATCCTCTCCTCTTCAGAAGATGCGCAGATAACCTGTACCAAAGATGTATTCCCGAAGAGGAGATCCCGTACATTCTGAAAGAATGTCATGCCTCCCCTTATGGAGGACACCTGGGTAGCGAAAGGACCGCCGCCAAAGTATTACAATCAAGTTTTTACTGGCCCTCTTTGTTCAAGGATGCTGCAAAGTATGTAAAAGTCTGTAAAGAGTGAAAATCGACGGGAAACATTGGATGAAGAAATGAGATGGCTATGGCAAATTGGGTTGAAGTGGAGATCTTTGATGTATGGGAAATTGACTATATGGGACCGTTTCCCCCATCAAAAGGATATCAGTACATTCTAGTGGAAGTGGATTATGTATCCAAATGGGTAGAAGCTGTTGCAACTCAAATGTGCAACTCTAAGTCAGTGATCAAGTTGTTCAAAAAGACTATTTTCCCTCATTTCAGAGTACCACGTACTGTAATAAGCGACGGTGGATCACATTTCAGAGAAAGCCAGTTTGAAGCGCTCCTATGAAAGTACGGAGTTAAACCCAAGGTCACTACACCCTACCACCCATAAACTTCTGGGTAGGTAGAGGTTTCGAATAGACAGATCAAGCATATTCTAGAGAAGACTGTCAACCACACGAGAAAAGATTGGTCAATGAAGCTTGACGACACACTTTGGGCCTACAAAACTGTCTATAAAGCACCCATTGGAACCACTCCTTACAAGTTGATCTATGGGAAATCCTATCATTTACCTTTAGAGCTTGAACACAAGGCCCTTTGGGCGATTACGTTCTTGAATATGGATCTGGAGAAGGCAGGAGAGAAGAGATATCTACAGTTGCAAGAACTCGAAGAATTGAGAATGCATGCTTATGAGAATGCAAAGATCTATAAACAGAGGACAAAGGTGTGGCATGATGCCCACCTGAGGAGGAAGGATGTAAGTGAAGGTGACAAAGTTTTATTATTTAAATCTTCCATTCATCTTTTTCCAGGTAAGTTACAAACGAGGTGGTCCGGACCTTTCACCGTAGCAAAGATATACCCTTTCGGAATGATGGAGCTATATGATAAAGATGATCCATCCAAGGTTTTTCAAGTGAACGAGAATAGGGTAAAAAGGTTCAATGAAGACGAAGCATTCGCAAGAAGGATGGAGATCAATTTTCCAGAAATGGAAACAGTTGAAGGCAAAAAGTAAAGGACCTGGAGCTGTCGAGCTGACGACGCAAACTACAACACTCCTCAGGAGGCAGCTTGAGCTTTTACTTTTCCTAGAATAGGATGTTATTTACTTTCTTGCAAGAAAAACACTATGAACATTTGGACTGTAATAAGGCCCGAGTCAGTGCATGCGTCACGTGCGCTGACTCTTCTGTTTTATGGGCCACCTCTCTGTTTTATGAGCATTGATGAGTAATACTATCTGAGGCCGGGAATTTAACCTTAGGCCAATGATGTCTTACCCATCAATCACTTTTTTATTCACTTTGTTTTTGGGTTTTTCATCTAGAATTTTGTTCTGAAGACCTTGTATCGGGCAAGTATACCCTTTTTCCTGATCGTATCAGGCAAAAACTCAGCCGGCGCGTAGAACATGCTCGTATCGGGTGACAGCATATCGCTCATCACATCTACCCATGAGCCGTGTTGGATGACATGCCCGAGCGACGAGCACCCGTGTCGGGCAACATGAGTAATTACCTTTGATTAGATGGATGGGACTGCTTGTCTCGGGAATGAATTGTCTCAACGGCCGACACACACCCCAGATTTACCCGTTTTACCCCTGGTTTGGATTGCTATATATAGTACGGAGGTTTTACCATTTCAGGCTACTAATTTTACTCTTCTAACTACCCATATCGTACAGTAGTTTCTCCCTTTTGCTCGTGTGTCATCCTGCTAACTTTAGCTCTCGTGTCGCGCAAGATAGCTTCAGATAGAAAAAGGTATAGCCTGACAGCCGTGTCGTCCTACTTGCCCTACACAAACTTCATATCGCACACAGTGTATCGGGCTGACGACTTTAGTTGATTTTCTTGTATCGCCCGACACATGTGTCGTGCGACACATCTTTAACATGCACTTGCCCAATACCCTATATCGGGCAATAACTGTGTCACCCATCCTTATGACGCCTCGCTTGTTCTTGTTGTCGGGTGACACATTCTTCTATCGGGAAGACCCTATCGGGCACTTCGCTTCACGTGACCGTATCACTTGACACAATGTATCGGGCAATAGGTATGACACGCAGCTTTTCTTTGTATCATCCAATTTTGTATCGCGTAGATGTTCTTTCTATGGATGACACCCAGACCTCATATCGGGCATGAGCCTACGGTGATTTCTTTGAAAGCTTCGTATCGCCCGACACAAGCGTATCGGGAAAGCATCATATCACCCCGTCTTAAAGCCCGATACGATGGTGTCGGGTAGCTTTTGTATCGAGCCGAAATTTTCTTACCAGACACCGATATAAACTTTAAAACATTTAGATACGTAACAAACTTATCTGATGATAACAGAAATGGCCCACACCAAGCAAACTGTGGTTCGAGTTGATGAACACGGTCGGAGGATCGACACCGAGGCCGAAGCTGAAGAACCAACAGTCAGACAGAAATGCCCGAATCTCGCGGCAGCTGGGCCATCCAAAGTTGAGAAAAGATAAAGAAAGGAAGAAGTAACGACTCCAACAACAACAACATAGTCTTTGAATTATATGCCGGGCAGGTTCATGCCCCGAGACAACAAGCAAGGACGCCGGTACTCAGAACTGGCAACAAAAATCTACAGGCCGAGCAGATTCTCCCACCAATCGTCCTTCCTTCAGCTAGGCATATTCGACAGACTCAAAAATGTCATGGCTACAGTAGGGCTGTGGAAGATCTGCTTCAGCCACTCCGCCTCCTACACTGAACTCACCAGGGAGTTCAAGTCATCTCTCCGTCGGGTGCAGAATAGACCCAAAGAAATCGAAGAATATGGCAGAGAAGACAGACTGCAGGGGCGGTTATATAACTGTGAGCACGTCATCTCTGAAAAGCTACTCAACGAGATCTTCTCTTCCAGCGAAGAGGAGAAGGAACAACTTAATAATGGTGCAAGGATCACTGAAGGAGACGGGTTCAACCCCGTGGAGCTCTGGAGGAAGCTGACCGGCGAGTCATCATTCAAGCTGGGAAGCAAGGTGGCGGCGGTGCACTCTTGCTTCTGGAGAATAGTGCAAAAGCTGGTGGCGTTCCTGCTCTTCAACAAGAACGAATCAAGCAACATCTACACCGAAGAACTCCATCTAATGTGGCATGTGATGGAGGGCAATGTGATCAACCTGGGACGTTTCTTGCTGAATAGGCTGCACCCAATAAAGGATGCCACCAAGGAGTACTGCATGGGTGGCATCGTAAATCTGATTGTGGTCAGATTAGGATACCCACGGGAGCCGCACAATTTCTCAAGGACAAGGGGTGACGAGAAGATCGACCTCAAATTCCTCATGAGAGCCAGCATCATCAAGAAGGAGGGGCGAAACTACTTCTACAATTTCGCAAGAAAAGCACCCTCCTTCCGCTTCCTAGCTGTGCCAACTACGACACAGAAAAGCTGGTCTTCACCAGCGCAGAGATCAAAGCGGTGGCAGTCGAAGCCACTTACGCCGCCACCACCAGTATACAAGAGAGTGCGGCTACGAGAGGAGAACCAATTCCTCTCAACTCGAGGTAGGACAAAACTTCAACAACCCCTGCCGAGCCAGCCGCCACTCCAGAGCCACCAACGACAGTAGTTGATAGAGATGTCATCGTTCATACTATACCAACTACAATCATGACAACACCTGTCATGGCTGAAGAAGAAGCGACGATTGTTGAGGTCGCCGAGACAACTGGGGGAAGACAACAACGCCAGCCCCGACGGGAGCTGCCGCGGAAGAGACAGCCACAACCCGTAAAACTTCTGTGGTGCCCGTGGTGGCAGAAGAAGAAGTGCAGCCAGACACCAATAATAGGATGTTCGCCGACATCCTAGAAATGGAGCTTGGAGATGCACAGCTTACGCCAACGCCGCCACTGGTGTCTCCTATGATAGCTGTAGAAGAGGTGGCCGAAAGCAGAGAGGTGGAGCAACACCCACCCAAATCGTGTCCTTCTCCACCACCACAAGAAGGCGAGGCAGAGACAACCGTAGAAGCACTGACGCATCGCCCAGCAGCACCAACCTCGCGGATGATCGAGATAGGTTCTACCTCGTCGGGTAGACCCTCGTGTGAGAGGAGTATCGCGAGGATGAGAGGGAGATCTGCAGGAGCCCCTCCGTCGCTCGGAAAGTTGCTGGGAAATGAACTCGACAACTTGCGGGAGGTAACAAGAAGCCACTCTGCTACTTTTTCTTTGCTTACCTGCAAGTTTTCCATTTTCTAGCAGAGGTTGAACAGCCAAGAGTGGCAACTGCTAACTCTAGTTGGTCTTCCTGGTCAACTAGAGGCACTCAACGCCACACTTCAGTAGGCCCTCCAGTGCCTTGACATGATCGAGGAGAGGCTGAACAGGGGAGATGACCATCTACACCCAAGGTATCCGAGAAGGTCTCCGTCGCCTCCTGGCTCAGGCTCTCAACCTTCCTCGTCAGCAACCTTGTCAAGATCATCGTCCTCTTCCTCCTCCAGCGGGCCATCCCTAGCGCCCGAGGAAGGGACGCCGCAAAGGTCAGCCAACGGAGCTCCAGCAAGGCAGGAAAGATCCCGCGGTCGGGATGAACCAGCTCCCTCAGTCTCCCTAGACAAAGCTAAGGAAGACAATGAAAACATCAACATCGGGGAGGACTCTTCTGATGAATCAGAGGGAGAGGGGGGACATATGTGCCGCCAACGAAAGACACCCCCCAGAGGAAGACGCTCGACGGCAGATGAGTTCTCTACACTGTCAGAGATACCTTCTTTTGAGATAGCTGACTTCGATAGAAGGGTCATCGGATACCTGTCGATCAGAGACCAGAAATTGCTGAACAAGGTCCTAAGGTCGTAGGCAGATGAAGAAGACGTCGTCTGGAGCGATGACTACTTCTCCATACGATGGGGAGCACTCAAACTCATGTTCTGCTCGCCAGCCATCGTCGGAAAGAAACTGTTCAGGGTCCTAGAAGGTGCAATAATAGAGAATATCAGCACCGGGACAGGTCAGAGAAAAATATACAATGCCACCCCGACCTTGGCAAGAAGACTGATGATGGGAGTACCAGACTCCATCGCGGTGGCCAACATGCTGTGACAAATCAAAGAGCACAACACGAATATCGTGTTGGCCCCGTACAAGCACCGCAACATATGATTCCTCTGTGTGGCAGACCTCCAGAACCACGACATCCAGCTGCTTAGCTACTGCAACAACGAGGTGCCACACTCCGGGCTGATTTTCAATCGCCCGGAGGACAAACATCTGAGGCTTCTACCGCTGCGTCTTCTACAAGCCATCAAGCAAGGAGTCCAACGTCATAGCGGCGTTTGGAACTTCTTCTCTATTAGAGACTTCCCCGTACAAGAAGAAGAGGGAAGTGGAAACAATGCCTTTATCGTCTTACGCGCCATGGAGTTGCTCAACATATTCTGATACATAAGGCATCTCCAGGGCCAAAACTTCTACCAGCTCATAAGCATTTATGCGCTGCTACTGATCAAAGACAGACACTATTTCCAAGACACAGGGGTACCACAGAGCCTGTTGGACGGTGACCTAGAAGGCGAATCTTCGCAACCCAGCAACACTCCATAGAAAGAAGCTGAGATAGAAACAGACATCTATGGGGCAGGCAAGTAGTTAGAAATTCTGCGAGAAATGCACGGATTCGAAGACCCTGCTTCACCTAAAATATCAGAAGAATTGATCAACAATTTTGACTGTTTCTCGTGCTCTACACTCACGCAGGAGCAGGTCAATGATGTCCTTCTGAAGTTAGCTGATTCTACCCCGGTAGATGTCATCTACGAGGCAGGCAGTGTCATAGTCCCGGTCGATGACTTGAGGGACATGGTAAAAGAAGGAGGATGTTTGGCGATATCTGTGGCATCCGCCTACATCCAGACACTACAAAAGAAGTTTGAACATGCATACATAGCTCATCCAATGCTGTTCAACGACATCTGCCTCGCCGATGAATCAGGAGCAAAGCAATCATTTTTAGCAGAGTTGTAGCACAGGGTTCCACACATAATCTTCCTGTCCATCCTGCATTACAACCACTGGACGCTCCTGACAATGTACACTCGCCAATGAGTAGGAATCTTCTACAACAACTCGGACAGCAACAAAGATCATCCAGTGCAGTGTACATCAACAACGTTGACACCCCTCGAGCGCTTAGTACGAAAATACTATGAGGAGGTGGCGGCATTGACACAACCATTCCTGGAGACGGCGACAAGCAAATGGCACGAGCTCCATTTCTGCCACCGCAATCCACAACAAATTCCTCTATCCAACAACTGCAGCATCTTCGTCCTGGAATGGATATCAAATAAAGAGATGCCCGACCAGCTCCACCACATCGACTACCTCAACAAACAAGGGGAATATGTGTGGGAGCTTCTATCTGGCACAGGCGTGCTCACCAGCTAACCCTCACTGGGTTAACATTACCCTACCTTATCTACTTCACAACTCTGGGATAGAGTGTGGAGTAAGTTTGGGGGGGTACCATGTACCAGTGAGGGAGGTATAATTTTTTTTCTTCTTCTTCAAACTCCACCCTTTTTGTTCTTTTTCTATAACATGTGTACATATACATATACATGCCTCATACAAAATACAAAAGAATTTTGTTTTTTTTGTCTCCACATATATGTACAAAGACACTATATAGTAAAAACCTGATACGACTTCTTTCCAGTTTGTTTTTTATGTGTCCAAGGAGATGCATGTTTTGTTATGTCTTTCTGATAATGCAGCCTCAAACAACAAAAGACTACGACTTTCCATGCCAAAAATTTCGAAAAATAATCCCGCAATAGTTAAAAGACGTGTATGTAGAAGGAAAAAGCTGCCCAAATAGCAAAAAATCCTCTTGTTTTCCCTTACCCAACAAAATCCCAAAAAGAGAGAATAGCCTTATGAGAGTGAATAAAAGCATGAGAGTTGTGCCAAATAAAAAGAAAGAAAAAAATATATACACACTTGTTTTCCAAAAAGTACCCATCTTTAGGCATGGTAGATCCGGGGCAGTGGTACGTAGGATGTGAAATCACTGCTCTAAAGCCAACTAGCTTGGACGGCAGGGACCACTCACCCGCTAATGGACCTGTACCTGGATGGACTGATGGGAAACAAGAAAAACCCAAAAATCCTTAAGCCTACCCAAACACACAACTTTCTGTTCCCAAAAGCTGTTTGGTGTGAAAGCTAACTTCGAAATCATGCACCCAAGTCTCGCCGAAGCTGTGGAGAAATTTTTTCTTAAATAAGGAAGGAGAAGTAAAGTTTGTTGTTCGTGGTCGGGCCGTATTCTCTGTAAGACATCTCAATGCTCGCTCAAACCCATGGTCTGAAAACTATACCGATCAAGAAGAAGCGTCACAAAACAAAGTTTAAAGATTGATTGAGGACAATCAAAATGCTAAGTTTGGGGGAGTTGATAACACCAAAATTTGTGATTTTTTGGCCCTTATTTCGTTATCAATTCTGCCCTTTTAAACTGTTTTCCTCTCCTTTTTGTCATGTTTTTGAATAAACAGGCCACACTACGCTCTTAACTCAATTTTATCATCTTTTACAGAGTTTTCCTCATTTTTCGACTCATTTATCAGCAAAAAGGCCCATCCCGTCCCACGAACGTATTCCACCTGCATCGGCCTTCCTACCAGCTGGCCGACACGCTCGCTGCCCGACATAGGGTAGCACGATACACTACCGCACGACACGGGGGTGTCACACAAGAAGGAGCTGACGAGCAATATGCCATTTACCCGACAGGGAGCTGGACTCGCTATGAATACTGAAGTGTGTCGCACGATACAAGCCACCCACTGGCAGACACCCACTCATCACGACACCCGGCAACGCTTACAGCCCGACACCCTTGGGCCGGGCGACACGCATATCGGGCATCTCTGAATCTGCAATGGTAGTACTGATGGAGGACACGTGGCGCCCGGAGAACCACAACTTCTCCCAACTGCTGCCTATAAATAGCAGCTACAGGACTCTGATGGGACAGGTCAGAACCTCTTGAAAGCCAACTTGGGAAAGCATCTGGAGCTAGCGTGTCGTGCCTCATAGGTGTGCCGAGCAACACTAGGTGAGCACTTCCCTGACCCGAGAGGGAGGGAATGGTTCACTTAGAATTGGCCCCGAGCACCGCAGCAGACCACTATAGGCCAACGAGGGAACCTGATATGAGTACCCGATACTCTAAGCAAAACTCTGGCCCGACACGATACCAAACCCGATACGCGTCGCTAGTCATGGCGTGTCGTCCGAGAGGGTGTGCCACCCGACGACCGTATCGGGCATGAGCGCCCCGCACGATACGTCTGCCCGTCATGAGCGTGTCGCCCGAGAGGGTGTGCCGCCCGACACAAGTGTATCGGGCTGGAGGGATCTTGGGGATCTGCTACTGCCTGTCGCCCTTCTAAATCAAGAAGGCGATTTTTATCTTTACTTGTTTTAGTCATTTACTTTCTTTACTTATGCAATGTAACTAAACCCTTTTATATAATGCTTATGCTAATGGAATCAGAAGAGTTTTAATTATCTGCTGCTTTACGTTTGGTCCATTTTGTTGGATGATTGCTTTGTTTAGCATTCGAACTCTAGCTTGTAAGCTTGGATCACGTTTTGATTAGGTACAAAATCATGTTTTCCTGTTGTAGCAGCCTCGAGAGAGGTGTTGTGGCTCTAGTGTTTGGTTCGGTACGGGAGTACCAGAGTGCCCAGGATCGGAGTTGCTTTAGTGACTTTTCCACTCTAACTTAGGACCAGCAACCCTGAGAGAGGTGTTGATGCTTAGTTAGAGGTACCTGCTTTGAGAGAAGGGGTACTGGATGTTTCTACTGCCACTTGTTTTACCGAAGCTTTCTCCTTCATTCCTTACTAAAGAAATAGTGTTATCCTCTCTGTTTCCGTTGCGCAAAAACCCTAAAAACTGATAAACCTTTAAAACATTAATTTTCCTCGTAGCTCCAGTTGGAGATAGTTTTATTTTATCGATCTTCGCTTGTTGTTCCCCTTGGGGAACTTTATCATCTCCTTACCCTTACTGGAGCGTAACGTGTCGATTACACGTTCTCAACACCACCACCCTTGTCCCTGTGTTCGACCCCGTAATAAAGTTGCGGGGGCCTAGAAGGTTTCGAGTTATAAATTTAAAAGTCTGACTACTTCAAATTCGCTCCCTTTTTAGATGCCCGATTTAGGCCGGTCAGCTACCCAATGAGACCATGTTGTCCAGCACAACCATTTTGGTTGTCCTTTAATGTCGGTTATTTTACCCAAACTTACGACTCATCCTTGTAGTGCCATTTTTTTGTCACAACTGATGACTAAGCTTTTATTAAATAGCAGACTTGTAGGCCTACTACCAGTCAAGTCAGTAGGATGCAAAACATGTAGTTCAGAAGTGGAGTTCTGAACTGCAGGTTAACAATATCATGTGAGTTCATCTTAACAACATGCCACTAAGCCTGCAATAACAAACATAATATATGTATATAATTATAGTCATTCTCCAATTTCATTTCAATCACATGTGCAAACATAAATCTTCACATTCATCCACACATGTGATACTTCATTTACATATACACCAATTCCATTCTCATGACATGTAGAAACACAATTCATTCATTTATACACAATTCATTCATTCATTTATACACAATTCATTCATTCATCTTCACATTCACACACATGTATATAGGTCATCATTCACATATGCACCAATAATTTACTTGATCAAATTTAAAGTTGTAACATAAGCACCACATCTTTGAGATAGAAATAATGACACAAAACTTTAGAAAAGTCAGAAAGGAGAAGAAAGCATTTTGTGAATGCTTGGTAAATGTTAAGGTGCCACAAGGTTACTCATCTAACATCTGTACATTGGTATCAATGAAAGATTTGAAGTTGATAGGTCTTAAATATCATGATTGTCACAATCTAATGCAACAAATATTGCCCGTGGCAATTCGATCTATATTGCCAAAGCATGTAAGGTTTGCAATCACCAGACTTTGTTTCTTTTACAACAGTATGTGCAGCAAAGTTATTGACCCTGATACTCTCGATAAATTGCAAAGAGAAGTGGTTGTTACCCTATGTCAGCTTGATATGTATTTTCCTCCTTCGTTCTTTGATATCATGGTACATCTTGTTGTCTACTTGACTAGGGAAGTGAAAATGTTGGGATCAATTTTCTTGCATTGGATGTATCCCTTTGAACGATACATGAGCATTTTTAAAGGTGATGTTCGAAACCGTTATCATCATGAAGGGAGTATTATTGAGGGTTATGTGGCGAGAGAGGTTATGGATTTTTGCAATGACTTTCTGAGTGCTAATGACGCTCCTGTTAATGACAAAAATATTAAGGAGCATTTTGGCAAAGAAATTTTGGGATCACAGATGAAAGTAATCAGTTGTGAGAAGTTGGAACAAGGTCACTTGTATATTTTACACAACATCGGTGAAGTGAGTGTTTATATCGAGGAACATACCAATTTCATCAAGAGACAATATCCTCGAGCCAATTCAATGTGGCTTGCTAGAGATCATAACAAGACATTTATTAAGTGGTTTGAAGATAAAGTCTTACATAAACTATCTCAAATACTAGATAATCTTACTGAAACTATCAAATGCCTTTCCTTTAAACCAAAATTGAATGTTATGTCTTATGAAGGGTTTGACATAAATGGATTCTCATATTACACAAAGCATCAAGATGATAAGAGTGTCGTCCAAAACTATGGGGTCACCCTTCAAGCGTCTTCATTGTTTTTTGAAAGTGCAAAGGATAAGAGTCCACATGAAGCTAAAATGTCATATTACGGTGTCATTGAAGACATATGGGAGTTTGACTACGTAGATTTCAGAATTTTTCTCTTTAAATGTAATTGAGTTGATAACACCAAAGGAGTTATAGTTGATGAATTGAGTTTCACATTAGTGAACTTTGAAAAGATTAGCGAGAAGGGTGAACCATTCATATTGGAATCATAGGAGAAATAAGTATTTTATATCGATGATCCTGCAAATGATAAATGGTTGGTTGTTCTTCATGGTAAAAGACAGTTCATTGAAGATCATATAGATGAAGAAGAGTACTATGATAAGTATGATGACTCCAGTCCATTCTCAGTTGGGTTGCCAACACCACCAAATATTGAAGCTAATGATGACTTGTATGTGCGCGGAGATCACGATGAAGGATTCTTAATTGATAAAAGATCATAATATTAGAGGCATGCATGTTTATATTTTTTTATATGTTTTATTTTTCTGAATGTGAACTTTACAATGTGAATGTGAACATTACAATGTGAATTACTTTACAATGTGAATGTGAAATTTACAATGTGAATTACTTTACAATGTGAATGTGAACTTTCAGATGGCTGAGCATTCTCCTGATGACCGTGATGATGATTACTGTGAGGGTGAGGACGTCAATGCATCGCCTCACAATGTAAGTTTTAAAAATATATCCCTGAGGTTTCTATCTATATGTTCATTTATAGTTATATCCTGTAAGTGTGTTTTTTTGTCAAATTTTAGGTTGGTGATGTACTCCTTGAAGAAATTGGGGTACTTGATGAGCAGCAAATTTTTTTGAGAAAGTGAGGGGCATCACAATGATGAACAAGTTACTACAGAAAAGGGGCAATGGACCCAAACTAGTTGTGGATTTTGATCATGCAGAAAATCCAGTTGGAGTGAACCACAACTCATTTATTTCATATCTTGGGGTTCTTACTCGCAGCCATTATAGTCCTATTTTTGAATCCTGGCATAAAGTTCCGAAGGGGAATAAAGACTTAGTATGGAAGGAACTATGTGTGAGTTATTATTATTTGCAATTCTATTTTTGTAGATTACTAATTTTTAGGATACTAGTTAATAGCAATTCTATTTTGCAGAGTATATTTGATCTAGATGAAAAGATGCATTGTAAATGCATGATGCAAAACTGTGGGAGGGTCCTAAGGAACTATAGGACAAATCTCACCTGAGATTACATACGCGATGCTAAGAAGAGGTTCTTGATTGATTTCCAATTCTAGACATTGATCACTTTTTGACTAACTCTACACTAATAAATTTTTGATTGATTTCCAATTCTAGGCAGAAGGCAGCCACTGAGCAATGGAATTACCTAGACACCAAAGACTGGGAGGACTTTTTTACCCAAAGAAAAATGGATGAATTCAAGGTATTAAGCGCCACTCCCAATTTAATTAATATACGTTCTTATGTATTCACCTATTCAAGATTAACCTTTAGTGATACTAACCAAATCAATGTGCTTACTATCAAGGCTATCAACGATGCTCAAAGAGCAAGGCGTGCACTAAATGTGCATGACCACACAATGGGTCCAAGAGGCTATGCAGACATTTGCTAAAGACTATAAGCTGAGTCTACTGCTTAGTCTGCTGCTACTCAGAAGTCCTCTACTATTGGTCCCGCACCTCTGCCTCGCCATGCTATGTGGATAGCTGGGAGGCAAAACAAGAAGGGAGATATAGCGAAGCCTGCAACTGCTGAGGTGGCTGCAAAAATGGTAAAATTCAACTCTTAGAGCAATCAATCGATATTGATTATTGTAATGTTTACTTACCAATTTCTATTTATGGCGATTAGCAAGAGCTGCACGAGCAGAGGAAGGAAGGCAAGTTCATCCCTGAGGGCACAAGAGATGAATTGACAATTCACTTCTACAGAACACTCCTTTGGCATCGGTTGTTTAACCCCTTTTAGCGACGGTTCTCAAGCGATGCCTATGTGGGCGCCGCTAAAGGTCGAACTCTTCGGTGTCGGTTTTATAACTGAAGCCAAAAGGCTTCGCGCCACCGAAAACGTGCCAGTAGGCCACCTATAGGCGTCGATTATGTATAGTAAGCTGACGCCAAAAGGGTTCACGCCACAAAAAGGGCGCCATCTAGGACACTTTCTGCGTCGGTTTGCAAATAAAAAACTGCTGTGTTTAGTACTATAACATTGGTTTTATACTAATAACCGATGCTTTTACCGCCACGATCGTGCTTTCCTGCACGGTCGGGTTGTTTGTCACATTAGGCGGCGGTTTTTATCCAATAACAGACGTTGTAAGCCTTTGATGACGATTTTCTATAAATAATCGACACCTATGTTTTAATTTTTTTTTCTTATCAATTTATAGGCCTGCTGTGGCCGGTCAGCAGGATAAGAACCTGTAGTTTAGTTTTGAACTATAGGTTTACAACATCCATTGATATCAGCCAACAAACAGGCCACAAACCTGCAAAATCAACAAATATACTTTTCACACAAGTAGATACATTCAGACATCAATTCAATTCTCACATTCACACATGTAGAAACATTCGAATACATGTATAAACATTCAGACATGTATAAACATTCAGAAATATTCATTTACAAAATATCATTCAACATCTGCTTGTGCCCTGAGGGATGAACATACCTTGTTTCCTCTGCTCGTGCAGATACAATACATAAAGTGCAGCACGCACAAGTGCTTCAGATTCATATAACAACATGACAGACTAACACATATATAGTGCATAACAACAACATCGCTGAATTTACATACAACACTAGCTTAGTACATATATAGTGGGACTAAGGTGACGAGTTAACAGGAGGACAAATAGATTTTACCACGAGTTAACATTGAAGAAGGTCTACTAACCTACACTGAGCTTAATAAGTTTATCAGTACTAGCCTAAGGCACAAGTACCGTTCGTCGGGACAATGACGGTCGTGGAAGCTTAGTGGCCACTGGCTAGTTGAACGTGTAGTGGCCACTAATCTTCCATGACCGTCATTGTCCCGACGAACGGTACTTGTGCCTTAGGCTAGTACTGATAAACTTGTTTAGCTCAGTGTAGGTTAGTAGACCTTCTTCAATGTTAACTCGTGGTGAAATCTATTTGTCCTCCTGTTAACTCGTCACCTTAGCCCCACTATATATGTACTAAGCTAGTGTTGTATGTAAATTCGGCGCTACTATTGTTATGCACTATATATGTGTTAGTCTGTCATGTTGTTATATGAATCTGAAACACGTGCATGCTACACTTTATGTATTGTATCTGTATCCTACTTCTCTTCATTGTGGCTTCTTTTGTTGTTTCATGGCTTGCTGCCTATATATCTATATAACCTTAGTGTGGGATGCTTGCTCGTTGAGAATCATTGATAGCCTAGTTAGTTAGCACATTGATTTCATTAGTAACACTAAAGGTTAATCTTGAATAGGTGAATACATAAAAACGTATATTAATTAAATTGGGAGTGGAACTTAATACCTTGAATTCATCTATTTTTCTTTGGGTAACAAACTCCTCCCAGTCTTTGGGGTCCAAGTAGTTCCATTACTGTGTGGCTTCCTTCTTCCTATATTTATTTTTCAAAGAGAATACAAAAAAAATATTAGTGTAGAGTTAGTGAAATACTGATCAATGTCTAGAATTGGAACATTAAGCTTCAATAAAAAAATATAAACATGCATGCCTCTAAAATTGTGATCTTTTATCAATTAACAATCCTTCATTGTGATCTTCGTGCACATATAAGTCATCATTAGCTTCAATATTTTGTGGAGTTGGCAACCCAACTGAGAATGGACTGGAGTCATCATACTTATCATAGTACTCTTCTTCATCTATAGGATCTTCAATGAACTGTCTTTTACCATGAATAACAACCGACCATTTATCATTTATAGGATCATCGATATAGAATATTTGTTTCTCCTGTGATGCCAATATGAATGGTTCACCCTTCTCGCCAATCTTTTCAAAGTTCACTAAAGTGAAACCCAATTCATCCACTATAATTCCTTTGGTGTTATCAACCAAATTAAATTTAAAGAGCGGAATTCTGAAATCTATGTAGTCAAACTCCCATATGTCTTCAATGACACCGTAATATGACATTTTAGCTTCACGTGGACTCTTATCCTTTACACTTGCAAAATACATAGTCGACGCTTGAAGAGTGACCCCACTGTTTTGGACGACACTCTTATCATCTTGGCACTTTGTGTAATATGTGAACCCATTAATGTCAAACCCTTCATAAGACATAACATTCGGTTTTGGTTTAAAGGCGAGGCATTTGATAGTTTCTGTAATATCATTTGGTGTTTGAGATAGTTGATGTAAGACTTTATCTTCAAACCACTTAGTAAAAGTCTTGTTATGCTCTCTAGCAAGCCACATTGAACTTGCTCGGGGATGTTGTCTCTTGATGAAATTGGTATGTTCCTCGATATAAACACTCACTTCGTCCATGTTGTGTAAAATATACAAGTGACCTTATTCCAACTGCTCATGTCTGATTACTTTCACCCGTGATCCCAAAATTCCTTTGCCCTCCTCAATATTCTTGTCATCAACAGGAGTGTGATTACCACTCAGAAAGTCATTGCAAAAATCCATAACCTCTCTCGCCACATAACCTTCAATAATACTCCCTTCAGGTCGATAACGGTTTTGAACATCACCTTTAAAAATGCTCATGTATCGTTCAGATGGGTACATCCAATGCAAGAAAACTGGTCCCAACATTTTCACTTCCCTAGTCAAGTGGACAACAAGATGTACCATGATATCAAAGAACGAAGGAGGGAAATAAATCTCAAGCTGACATAGGGTAGCAACCACTTCTCTTTGCAAATTATCGAGAGTATCATGGTCATTAACTTTACTGCATAGACTATTGAAAAAGAAACAAAGTCTGGTGATTGCAAACCTTACATGCTTCGACAATATAGATCGAATTTTCATGGGCAATATTTGTTGCATTAGAGTGTGACAATCATGAGATTTAAGACCTATCAACTTCAGATCTTTCATTGATACCAATCTACGAATGTTGGATGAGTAACCCCGTGGCTCCTTAACTTTTACCAACCATTCACAAAAAGCTTTCTTCTCCTTTCTAGACAACATGTAACAAGCGGGAGGTAAGTATGTTCTTTTATTACCCATTTCACGTAATTCTGTTAATTCTGACCTTATTCCCATTTCACGTAGGTCCAGTCAAGATTTTATCCCATCTTTAGTCTTACCTGGTTTATTTAACAGAGTACCAATGATGTTATCATAGACATTTTTCTCAACGTGCATTACATCGATACAATGCCTGACTGTCAAAGAACTCCAATAAGGAAGATCCCAAAATATTGACTTCTTCTTGAATGAAGAATTGTCACTCCATGTGGCCATACTACATTGTGATTTCTTACCAAATTCATTGACAATGTCTTTTACTCTTTCATAAACAACATCCCCTGGTATAGGTTTAGGTGCACTCCGTTCATCATTCCATCCATTGAATGCTTTGCGCTTCCTATGATACAGATGGAATTTTGAAAGAAACCTTCGATGACCAAGATATATAGTCTTGCCACCATGTTTTAGTCTTATTGAATCAGTGTTTTCTTCACATATAGGACACACTTTAGCTCCTTTGGCACTATATCCAAACAAATTTCCGTATGTTGGAAAGTCATTAATAGTGCAAAACAACATATCGTGCAAACGAAATGTCTCTCTTCCTAAAGCATCATAGGTCATCACACCTTCAACCCAAAGTTTCTTTAAGTCATCAATCATAGGTTCAAGATAAACATCGATATCATTTCCGGGTTGTTTAGGGCCCGATATCAACAACGACAACATAACATACTTATTTTTCATACACAGCCAGGGAGGAAGATTGTATATAACAAGCATGACTGGCCAAGTGCTATGTTGGCTGCTCAATGTCCCGTACGGATTCATCACATCTGTACAAAGCCCAAGTCTTAGATTCCTATCTTCTTCACCAAATTTGGGGTACAATAGATCAATCTTCTTCCACTGTGGGGAATCAGACGCATGTCGTAGGATCCCATCATTATTTTTCTTAACATTTGCATGCCATCTCAAATTCTTTGCATCTTTCAGATTTGCAAACAAGTGTTGAAACCATGATATTATAGGTAGAAACCACATCACCTTGGTAGGAGAACCAGTTTTGGACTCCCCCGAAGTCGTCAATTTATACCGTGACACACCACATTTTGGACAATCTTTCAAATCCACATAGTCCTTTTTAAATAATACAAAATCATTTGGGCATGCGTGTATCTTCTTGGCCTCCATTCCCATTGGGCACAACAATTTCTTTACCCGGTATGTTGAGATTGGCAGCTCGTTTCCTTCAGGAAGCATTTCTTTCAACAAAGTCAACAATGAAGTGAACCTTTTGTCACTCCATCTATTGTTAGATTTCAACTTATAAATCTCAACACAGCGCTAAGCTTCGTAAACTTAGCACAACCTATGTATAACAGTATCTCAACATCATGCACAATGTTTCTAAAGATAGGAGGTGGACCAGTGTGCTCTACCCTACAACTATCCAACATCACATCAACGATGTCTACTGGAACTGGTTCATTCACATCTACGTCATCGGAGGCAATTTCTTCTTCCACCCAAGCACTACTATCGACATCCACTAGTTTTGAGTTTGAAATATCTCCATGCCAGTGCCATTCGGTATAGCCTTATACAATCCCATTGCACATGACATGACTTTTGATTTCGTCACCAGTGCTGACTTTCAAGTTTTTACCGCAATGCCTACATGGATAGTAGAACCTATCTCCAGGTTCTTTCCTATGTTCCTCGGCAAATCTAATAAACTGATCAAGACCAGATATAAACTCTGGGGTGCAGTGATTGCGAATGGACATCCATGATCTATCCATTCTATGATCAAAGAGAAAACAAGTATATATTAGGACAAGATTAGGGTCTACAGTTAACAAATACATGTGATGTCATTCTTATATATAATAAATGTGTACCACCTATCCCATCCTTGAACAACTAATCTCACTAGTAAGTGTATAATGTGTATTGGGTTTTCAAAAAAAAATTGGCAGCATTTCCCCATTGTTCTCTAAGTACATATGTACTTAGAGAACAAATGGGAAAATGCTACCGAAATTTTCTCGAAAACCCAATACACATTATACACTTACATCCTAAGTGAGATTAGGTGTTCAAGAACAGTCCCAAAATGGGGACTATCCAAGATTTACTCCTAATGAGTAAATCTTGGATGGGTTTCTAGGCCAACAAACATAATAATAGATATGTACATGTTAGGGTTTCATCACAATTAATGTTAGGGTTTCATCACAATTGATGTTAGGGTTTCATCAATGTTAGGTTTAATCAAATCAAATCAAGTTTAAATCTTAAGTACATATGTACTAACATCAAAATTTACTGAATTAGGTCAAACATTAGGATTAGAAGCACAAATATATGCAAGCAAAAGATTTGTTCGTATCCTAGGATTTACATAAAGCATTACATAAAGATTTGTTCATATCCTTACCAACAGCAAGCACGACCGTGGCTGTGTTGGCCTACCAAGGTCGTGCTGTCCAGCACGGCCGTGGTAGGCCAACACAACCACGGTCGTGCTTGCTATTGTTATGGAGCTAGGGAGAAGGAAGCAAAGCGGCTAGGGCTACTTGGAGCTAGCGTGGAGAAGAGAGGTGGCAGCAGTGGCGGCGAGTAGGCGAAGAGAAGAGCATGGTGGCACTCACAGTGGCACTAGGAGATGAGCAGAGAAGCAGAGTTTAGGCGAGAGCGGTGAGCACATGAAAATTATCACGATGAAAGGGGGAAGAGTCGGGTGATTGGGTCTATTAAGTTGGTCAACAACATCGGTTATCTTCAAAACTGACGCCTATTACTCTTCAACGTCAGTTGATAGTAAAAAACTGACGTCCAATTAGACAATCTTTGCCCTAAATTATTTGGCGGGAATCATTATCAACATCAGTTATTCGAGGATAACTGACACCGAAAGTGGAACTTTTCGCGCAAATTTTCATCTTAAATAGGCATCGGTGAATAGTTAAAAAACCGACGCTGATATGTGACGCAAATGTTTTTCGCTCGAAAATTGGATTTCGCGGGCGATTTTAGGCATTGATTTGTTATACCCAGCTGACGCTGAATACAAAGCGATACCCATGTCTGGCTGGGCTTCGAATATAGACGTCATTTTTCCTAAATAACCTCCGTAGAATAGTATAGGCGTCGGATTACCTAAATAACAGATGCCCAGAAAAGTGACACTGAATGTTGTTTCTGTAGTAGTGATTTCTCTGAGTAACCCAGAGCATCATGGACGTGTTAGGTGTGCAGGTGCTGGTGTGGGCGTCAAAGTGTTCTTTGGGCCATCACAACGCAAACCAGTCCCAAAAGTGGGACTTTCACAAGCTAAGGTAACTTATTCTTTTTTTAGAATGTTATTGCGAAGGAGAATTCAATAATCAGAAGCTAGCATTTCTTTTATCCATGTATAGGTAGATTAGTTAATTGATAGGAGAGTCGAGGAAGAACTTGATAGGAGAGTCGAGGAAGCACTTGATAAGAGAGTCAATAAAGCAATTAGCAAGGGGCAGGTGTCTCAGACTGCCACTCAGACAGTACCTATGATGGACTGCTCTTCTCCTACTATAGAGGTTGGGCGTAATCCTATAGACCCACCACCTAGCATGTCAGCTATAAGTATTTTTATGACATATATAGTAGCTAGTCTTTTCAAGATGATATGTTTATGTATATATGTATATAAAATTCTTTACGTAAATTTGTAGGGGTTGAAGCCATGCCGTCTAATAAGTCAAGAATATATCATTGTAGATGCATAGGCTTACCCAACCCTTCTAGGGGATATGTTTCATGGGACTCCAGTACCAACTGGTGCAATTCGTGTGAGCCCGATACATATTGTTATACACCATTCGAACAAAACATCATTAACTAAGCAGATGCGATCATTAACAGCAGATGACTAAAAATCACTAAAAATTAAAACCTTTTGCAAAGAGATCCAATTCCAGGAAACTCTTAATAACAAGAACCAAAGTATTACATGTACATTCTGGTCCACAAGTACATACCATGTACCATCTCTTCTCGAGGGTTACATACATCAATTGCTCTATTAAGTCTACACGTGAGCAACACAAAACCTTGAGGCATTCAAGACAAAATCTCAGATCGATTATGAAAACACTAAGTACTGACTCCAAGGACCTAAGAGTACAGAGACGACACATACGACTCATATCTATACGACATGACAGTCAGTATCTCCACCTGAGATGTTACTGATGTCCCTGATACTGCTGTCCTTTTCCCACTGTATGATTTCTACCTCTTCGTCCACATCCACCTAAAAATGTTGGATCCCACAGGGGTGAGACAATTGAAATTGTCCCAGCGAGAGATATAACTCTCCGCCAGAAACATTATTATTGCAGATAAACATTATAAAATTGAGCAGGAGTTCTATTATATTAACATGCAGTATTAATCATTGTATGAACTGAATAAGATAATCTACTCTCTTAAGGAGAACATCACATCTACCCATGGTAGAATTATACATCATCTATCTACTTTGCAAGGAATGTAAAGAAACATAAATAACACCTATCCATTAAGGATGCATAAAAGAAATGTAACATCAACCAATGATTTTCGTATTCAATCCTTAAGAAGACATGCTATACGGATGATTACATTTTACAATCACACTTATGCCCTGAGGAGATGAGGTATACCGCTCATAATCCAACCAACCATTGCGAAGTTGAAATCGGTACCATACAAGGTCAATGGAATAGCCGGCTGCCAAGACCTCCCTTATCTCGGTCAGTACGAGATCCCATGCAGGACATCTTGTGTCTCTGCTAAATAGCTTTCTATTGTATACTGGAAACTTCGCTATAGAGCTACAACAACGACTGCACTCTCTTCATAATCGAGAGATCTCATGTTTATCTCACATCGATCTGACATTATTTATCATTGGGAGATTCGTGATACATCCATCTCGATATCGGGAGATTAGTGATACATCCATCCTGCCTTATATAATGAAGGATTGAGAGATTTAATGTTTATCTCACATCAATTCCTCCATTAGGGAATACAGATATTTTCACCCATCACCCCCACATATTAAAAAATATGCCTTCGGGGTTATGCCGCGGAGCAACCTGTTTCACCATCCAGCAAATCCTGACGTTGATGGTTATATGGATAGGGCACTACATGATAGGATTCCACTTGATTAATTAAGTACATTACTGTATTCTTTTAGCATCACTCAAGTTTTCAAACATGAATTATTATGACAAATGCTACAAAGAAAAGTATAATACATCTATCAAGTACCTTTCAAAACTTTATATAACATTGGGATCTCAATCCCTTATCTCATTGCTGGGAATTCACATCCCTCAATAGCTCATCATCATGTTTACTGGATCTGGGTATTCAAACCCTTAGTTCATCACTAAACATGGTTACCACTTATCAGGTAACTATTACCTCTAGGTCTTCTAACCAAGGTATTTAGGATACTTGTTACACAAACATCACACATGGCTCACAAGGCCCATTAAGTATCTTGTCACCTCTCACTAGGCAACAAATTATCACATGGCTCACAAGGCCATTACATCTTGTCACCTCTCACTAGGTAACAACTTATTCACATGGCTCACAAGTCCATTGCACATCTTGTCACCTCTCACTAGGTAACAACTTATTCACATGGCTCACAAGGCCATTGATCATTATACTTTTATTCAAGTATTTAACATGCCTTACAAGGTTTATGCAACAAAAGAATTACAACCTTCCCATCATAGGGTTAGGGTTTCCCTTTCTTATTGATTAGGGTTTCTCTTACATATCATCACCCTTCATTAGGGTTAGGGTTTCCCTTTCTTATCGATTAGGGTTTCTCTTACATATCATCACCCTTCATTAGGGTTAGGGTTCTCCATTATTAAGAATTTAGATTTTTAGATCATATTTATTAATGATCAAACCCTAATTCATTGCTCCACACATCTAGGAGCCAACATTGATATAATAAGTATTCAATCATACTTATTTATTCTTATCATTTATCATTAAATGAATTATCAACACAAGATATGAGTTCCTATCTCATCTTTACCAGAATATGATTACATCATATTTTATTAACTTGGCTTAACCTTTTCTTAAGGTATGTTAGCCTATACTTATCAAAGTGCATTACATCTCAATGTAACAATTGTCATGACACACTTCATGTGTTACTCATCCAAGTATATTGGATTTATGGTACATCAGGGTGTATCAACCTTGAGGTGCTGAATATGATATCTATCATATCTTGATGTATAGCTTCCATCATCACTTGTAACTTACTTAAGTTCATCAACTTATCTTGTATTAGGGTATTTCCCATCCTAATACTTTATACACTAGTTCATCACATTTATCATGTATTGTATTGGTCATAAGTCATTCATTTGAATTATTCAACCATTATCAATAATATGGACTCACCTCGGGTTAAGGCATTATTGATATAAGGTTATCCATTATCAACCATTTTAGGTGTTTCACCTAACAATATATTAGTCACTATTCCATTATTAGGAATAGAGTTTCCCATCTTTATCAATTAGGGTTTTACATAGAGTCACCCTAGATTAGGGTTTCACACATCATTGTCTTGAATTAAGGTTCCTTATAACTTTTCCCCAAATTAGGGTTTCATGTAACTTTACCCGAAATTAGGGTTTCATGAAGCATCCTCTTAAATTAGGGTCTTTTTATTATTTTACCCTGAATTGGGATTTCTCATATCATCACCCTAGATTAGGGTTACACCATTACCCTAGATTAGGGTTTCATATAGCATTGCCCAAAATTAGGGTTAGGGCTCATCAACCTTCTCGATTAGGGATTTCATGATCTTTACGAATTCCTCTCTCTCTCTTATCCTCTCTAGGATGTTGATTACTTCAAGCTTGATTAGATTAGGTCAACCCCTCATTCAAGTACATGCATTCAGGGTTAGCATAGTGTATTGAGATATTGCTTCCATAAGCATCAAAGGTTAACCCCTCTAAGGGTACTAATCACCCTAGTACCTTAAAGGTACAGCCATTGTAATAGTTTAATCTATCATTTACTTGTTAATAGTTTAATCTATCATTACATGAAATATATTTTGATATATCTTTGAGTACATCATTGGGAGAGCCATTATTTTTTATTAAAAGGGTATCATGGTTGTTTGTTGAGTTTAAGTGGGTACACCCTATCATTTAATCTCCTACCCTTAGAGATAAAATGTTTAAATGTGATCTTAGGTATGGAGTTATGAAAATGATATTGTGTCTAGTTGGAATATTGAAGAAAGGAAGCCAACTTTAAACAAGGAGGATTTTCTTTTATCATCATTTGAGACATGTAGTTCTTACCTCTCTTTATGATATTAGAGGCAATGTTGACAAGATAATGAGGAAAGGACATGAATCCATTTTAGAATGTATCTAATCATAAAGTAGATAATAATAAGATCAAATTTGAGGATATGCATCTGTTGTGTGAGTTTCTTAAATTCTTTCCATATGATATTCTAGGTATACCATCAAAAAGAGAAGTTTAGTTTGAATTCATCTTGTGTCAGGTAGCCATACCATAACACTTCCAACCTATCAGACAACACCAAATGAGCTAAAGGATTTGAAGACTCAATTACAAGAGTTGTTGGAGAAGGAAATTATATAACCAAGTGCATAAATTTCAGGAGCTCCCATTCTATTTTTGAAGAAGGACAGAATGATGCATCTCTATTTTGATTACAAATAGACAAAAAATACAACCACCTTCTACGAATGATAGAAGATTTGTATGATCCACTTCTATATGAAATAATTTATTCCAAGTGATTATATTGATATATCATCATATGAAGATCATAGGTCCAAAGATAGCTTTTGAAAATCAATTTGTTCATTATGAATTTGAGGTTTTCCTTTTTGAATTAATAAATTGCCTTGTAGGATTAACATATTTGACAAACATGGGTTTCAAACCATATTGTGATCAACTTTTAGCTGTGTTCATAAAAAATATCCCAATATATTTAGATATGTATAGCAAGATGAACCTTTGTTGTGGATCACTTTACAATTGTTGAGATAACCCAAAATATATATACAATTTGTTAAGTGTGACTTTTGGTTGGATAAAATTTGTTTTCTTAGATGTGGGATTTTGGAGGAGTTTGTGTGTATGCCAAGAAAGTGGAGTTTGTAGTTTAGTTTGAACTACTTAAGGCTCATATAGGTAAAATGTTTTCTTGAACTGGTAAGATAACATAGGAGGTCCAAATATAATTTCAACATGACATTGAATCATATGACCCATGGTGTGAGGAAATACATGCCCATTATATGGTCATATGTATGTGAATAATAGTTTTCACAACCCAAAATAAAGGTTGACATTGAAACCTATACTGAGTTTATCATAAATGGGAAGGGATACATATTGTTTTGTAATGAATTTAGAATAGGTCTGGTGTGCGCTAAATGGAAAATTAGTAGCATACATACTTACAAAAAGAATGAGGAGAACTATATGATACAAAATCTTGAAATGGAAGGTCGTTCATGCCTTGAAGACTTGTCATCATTGCTTGTATGACAAAGCATGCTAGATTTTAATAGATCACACAAATTTAAAGTAAATATTCATCCAAAAGAAACTCAACTTGAGACAACAAAGGTGTTAAGAAATGATCAAGGACTATTACGCTATGATTGAGTATCATCTAGGTAAAGCCAACATGGTAGCAGGTGTATTCAGTTGTAAGTTTCAACATCAACCATAATATTTTCCTTGATTTTTGTACATAAACAATTCTACTAGAAAATGAGAGAGAGAATATTATAGTTGGACATATCTCAAGAAGTTGGTTGAGTTTGTCATATGAAAGTTAGACCATTTTCATTGACTAGATTTTAGAGATGTAACATGTATGAACATTACATACATATTATGCATGAGAAAACAATTGAAAAAGGGAAGAGTTTTGGTACGCAATGTCATGATAATAATAAACAAAGTTGTTTGAAATTTATAATAATGAATATCGTAGGTGAATCTCATTCTTCAATATATGCATTGCATCCTACCAATTCTAAGATGTACCATATTTTGAAAGAGTTGTATTGACGACATAGTATGAAGACAAAGGTAGATGAGCATGTAGCTATATGTGGTGTGTCTAAAAGGGTTAAATCTAAAAATAAAAAACCAAAAAAAGTTTGTTAACACCTCCTATACCTGAATGGAAATGGGAACATATCAAAATGAATTTATCTGTAGGATTAGCAATATAATCACACAATATTGATGACACATGGGTGATTGTGGATATACTTACCAAGTATACTCCTTTTCTTTCTGTCAAGTCAACATGGGATGCTCCAAAAACTACAAATCTCTACATAGATTAAGTTTCCATATTACAAAGCCCACTACCCATCATATCATATAGAGATTCATAGTTCACACTAAGATTTTAGAATCAACTAACATCATGCTCTAGGAACATGATTGAGATGCAAACATGGCCTTTATCATTAGACATATGGACAATCAAGATAACCTATACACACTATGGAAGATATGTTAAGAGATTATTAACTATAGATTAGCATAAATTGGGGCCAACATCTCCGCCGAATGGAGTCTACATACAATTGTAGTTCTCATTCTAGTCTATGTATGACTAATACAAGTCTCTTCATGGAATAAAGTGGAGATATCCCATTTGTTGGTATGAAGTAGGAGAGAAATAGTTCATGGATACACACTAGTGGAAGATATAATAAAGAAGATATTTACGATTATACAACAAATATAAAGCAACATGAGACATACAAAAGTGATATGCATAGAACACTATATCTCATTTGACTGGAGTAAGAAATAGTGTATATCTAAAAGTTTCACCACATAAAGGTAAATTGAGATTTTTAGATACATGTGACTAGATTGAACAATATAAATCATTTGACTAGTTGCATACATGTCAGAATTATCACTTGAGTTAGAGAATATATGTGACATATTTCACCTTTTGCATAAATTGTTGGGTTTCAAAGAGAGGGGCGCAACAAAACTACAAAATTTCTCCCTAAGGAACTCTTAAACAACTTGTCTCACAATGTTATGTTGATGTGTCTCAACCCGATGCACTTCTCCGCTTTATATAGGAGTGCCATGAACTTGAAATTTCAAAAATCCAATCCTGTTCCTAGTCACAATACAAAAAAGACTAGAACATGGAAATCCCATACTACAATTCCAATCCCCCAAATCAGCTGTTGATTCACCTAATTGGGACAAATTTGGGCTACAAGTCACTTGACTTACTAAGAGAGCCGCCCAACTCGTCAATACATGTCCAAATCAGTTTCCCAATCTAATTCAAAATCAAATAAGAAATCTTTATCTGACCTGATCAAGTCAGTCGACTCACCTAGTAAGTCACATGACTCATCACTTTCTAAAGTGATAATGACTCGATCAGTTGACAATCAATTGATCGATTGGATCAAAACATCCACTATCCTAACTCGAATGGAAATCAATGTGTACATGATTCATATGTTTGATTGTGGACTTTAATTTTATTATGCCTCCTTATGAGTGTGACCCTATGGGTTCCACATTTCACATTACATTAGTAGTGATGTTCAGAAGCTCACAAGAAAAAATTGGGGTCTAGCAACAAGTCATTGCTACACAAGTTTTGGAATATGTTGATAACAACTTGAACCTATAAAATGACCAATGTTACCATGATTGTATAATCTCTTTGTCATAGATATCCAATTTAAAACTAAGGGATGGAGTTGTCACCATGTTAACTGCCAATCTATGTTTCTTGAAGTAAAGTAGAGAATTGAGATTGTCTGAGATCAATATCATATATTGACTCACATGAGCATGGACATGCATTTCATAGTTGTGCTTATTGAGTGTCCAAGATATCACTACATGGAGGTTCATATTCCATCTACATCACTCATCATAATTGCAAGTGTGACAATGCACCTAATCACCACATGTATGAAATTCCTTATTCAGAGTCATGTTGGGATAGTGTTAAAGTACATAAAACAACATGTGATTAGTGTGTTGACTTTAGGTCTAAGGATCATAGTCACCATTGTCACATTGAGATTATCATATGACATGCGATGACATGGCTTCCATGTGTAAATATTAATGTGGGTCTGTCTAGTACAATTTGTTATTTAAGAAGTACCCATGTATATGAGTTGATATCCAATATTGACTAAATAAACATAGTCATCAATCAACACACATACTAGTGTTGTTTATTATTGTTGTCCTATGATATCCATAATAATAACTGAATAGGGACATAATAATAACTGAATAGGGGCATAATAAGAATGAATATGATTGAGCATTCATATGATCTCATATTTAGGTCCTCAACCCAGACCATATGTCATCCAATCAAAATATTCCTAGGACATTGTCACATTTATTCATTATCTCAATACAAAAACACACATAATAAGTGGAACTGCCTTAATTAATGATCAAATCATATACAATCTATACCTATTACAATCATTACAAGATGGATCTCAGGGAATAAAACCAATAGTATCCTACTTGTACTAGAGCCAATAACTCATGAATCGAATTCCAAGTGATCTAACACAACCATCATGCTTCTTTAGTGAAAATTCTTTTGTTAAGGGATCAAAATTGCTATCAATTGGTACTCTTGAAAAATGTTTAGATCTCCTCTCTATATGATCTCTCATATGAGATGATATCACCATAGTATGTTCTTGATATATTGATGCTATCTGGGTTCTTTAACTTGTGCAATGGCTCCATTGTCGTAACAATAAAGGTCTACTTAGCCCTTAATGGTTGGAACAACCCTAGATTCACTAATGAACCTCTTGATCCATACTACTTCCTTTTATGCATTGGATGAAGAAATATACTCAACTTCTATTATAGAATCAACCACTCTCTCGTACTTGGCACTCTTCCAGTTTACAACTCTATAATTTAGACAAAACACATATCCTGATTGCAATCAGTAATCATCCTTGCCAGTTTGGAAGCTTGAATAAATGTAATCCCTTAAAACTAAATCTTACTCGCCTTTGTATTTCAAAATTAAATTCTTATACCTTCTCAAGTACTTTAGGATATTCTTCAGGGCTATCCATTGACCATCACCTAGATCTGACCGGTACCTACTGATCATGCTCAAAGCATACATATGGGTGTGAACATAACATTGCATACTTGATAGATCCAATTGAAGATGCATATATGATCTTACTCATGCATGCTTGCTCTTGCAAATAGCTGGGTCATTGGGATTTAGAGAGACTTATTCCATGATGCATGTGCACATTACCTCTATTAGAATCCAACATGCTAAACCTCTTCAACACCTTGTCGATGTTTTCAATGTAGCTTATGCCAAGATGTCTTCTATATATATATTGTTTCCTAGAATATAGGATGCTTATACCAAGTACTTCATGGAAAAGGTTTTTCCTAACCAAGTCTTAACCAATTTTAGAGTAGATATGATGTTTCTCATCAATAATATGTCATACACATATGAGATGATAAAAACAATTATGCTCCCACTAATATTCTTGTACACACATGGTTCATTTTCATTTTTGATTGACAAACTTATTGACTATCCCATCAAAATGAATTCTTTGCTAAATCCATAGATTGACCTTTGTAGATTACAAACTTTATTGCTTCATTTGGAGCTATGAAACCTTCATGCCATGCCATCTCCACACCCTCTAGAAGATTCCCACTACAGAAAGGGGGTGTAACATCCATTTGATAAATATCATAGTCATGATAAGATGTAATAACAAGGATGATCCTAATGGATTTAACCACGGTTATGAGTGAAAATTTTTTGTGTAAAACCCCAACATTTTAGACCTTGTATAAACTGATCTTAAAAAGAACAATTGGACTACTGATATAACCAAGGGACAC
This sequence comes from Alisma plantago-aquatica, assembly GCA_963693085.1. Classification (NCBI taxonomy): domain Eukaryota; kingdom Viridiplantae; phylum Streptophyta; class Magnoliopsida; order Alismatales; family Alismataceae; genus Alisma; species Alisma plantago-aquatica. The sequence continues at coordinate 267,440,291 of OY856410.1, forward strand.
CTCCTTTTTAGGGAGCCCTTTACTAAGAACTCTGTTGGTAAGCATGTTCATCCCATAATAGTACTAGGATGGGTGGCATGTCAGAAGTTGATCATGAATTGCGTGTGAGTGAGGACAAAACACATAGTCAAGGTTAGTGGTTGTATGTGGGGATAGTCGTCATTCCCAAAACTATGCTAGAGCCTTAGGCGATGGGCCCATACGTTATAAATGGTATTAGAGATAAATACCCTCCACTAGGTGGACCCACATGGGCATGTGACACACCAATACTAAGCCATGTGGACCATGCATGTTGGAAAGGGCTATCCTAGTTGACGGAGCCACCCTAACCTCGAATGGGTGTACATGGGCCATTATGGGTTTGCACTGAAATGGGAAAGATAAATGAGGCCATGGCTGAGCCTTGATGAGGACATCAAGAGTTTATACAGGGGGGGTTATCACATATATGGATTTGAGACCTTGGATTAAATGATCTTAAAACAAATGACTGGGATACCCATATCTCCGAGGTGCACATCCTTTTAAGGGAGTTCATCACTAAGAACTCTATGGTTAAGCATGTTCATATGTGGAGAACATGCACAATTGAGTCTAGTGGTGATATGTTGGGTTAGTTATCATTCCAAAAAATCTACTAGAACCTTGGGAGGTGAACCCTATTGTTATGTTTCATCATAGTCAACACCTTGAACTTGTTTGAGACCTTTACAAAATGTTACAAATCATCTCATGCCTTAGTGATAATCATAGGATGAAGGACAACCTTAGTGTTAATTATGCCTTTGTTGGTACATTAATTACTTTTTGGTATATTTTGTCCTTATTTTATATCAAGTGCTTGTTTTGATAAGTCAAAATTATGTTTTGAGCATAGTATGAGATCCGAGCTTAGTTGATATAGAAACATCTCACACATATATGTGGGAAAACACTTGAAGAAATAAATAACAAATAAATTATAATCTGATATTTTTTTCATACTAGTACTGTAGAATTGTAGACATTCAATTATGAATGTAAAGCAAAAAGAATGGATGAAATCAGAGTTAAAATGAGAGAGTTATGATAGTTTTAGTATCATGTGTAGAACTATCATCAGTCTGCACTTTCATAGAGACACATAGATCGATGAAGGGACTCTAATGGACACACATGCCAATGATCAGACTCTTATGACCACACAGGTTAATGACAAGACTTCAATGGCCATGTCGGTCGATGAGCGGACCCTGATGGCCATGCAGGATGATGACCTGATCCTAATGGCCACACAGGTTGACGACTGGACCCTGATGGCCATTTAGGCCGATGACCAGACCTTGATGGCCATGTAGGTCAATGACCAGACTCTAATGGAGAAGCAAGATGATGATCGGACTCTAATACCATGTAGAATGATGGAAATGAACTTCGCTTCCGACCAAGATAACCAATCACCAAAATAATTGTAACTTTTTCTATGCATATAAAAAAATGTTGAAATTTATTTCATTGGATTCATATTTAATTTTTCCACACAAACCAATCCCTGAACTACACCAAAGGTGAAGGAAAAGTCAATTTCTAGGGTGACTTTTGGGAAGAACACAAAGAATAGAGGGAAATAAGACCTAGCCATAGATGGATCATGGTAAGTTGATTTCAACCATAGATTTATTTTATCTTGCTCTTTCACTTTCTCAAAATCTTCTATAGCCTTCACCTATGATCATATTCTACATCCTTTATTCATCCTTTTCTTCTAATAGGATCTTTGTGGAGCAACATATCTAACATCAAGTCGTTACAAGGAGGATTTTGAAGCTTCTAGCTGGAATCCAAGCTATGTAGACCAAAATTCAACAATATCAAGATTAGATCCAAGACCAATAACCCAAGAATAGATCCTAGTGAGTGAAAAATCATCTCTTGACCTTGATTTTATATAAAAACAGTCCAAAATCTTAAAGAGCATGCATTTTTTTATATCTTAGTTACTATTTTCATTCTGTTGAGCCTTAAATATAATATTTCAATTGAAAAATTTGTTACTTAGATTATTTGTGATGTTTATATATGCATTCAATTTGATAGTAACTTATGTGTAATGTTATAATGAATATCAATGGTATAATTACAAGCACCAAAACCCCAAGATTGCCTTAATTTCTACATCAATGAATTATGCTATGAATCTATAATTTGATTGGTGTTTGTTGCTAGCCAAATACTTATAAAGTTCAAATACTTGTTCATTATAATATTATTCAACATGCTCAGTTTATTAGTTCAAGTAGAATTTTGCTGATGCCAATGATTTAGATTAAGATCGATGTTCAAAAAATGGAACCTAAACTTTAAGTATAAAGTTGAGCTAAGAACAATTCAATAATAAATCTATCCTAGAAGTAAATAATCTACTAGACTTTAGATGCCCAAAATACTGAAGAATCCATCAAGGAGGTTTATACCATGAAGGAGGAAACATGCTTATCGATTGGTAGAATCCAAATAAGGTATCTAGAACATACTTTAAAGGTATAGAGGACTAATCCCAGTGGGGACAATCTCCTTAATATAATGAGGTGCCCAACATCAATCGGAGATTCCAGTGGTATCCATTACACTTTAGTTAATTCAGATACTACTCAAAGTCAGCCCTTATGGAACCACTAATGAAAGTAGTTAAGACAAGTTCTTTGACTCTCCGCCTGAGGACCCATGTTTAGAGGAGTAGTACAATTAATCTGACCAACTATTTAGCCACAAAAACCAGATGTCGCCAGCCCCATTGTAGATCGAGGAGCTATTTTAGTAGATTTAGAGTCCTCAATCTACTCCAAGTCCACATGTTTTGATACACTTCATGTGGGTCCAAGACATAATAATAGGAATTAAAAGATTTATGAATGAATTTAATTAATTTACTTACTATAATTTTTATTAGATCTTTTTCCATATCGAGTGATATATAAATTCCTACTTCCATGCATATATTCTTTGTATTTAAGTTAATACAAAATACATATTTAAATTTTCATGGTTTCTTGATGAATTTCCATGCACTGAGCAAGTATCTCACACTCCACAAAAACATTTTTTTGGGTACGAGTCCATCTCAATAGAAGGTGTCAAAAGCAAGCTTTCATCAAGAACAATTTAGCTGAGGTCTATAGAGTATAGATAGTTTATTTAGATGGTATCTTATCTTCCTCTAGTCTTGGGAACATGAGAGTTAAGATTGAGAACAATTTTGTAATATGTTGTAATGATGTATATTAAAATCAGAATTCATTTTCTTTAGCTGACTATGTTATAGAAGCTAAATCCCGATTGTGAACTCGTGATGCTTATGCTTAAATCATATGTTATTTTTTGTGCTAATAATATGTTTCATTAGTCCTACATGTTTAGAGAAAAGAAAAATTTAAAACTGATTTTAGATGGTAACTAAAAATGTATGTTCAGTCTAATCCCTCTTTGACGGGCCTAAATCTAGTTAGTTGGTTTGGGTCGCATCGGAGCCAACTCACTTTATAGTTTTGTACATTAACATCCTTGTTATTCTTCTTCTTGAAGATTCATTCCCACCCTATGGGTTTTACCTAGTCTGGTGCATCCACCAAAATGCATATTTTTTTGCCATATATAGAGTCCATCTCATATTTCATTCCTCAAACCATTTACTAGATTTTGTTCCCACTATGGCGACATTGTAGGTTGTTGGCTGATCATCTATGACCATAAATCATCTAAATGAGTTACAAGAAAGTCAAATTTCTCTAGCTCAAAATGTGTCATACTAGACCTTTGATGGAGCGTGCATCACTAAAAATCCTAGAGATAGTAGGTCTCTAAGTTTAGCCTTGCGTATGCTATAATAAGATCTCCACCCATGTATGCTAAGATACGTGGAAGTATTATCGTAGTATAGTTAAGGGTCGAATCCACGAGACAATGGTCTTGTTAAGAGTTTAATAAGATGGAAAACGTAATAATCCTACTTATCCACTTAAAATTTGATATTTAGATCAAAGAGTTGATTTGATGATTAAACTAATGTGCAGAGAAAGAAAATAACAAGAAAGTAAACTTAAAGTTGTAAACAATATTTAGAAACCACTAGGATGTGATCGAGTTTCACCACCACTACGCATGGATCAAAACATACATCACAATAACATGGCTTGCAAAGAAAAGAGTCTAAACAGTTAGTATCTTTGTAGACTTAGCTTCCTTTCGGATAACTAACTATGAGAAACGTGGAAGCACTGCAATGCCAACCATCCCCAGACGAATGGTCACTTACTTTGCATCACTCCCCTTGTAAAGTGTGTTCCTCGACCTGTCAAGGTTGTACTTTCATACATCAACTGATTCCATTTCATAGTATGAAAGTACAACGATGGAGGTGAGTTTACCCCACTCCTCGAGAAATTCTCCTAGATACCAAACCAAACATATGATGACTACATACATTTAGAACGAACAAGCAGTTGATATTCAAATCTAAAAGTACAAACATAGACAATTCACACTAGTAGATAATAGATAACACAAGTTGGTGATCAAACAACTGACAATCATTAAACAATTGATGTTGAACTGAAAAGATAATGTTTTTCTATTGCAAACTCATGAATTACAATGCATGAAATGAAAACATGGGTAGCGGGGCTACTCCCCGCACACTAGTGTATGGGATTACTCGCTCATGGAAAGAACAAAGAAGGAGGTGGGAAGAGAGAGAGAAAGCATCATCTCCACATAGGAGGGAGGAAGGTCGACCCCTTGGAGTAGAGAGCAACTATCTTCACACCACTTGGTTGACTTGATGAAGACTTCTTCACTTCCCACCTTCTATGTCGATGAGAGAGAAAGAAACTTGAGGATGAAGTGTGGATCTTAGACCGACAGCCTTGGGACGGAGGATGGAAGATGGAACACCTCTGGAATGGTTGGGGCAGTCTTTGGGCATCCAAGAATTCGATTCCTAATGAGAACTCCTTCAGTTCTATTTATATGCTTCAAAGGAGTCCCAAACGGTCTTGGGACCGTTTAGGTCTTTAACAGTTTGGAGATCGTTTGGCATCATGTGGTCTCGAGACCGTTTGGTTTCAAACGGTATTGGGACCGTTTGACTTCATGCGGTCTCCAGACCGTTTGCTTTTATTCGATCTTGGGACCATTTGGGTTCATTCGGTTTTGGGACTGTTTGGGTTCATTCAGTCTTGGGACTGTTTGGACTTCATTCGGTCTTGGGACCGTTTGCCTTTATTCGATCTTGGGACCGTTTGAGTTCATTCAGTCTTGGGACCGTTTGGACTTCATTCGGTCTTGGGACCATTTGATTTCATTCGGTCTTGGGACCGTTTGGATTTCATTTAGTCTTGAGACCATTTGAGTTCATTCGGTCTTGGGACCATTTGGACTTCATTCGGTCTTGAGACCGTTTGAGTTCATTCGGTCTTGGGACCGTTTGGACTTCATTCGGTCTTGGGACCGTTTGGGGCTTTTGCAATTTTTTTGGGTTTTTTGTAAGAAGAAAAAAGATAAATGTTAGTTTAATGGTGAATTCATAATAACATAGAAAGTTAAGGATTATATCTAATTTATCTAAGAAATAGTATGGAAAATTAAGAAAAACTAGTAAGATAACATCACAAAATGGGAGGTTATCACCCCCTAACTTAGAGTCTAGCTTGTCCTCAAGCTAGATAGAGCTAAGGCAGGTAGTGGCGAGGCGATTTTATTTAGTGAAGATTTCTATACTCTTGCTTCAATTCTAAACCAGAGATCTCCTGGAGTTTTATCGGGGATTCCTCTTGTGCTAACTCTTTCAGGTATCGAGAGTTGAATGGATCTTGGGTTTCTTCCATATCGCGTAACTCGCACTGGGACCACCTTTTCCTCGATCACATTTCATGCATGTCTTTGACTCTAAGTAGTTTTATACTTCTTTGAAATTCCTACCAAAAGCTAAGATAGGTATGAGGGTTGGCTAAAGGATGCTATGTAAATCACCCTTTAGGTGGGGGAGGGTTTATCTAAACTTTTAGGATCTCACTACCAGGCATGACACATTTGCCTTTGTGAGGGAAACTAAATGTACCGGCCGGGCGAGTCCTTTATCAACTTTTTCATATACTTGGAGACCTTAGGATCTCACTATCGGGCGTGACACATCTGCCTTTGTGAGGGCAGCTAAATGTACTGGCCGTGCAAGACCTTTATTGGCTCTTCGTATAAGTCTTTATGTATGGAACAACTCTCATGTTTTATTCAACACTCAGGCTTTTATTCATATGCTCACAGGCTTAGGAATTGGGTATTTGGGATTTTATTTGGGCTGCCAAGCCTCTTTTTGAAAATAAGAAAACTGTTTCTTAGGGTTTCCTGACATGCACTTATTACGGTTTCATACTTGGTGGTCCACTTGCAAGGTTCCTTGATTTGGATTTTGCCTGGTTCCCTCCCGTCCTTGAGAATGTTTAGCTTGTTTCGGCCAAGATGTTAACCTATGGAGAGTCTGATGCAGAATTGAAGCAAAAGCATAAGAATCGAGTATGAAAGTGATTTATTAATTTGCCATTACATGCCTAGTAGTTGCTTTTGAGGACTACTTTGTCTCTAATTTAGCTAGGGGTGACTCTTTTCTGAAGTGAAAGTTGCTTTATATGCAAGAGTTATTCTATCAAAGAAATTACTAAAAAATCTAAGTGTCAAAGGAAAGGAAAAATATGTACATAAGAACAGAGGTGAAAGAGGGAGTAACGAGAAAAGGGTTTGAATATGATACCTCACCCTTGCCCATTGTACCCCCCTAACTTATCACTCACTCTGTCCTCAGGGTGTCAAAGTGATAGGTTGAGAAGTACATGGGCAAGGGTATTAAGGTTCTGTTAATCCCTTGTTTTCTCCATGAGATCGTAGGAGATTAGCTGTGAATTTACCACGTAAAGCATGGTAATCCACATCCTTCATGTCCTCCACTTGTTTTCCAAGAACAGTGATGGTATACATCATGTACAAGACGTGGAAATCATAGTCATTTGATTCTCTGATCTACTAGGGACATCTGTGGCTGAAGGCTGGGTGATGGAAATGTTCTTTGTCATATGCCTTTGTGTGTTTGCTCAGGAGATCGTGTAGTCATTCAACACAATCCTTAGCAACTTGCATCTTTGCTGTAACAACATACTGTTTTTGGTTTGGATCAAACTGGCTGTCAGATCTATTGTAGATTATTGTGGTTCCGTCGTGTAGGTTTGTTGCCAGTAGCATCCAGTGTTCAGAATGAAGAAAGGGAAGCATAATGAACTTCGGAGTTGTGTGTTGAAGATATGAGATAAGTGCCTCTGTGGTTCCGAAGTTCTTCGACCCTAATAGATCATCCTTCATGTATGCTGACGCCATATAAACCGTAGGGTGGTCCCGTTCTAGAAGGAACTGGTACATAGTCATCACGCTCACAGATAAAGAACCTTTACTTTGTATGGTTTCACAGAGAGAATCTACCATTACCAGAATATCTTCTTGCAAGAAAACCAACTCATCGTTTTATGCATATAGCCTAGACATGATGAGTTGGAGTTTGTTGCCGGAAAGGCTCTTGCATGCATTAAGGTCGAAATTTGGAAACGTTGGTTCTATGGAAGATAGGGGCACCATTGGATGGATTGCTCTGTTGATGGTGACCCCTATTATCAAGTCGATGTCCCCTTTGTTCTTTGCCATATAGAAAGCATAAGGGTCCCACTGGCGTTGTTCCCAGACCTTGGCGGTTTGTTGTTGCTTTTTCTCAACCTCCTTTAGAATTGTCCTGTATGGACGCTTTTGCGGACGTTGGATAGCAGAGAAGAGATACCGAGGGCTATGAATTGTATTGTACAGAAACTGCAATCCCCTGAACCAACTAAAGTTTGGATTGTTGGGTTGATGATTTGGAACCAGTGTTGGCTCCAACCATGTCACAGAGATGGGCAAGCAACCCATATTGCTTTGAGAAGACAGAAAGGTATGCATCATGCTTCTCCAGCTTCCAGTCCAACAAAATTTATTTATTCGGCCTTTAGTTCACTGGCGCCGAAGTTGTACACTTTGGCGTCACGGGCTACAGTGTCGAAAATCATGAGCAACCAGTGGTCAAAAACTCTGAAGGGCACATAAATGTAGCGTGCCCTTAATGCAATGCCAATTCGCAACCGCTCAATGGACTTTGCCCGGAAGTCCTTATGTAAAAAGCTTAAGGATAGAGTGGGTGAAGCGTTGAAGACGAGCTGCAACCTTTTTGGGCTCCATAATTCCTAAATAGCGTTGGCAAGGAAGACACAGAAGTTAGCCGTCTTCACCATCGATTGTGGTCGAAGGATGATACGGAAGTCTTCTCGTGTCAACTTGCGCTTTGTCTTTGTATTGTTGTAGATGATGTCCGCCCCATTTTTGGCATCATCTACGATAGTGTTCAGGATGAAGATGTCCTGAACATCTGGCATAGAGATGGCCACCATGTCCAAGTCATGCATTTTTTGAGGTAGCAGTGGCGACAGGGGAAGGTCTTGTGGTGGCGGAATTGAAGTCTGCTCGTTGTCATTCAAGAAAAATGGCAGATCTTCATCTTTATCGGAATCAGAGTCAGATTTGAGTCTATCGACTGTGTCTAGACTCACTCAGTCAGATTCTTCTTGCTTTGGGGGGGGAGGCGCAGGTTGCTCCGGAGAGGAGTATTGGTGAATAACTATTGTGGTTGGGCTAATGCTGGTTCCTAGTATGCATTGTTGGTACTCAGCAAAAGCCTCTTCTTTGGCAGCGTCCCCTAGGGATCCCATAGCGGAAAAGTTAAAGAACTGGTCCCCATATGACATTGTTACATTGTCATTATTGTCGGGGTACTTGTGATCTTTGTTTCCACCCTCTTGGTGGTCTTTATCATTTCCTTTATTTGTAGGTTCTGTCCCTCGACTGGTGCCCTCCCCAACATTTCCTAGGTCATCAGGTTGATCGTCTGAGGAGGAGCTGTTGTTGTTAGAGTCAGCCAAAGAATCAGAATCCTCATCTTCGTCTACACTTTCATCTTCATCAACATCTGCTGCTTTAGTTGCTTCCTTCGTGATTGACTTCTTCTTGCACTGCCGATGGATTGCTTGCATCTCTTTGAGTGCCACTTGCACATGCTCGTGGGTTTCGAGCAGTGCGTCATGGCTATCTTTAAGATCTGCATATCGTGCTTCGGCAGAGCAGAGTCGTGCAGATAGATCGATTATTTGTGTGTGTGAAGGTTGTTGAGTTCTTTGTTGGAGTCCTCCTCTTGGAGGCAGATGAGTTGTACTAGGTTGTTGTTGATGTCATCCAAGCGTGTGGTTTGAGCAATTTGTTACTGCTGAAGCTCACGGAGGGTCTTGGGCAAAGGTTGAGTTTGTGTAGAGACCCTGTCGACTTGCTGGGCCAACGCCTCTCGCTGGCCTTTCATCTCGAGTACCAACTCCAGTAGGTTTTATAAGCGACTGTCGATGCGGTCGATTTGTTGGGCCGCTACTTCCTGCCGTTGTTGGATGCTTGCGACGATTCCTGGTAAGGCATTGTTCCTCTCATCGTTCTTGGAGATCTGTGAAGTGATATCCTGCACACAAGAAAAAATAGATAATAATATGTTAGAAGTGTCGGTGAGGAGGTTTCGAATGGTGTCAAATTGCTGTCCGAATTCCTCACTGACTTGTGAAAAGGGGACCCCAAAGGTGGAAGGGTGAGGTGGCTGGGGTCGGGGTGGAAGGGTGGTAGTGCCTTGCGAAAGAGACACTATTGATGGACCCGCGAATTGCGTGGTGACTGTTGATGTAGTCACTAGTGGTATTGGGATGGTGGTGGTAGATGAGGTGGTGGATGGAAATGGTGGTGACATCCCAGGTGAGAAGGGATGAAATGGGAATGTTGAGGGGAAAGTGGTTGAGGTGAAGGTGATCGGGTGTTAAGGTGGAGAATGGAATGCTTGAAGAGAAAGAGAGTGAGGCAAAGTATGCGGGTGAAGTTGTGGATGTGGATGAAGAAATTATGGTGGGCGTTGTTGTGGGGAATGGGGGAAGAGTGATGGATGGTGGGATGGTGAAAGGTGGTGGTGTGGTGGCGGAGTGGTGGAAGGTGGTAGTAGTGGTGGTGGTTGTAGAGGTGAACCCAACATCCATAACGAAGATGAAAGGTTCTGGTGTTGGGGTTACGATGTTTTTCGCACTGTGTGGTGGCTCCGCCTCTGGGTTGATCTTTGATGTGGGTGTCTCCGATTGCTGTTGTTTTTGTATGCGTAGCTTTGAAGACCGTGCTATTGGAATTTTCTTTGGCCTTGCTACGGGGGCAGTGACCCTGTGCTCTATCTGCCCTGCCTTTGCTTTGAATGAGGCTATAAGTTTGGCAAGCTCCTCTTCAGTGAAGAGGAGCTTTTCTTTGTCGTAATATGCCAATTATGGAAGCGGCAACAATGTCCTAGATGCTTTGACAGTTGGGCAGAAGATGTAGTAGAGTTTTGCATCCTTCTCCTTTATGATGTATGAGTTCTTTAAACTCTGCTCATTTGTAAGGATGTCGCCCTTTATCACCGTGCACTTGGGTTGTGGTCTGTCCATCTTGAGAAATTTCAAGATTGATGTTATGTGACCTCCCATGCTAATTTCTTTTCCAAGGGCGTAAGCTGAGTGCTTTTGTATCAGATGCCGTCCGATGTTGACCGACAACCCTTTTAGGATGGATCGGAGAATAAAGAGATCAGAAATACTAATGTTTCCACCCTCTGTCCTGGGGAAAAGAGCATTTGTAATAATTTTGTGCAGTGTGCGCAACAGGCCAGAATGTATGTTAGAGGCCTTGCACGTTTTCACCTTGTAGTTTGGAATCCCCGTCAGAGCTTTCCAGAAGGTATATATATTAAACTGGGGATGGTCCAGGCTTACTTCCTTAGCCTTCTTTATATGATCTTGGTCGATGAATATCTCATTCAGTGTATTCTTAGTCAAGACAACCTTGTTACCAAAAAGTGAGGTTACCATCCTGCAGTCACCTCTATCTTTCCATTTGTCCATTGCATCCACAATTTCTTTGTTGAGGTGTGTGAAGAACTCTATCGTGGGTTTGATATAAGAATTTTCTACAACAAAGCAGAGTTTTGAGAGGTTTGCGCTGTCGAGTAGGGCGAGGACTCTGTCATAAATCCCCATCTCATTCAGTACGTTGGGGCAGACGTACTTTGTCGGTCACAACACCTTGTCACCAGCTGGGAGGTGTTGGATGTATAGGTCAGCTAGTGCAAGTTCTGTGGTGGTGGTGGGATTTGCAACAACAGGGATAGCATGTCCTGCCAAGATCTGTTCCCTTATGGTAGAAGGCCGGACTTTTTTCCTTGCCATTTTCTTTGATGATTGTCCCTTGGCGGTTTCTTTAGTCTTCCTCTTGCCTTTGGACTTTGGGCCTGGGGATTCATCCTCGGAGTTTGGTGCGTACTCCGAACCTTCATCACTGGAGGAACTATCTTCCACTTCTTCAACAGGGTTCTCGGTTAGGCACATGTTGACTCGGTCAAGTTCGTTCATGACCTTGATCAAGTCAACCTTTAGTGGGACCTTTCCGGTCTTTTCGTAGGTGTCCATGATTTGCTGGAGCTTTGCACGGTCCTCCAGTAGTTGCTCCCTTGTCCAGAAGGGAGCATCAACAGTTCCTATGGCTTGTTTTGCATGTGAGGCCATTCTGTAATCAGAAGATTATATATATTAAAGAGGAAAAAATGTTGAAAGAATTGCAATATATTTAGGGATGAAATTGTTTTAAGGGTGAAATTATGTTTTCCAAGACCGTTTGGCTCCAAACGGTTTCAAGACCATTTGGGTCCAAATAGTTTTCACTCCAAATGGTTTCTCGACCGTTTGGGTCCAAACGGTTTCAAGACAATTTGGCTCCAAACGGTTTCTCAACTGTTTGAGTCCAAACAATTTTCAATACTGTTTGGCTCCAAACGGTTTTCAAGACTGTTTGGCTCCAAACTGTTTCTCGACCGTTTGGCCCCGAACGATTTCAAGACTGTTTGTCTCCAAACGGTTTCACGACCATTTGGGTCCAAACAGTTTTCGCTCCAAACGGTTTCAAGACCATTTGGCTCCAAATGGTTTCTCGATCGTTTGGCCCCAACAAGTTTCACGACTGTTTGGGTCGAAAACACTAGGAATATGAAACGACAGGGACAATGAGCAGTGAAAAGACGGTGAAAATGACACCATCGATGAAGGTGTTGATGGAGGTGATAGCATCGATGGCAGTTGGGAACTTCATTCGCGGTAGAAGTGGCAAAAATGGCATCGACGTTACTGTAGATGACGTTAGTTCAACATTCTACCTTGCTACTAGATGATGAAGATGGCAGATGTGTCGCGGTGGTGGTATCGTCGGAAAGGACGACAGAACAGGAGAAGGCAGACTTGGACGCACACAGAAATGACGGAGGCAGTTTCAAAATGGAGTAGTGAGGGAGAGGGTTCGAATGGGTCACGCGAGAGTAGAGAACTGCAGGAATGGAACAAGGCTTTCACGTGAGAGAGAAAGTTTGAGAAACCAAAGGAAAGAAAAGGGGAGGGGATGAAGCAATATTTATAGAAAAGGAGGTACAACATTACAAATTCTCAAGGGAAAATGGTTTCGAGACCGTTTGGATTCAAACAATTTTGAGACCATAAGGGTCCAAACGGTTTCGAGACCGTAAGGAGCCCAAACGGTTTCGAGACCTTGTGGATCCAAACCATTTTGAGACCGTAAGGATCCAAACGGTTTTAAGACCGTATGGATCCCAAACGGTTTTGAGACCGTGTGGATCCAAACGGTTTCGAGACCTAAGGATCCAAACGGTTTCAAAGCCATTTGGATCCAAACGGTTTCAAAACCGTTAGGATAGGATTAAAATGGTTTTTTGGTTTTTATATTTTTATGTTTGTTTTGGATGCTGTGTAAATTTTTATATTTTCTGGATAAAGGTGATAGGTCTAAAATAAGAAATTAGAAAATTGTCAAAACTAAATAAAAGGTGATACTCAATTCTTGGGTTGCCTCCCAAGTAGCGCTTGGGTTTTACATCGTTGGCTCGATGAAGTTTTGACTTGGTTAGATTGATGTAGCAGGATCATGAATCTCAATAGTTTGTCTTGGAATTTTTTCAGCTGGGGTATAATATTTCTTCAATCTATGGCCATTAATAGTTCTCTCCCCTCCATTGTCATCAATAATGATGATTGCTCCAGTTGGGTAGATGTGCTTGATGGTGAATGGCCCAGACCACTTTGTGCAAAGTTTTTCAGGGAACATCTTAAGTCTAGAGTTGAAAAGAAGGACTTTATCTCCGATGACGATATCTTTCCTTTTGAAATGTCCATCGTGCCACATATTAGTTTGTTCTTTGTAGATCCGAGCGCTTTGGTAGGCAATCATTCGTAGTTCCTCAAGTTCTTGTAATTGCAGTTGTCTATACTTGCCAGTGCTTTTGAAATTGAAATTCAATTGTTTGATGGCCCACCAAGCTTTATGTTCCAGTTCAACTGGAACATGACATGACTTTCCATATACCAAATGAAACGGGGTCATTCCTATTGGTGTTTTATAAGCAGTGTGGTATGCCCAAAGGGCATCAGGGAGCTTAGTGGACCAATCTGTGCGATGTCTGTTGACCGTATTTTCTAGAATGGCCTTTAGTTGTCTATTTGAAACTTCTACTTGGCCACTTGTCTGTGGATGGTAAGGTGCGGCGACCTTATGTTTAACTCCATATTTTCTTAGGAGGGCTTCAAAACTTTGTTCCAAGAAATGATATCCTCCATCTGATATGATCGTTCGAGGGATTCTTAATCTAGGGAAGATGATATCCTTGAACATCTTGATAACTGGTTTGGAATCGCAAGAAACAGTGGATATATCCTCTACCCATTTTGAAACATAATCCATAGCAACCAGTATGTATGAGAATCCATAAGATGAGGGGAAAGGACCCATATAGTCTATTCCCCATACATCAAAAAGTTCAATTTCTTGCCATAAGGTAAGAGGCATTTCATTTCTTTTAGATATACTCCCAGAAAGCTGACATTTATTGCAGAATCAGACAAAATTATGGGTGTCCTTTGCTATCATTGGCCAAAAGAAACTAGATTGAAGAACTTTGAGAGCGGTTTTCTTTGAACTCATGTGCCCCTTAGTAGGGCCAGAATGACAATGTTCTAAAATAGGGATAATTTCTTCTTCTGGTAGGAAGCGACGGAAAAGTCTGTCCGCACATAGACGGAAAAGATATGGTTCGTCCCAAAAGTATTGCTTAACATCATGAAGGAATTTCTTTTTATCGTGGTGAGAGGCGGAAGGGTGGATAATTCCTATAGCCAGATAGTTCACTATATTGACATACCAAGGAAATCCAATAGTAACTTTCATAAGCTGGTCGTCAGGTAGGGAGTCTCGAATAGGTATATTGTCATCCTACTGAGACTCAATGTGACTTAGATGATCATCGATGCCATTTTCCACCCCGCTCTTGTCTTTTATTTCTAAGTCAAATTCTTGAAGCATCAATACCCAGCGGATGAGTCTGAGTTTTACATCTTATTTCTGAATTAGGTATTTGATGGCGGAGTGGTCCGTGTATACTATGACTTTCGATCCAATTAGATAGGAATTAAATTTCTCAAAGATGTAGATGACGGCCAAGAATTCCTTTTTAGTAGTAGTATAATTCTTTTGCACCTCAATTAGCGTCTTTGATGCATAGTATATCACATGGGACTTTTTGTCTATTCTCTGCCCTAGCACCGCTCCTATAGCATAGTTTCTGGCATCGCACATTATCTCGAATGGTTGTGACCATTCAGGTGCTCTCAGAATAGGTGCAGAGATTAGAGCATTCTATAAGGTTGTGAAGCTATGTAGGCATGCATGGTCAAAATTGAAATCAACATCCTTGGTTAATAAGTAGGTCATGGGTTTTGTTATTTTTGAGAAGTTTTTAATAAATCTTTGATAGAATCTAGCATGACCCATAAATGCTCGCACTCCCCTTATGTCCTTTGGCGGTGAAAACTTTGATATGAAATCAATCTTCACTTTGTCTACTTCAATTCCTCTTTCACTTACTCGATGTACGAGGACAACACCTTCGGTCACCATAAAGTGGCACTTTTCCCAATTCAGGATAAGGTTTGTTTCCTCGCATCTTTGTAAAACTTTCCTGAGGTTGAGTAGACAATTGTCAAAAGAATCTCTGTAAACTGAAAAGTCATCCATAAATACTTCCATTATGGACTCGGTTAATCCCATGAAAATTGCTGACATACACCTTTGGAAGGTAGCGGGTGCGTTACACAGCCCAAAAGGCATCCTTCTGAAAGCGTAGGTTCCAAAGGGACAATTAAAGGTTGTTTTTTCTTGGTCTTCCAGGTGTATTGGAATTTGATAAAACCCAGAATAATCATCGAGGTAGTAGAAGAACTTTTGGTGGGCCAAGTGTTCAAGTACTTTGTCAAGGAAAGGTAGAGGGAAGTGATCTTTTCTTGTTGCTTTGTTTAGTTTTCTATAATCGATACACATCCTCCATCATGTGATAGTCCTTGTGGGTACTAGCTCATTTTTATCATTCAGAACGATAGTGGTCCCCCCTTTTTGGGGACCACTTGGACTGGGCTGACCCATTGAGAATCAGAAATGGGATATATGATACCATCTTTTAGGAGTTTAAAGACCTCGAGGCGAACCAATTCTTTGAGGTTTGGGTTTAGTTTCCTCTGATGCTCCCTCGATGGTTTGCAATCTTCTACCATAGGTAGTTTGTGCATGCATAGGGCTGGATTTATTCCCGTTAGGTCATTCATTTTATATCCGATAGCTTTCTTGTGTTTCCTTAGCTCAGCAAGAAGTCTTTCTTCTTGATAATCTATTAAGGTAGAGCTAATTATGACTGGACACAATTTTTCTTCATCCAGGAAGACATGTTTGAGTCCTATTGGTAAGGCTTTCATTTCAGGGGCCTTGAGTACTTCCATAGTTTCCAAAATGGTGACAAATTTCAATTCCTCAAAAGTGGTTGCCGGAGCTTTTTCGGCTTGGTCTAAGTATCGCAGACATTGCTGTACTAATTCACTGGCTGAAAATTCAACTTCTGGGTTTGTCAAGACATTCTCTAGATCATCATATGGTTTGACTGTTTCTGGCTGTAATTGAGACATTTTTTCTATTGCGTCGAGAAGGAAAACTTCTTCCTGGATACTGGGACCTTTTAGGCTGTTAAGGACGCTGAATTGGATGGCTTCCTTTCCTAGTCTTAAGATAATTATACCTGCTGCAACATCGATAAGTGCTCTTATTGTAGCAAGGAAAGGCCTGCCGAATATTATTGGATATCTTAGATCTTCCTTTATATCCATAATAACAAAGTCACAAGGGACATAAGAGTCCCTCCCTATCCTGACTGGGATATCTTCAATGATCCCCAACGGTGCAGTGATGGTAGAATCAGCCAGATGTATTGTCATTGTTGTTGGTAACAACTCGGTAAAACCCAACCTTTTGCACATTGAGAAGGGCATAATAGATATACTAGCTCCTAAATTAGCTAATCCTTTTTTTCTAGAGGCGTTCCCGATGGAACATTGGATACCAAAGGAACCAAGATCCTCTTATTTCTTTGGCATTTTGTTGAGAATAATATCATAAGTTTTCTGAGCCAGTTTATCAGTCTCTTGTTCTCCAGTCATACATTTCCTTGATAACAAGGTCTTCAGGTATTTGGCCCAAGCTGGTATTTTGGAGAGAGCATCAAGGAACGAGATATTAATATATAGTCTTTTCATCGCCTCCTTAAATTTTTGGAATCTGGTATCCAGATTAGTCCCTCTCAGCCTGCCTGGGTATGGTATTCTGGGCTTATATGGCGGGACTTCAAGTTCTTTGAAATCTAGTCATTTTTCCGTTTCCTTCTTTCATTCTACAGTCTTTTCAGTTTCTTGGTTTGTGCTCGTGATTGGGTTGATGACAACTATATCTTCATCTTCCTAACTGATTTTCATGGCTTCAGTAAGGACACGACCCGACCTTATGGTGATGACTTTCAATTGTTCTTGTTTGAGTTGATCGTGTCTTGGGTTTATCTCTGGATGACTAGCAAAAGTTCCTACCGGAGGTTTTAGTTGAGTTGCGATTTGTGCTAACTGAGTTTAAATGACTTTTTGTTGGGCTTGCTGGTTGGAAAGCATGGTTTGTTGTGATTGCAACATTTGTCTTATCAATGACAGTTCATCTATTGGTGGAGGCGGATTATTCTTTTGTGGATTTTGTTGATACTGTTGTGGTTGCTGCTACTGAGGCACGGTGGATAATTGGGGTTGTTGAATTTGTGGTTGTTGCAGTTGGGGTTGCTGCAATTGCGGGTGCAATGGCGGATGAGTATATTGGTAATATGCAGAAGGGTTTCTTGGTTGTGTGAATCCTTGCAATCCTCTAAAGTTTCCCTGGTTTCGATTATAATTGTTTTGGAAACCTGGTGGCGATCTATTAAAAACTCCTCCTTAGGTCTGGTGGTGCGGGTTGGCAGTCCCCGCAGGATTCCCATATTGAAACCCAGGATGGTTTCTTGGTTGATTTGGGTTATAATAAGCCTGTCTTGGTATAGTTTGGATGGAATTTACTTATTATGATGACAGATCCTCAGGCTGTTCGATGATTGGTTTATACTGTGGCTGTGGTGTTTGCATGTCCATCATCACATTGTATAGGAGACCACATGATAAAGTGGGATGATCAGATGCATGACATGCCTCACAAGTCCCGGTAGCTACCTTGACCTGTTGGGGGCTCTTCTTTTCTCCAAGTGTAATTTCAAGAACTTGTTGCTTGTGAGCGATAGTTTTTAGGGCTTCGGCGATGGCTTTCATTTCCATTGATTCTTCAGACTTACAAACTTTTAGAATTCCCCAAGTGGACGACCTTCCCCAATTAGATTGGTTCTCGGCCCCAAGTGTAACAATCCTCTAGGCATCTTTGTAGTTCTTTCACATGAAATTCCCCCCGGATGAGGAATCCAAAAATTTCTTAATGTCATCACTTACTCCTCTATAGAATGTCTCTATCAGCTAGTTTTGAGAGATTCCATGATGCAGACATTTCCTCAAAAGTTCCTTAAATCTCTCCCATGATTCTGCCAGTGATTCCCCAGGGAGTTGAGAGAAGTGATTAATTTGTCCCCTAATCTCATAAGTCAACGAAGGTGGAAAGAACTTCTCTAGAAACTTTTCTTCCAAAGGAGCCCAGGTGGTGATTGGCTCCCCATCTAGTGTGTTATACCAGCTCAATGCCCATCCGGACAAAGTGAAGTGAAAAAGGTGTAGCATGATTGCGTCAAAAGGAACTCCGACATGTGGTACTAGGTGACAAAGAGACTTGAATCGCTTCAGGTGATCCGTGCAGTCATCCCCAACACCTCCAGAAAATGAAATGCCTTGCATAATCGGGATCCATTGCGTGCAGATCTCAAAGTTAGGAACATTGATGAGCGGGGGCCTAACTAGATGATTATCTTCAAAGTTATTAGGAACGACATAATCCTGAAGTTGCTTGTTTCACCACACTATCTGAGTAGCGGTTGTGGCTGCTTCATTCTCAGATTGAATGCGGGCATGTTCTTCAGCTCAGACCTCAGCTTGAATCTGAGCACTTGTGTCAACAATAAGTTGTGCTCTTTGAGCTGCTATGGCCGCGTTGACTCTTTCCATAACCAAAGCGGCTTGGCACTATTCGTCAGCCATTTGTCTGGCTCGTTGGCCCATCGGTGGAAGCTTCGTTCTACCTTAGAGTCGTACTCTGGTTCAGGGGAGAATCCAATGTTATGCGAAGGTTGCATACACGTTTTCTTCCTGAGTAGAAGAAGAAACACTCTTTAGATAATGTGGAGAAATGATGAAATCAAGATGATATGAATTATGGTTAAAGAAAAGTGTAAAATCCTAATCAACTAGAAAGTTAACAAGTAAAATTAGAACGTTTCGTTGTCCCCGACAATGGTGCCAATTTTTGATGGAGCCCCCACTTATGTGTAGTTGCGTGCACCACTAAAAATCCTAGAGATAGTAGGTCTCTAAGTTTAGCCTT
Source organism: Alisma plantago-aquatica (assembly GCA_963693085.1). NCBI lineage: Eukaryota > Viridiplantae > Streptophyta > Magnoliopsida > Alismatales > Alismataceae > Alisma > Alisma plantago-aquatica. The sequence continues at coordinate 267,459,422 of OY856410.1, forward strand.
GCGTATGCTATAATAAGATCTCCACCCACGTATGCTAAGATATGTGGAAGTCTTATCGTAGTATAGTTAAGGGTCGAATCCACAAGACAACGGTCTTATTAAGAGTTTAACAAGATGGAAAATGTAATAATCCTACTTATCCACTTAAAAGTTGATATTTAGATCAAAGAGTTGATTTGATGATTAAACTAATGCACAGAGAAAGAAAATAACAAGAAAGTAAACTTAAAGTTTTGAACAATATTTAGAAACCACTAGGATGTGATCGAGTTTCACCACCACTACGCATGGATCAAAACATACATCACAATAACATGGCTTGCAAAGAAAAGAGTCTAAACAGTTAGTATCTTTATATACTTAGCTTCCTTTCGGATAACTAACTACGAGAAACATGGAAGTGTTGCAATGCCAGCCATCCTCAGACGAATGGTCACTTACTTTGCACCACTCCCCTCACAAAGTGTGTTCCTCGACCTGTCAAGGTTGTACTTTCATACATCAACTGATTCCATTTCATAGTATGAAAGTACAACTATGGAGGTGAGTTTACCCCACTCCTCGAGAAACACTCCTAGATACCAAACCAAACATATGGTGACTACATATATTTAGAACCAATAAGCACTCGATATTCAAATCTAAAAGTACAAACGTAGACAATTCACACTAGTAGATAATAGATAACACAAGTTGGTGATCAAGCAACTGGCATTCATTAAATGATTGATGTTGAACTGAAAAGATAGTGTTTTTCTATTGCAAACTCATGAATTACAATGCATGAAATAAAAACATGGGTAGCAGGGCTACTCCCTGCACCCTAGTGTATGGGACTACTCGCTCATGGAAAGAATAAAGAAGAAGGCGGGAAGAGAGAGAGAAAGCATCTTCTCCACGTAGGAGGGAGGAAGGTCAACCCCTTGGAGTAGAGAACAACTATCTTCACACCACTTGGTTGACTTGATGAAGACTTCTTCACTTCCCACCTTTTATGTCGATGAGAGAGAAAGCAACTTGAGGATGAAGTGTGGATCTCGGACCGACAGCCTTGGGGTGGAGTATGGAAGATGGAACAACTTTGGAATGGTTGGGGCAGCCTTTGGGCGTCCAAGAATTTGATGCCTAATGAGAACTCCTTCGGTTCTATTTATAGGCTTCCAAAGAGTTCCAAACGGTCTTGGGACCTTTTGGGTCTTTAAAAGTTTGGGGATCGTTTGGCATCATGCGGTCTCGGGACCATTTGGCTTCGAACGGTCTTGGGACCGTTTGGCTACATATGGTCTTGGGACCGTTTGACTTCATGCGGTCTCCAGACCATTTGACTTTATTTGGTCTTGGGACCGTTTGGGTTCATTCGGTCTTGGGACCGTTTGGACTTCATTCTGTCTTGGGACCGTTTGCCTTTATTCAGTCTTGGGACCGTTTGAGTTCATTCGGTCTTGGGACCATTTGGACTTCATTCGGTCTTGGGACCATTTGAGTTCATTCGGTTTTGGGACCGTTTGGACTTCATTCGGTCTTGGGACCGTTTGAGTTCATTCGATCTTGGGACCGTTTGGACTTCATTCGGTCTTGGGACCATTTGGACTTCATTCGGTCTTGGGATTGTTTGGGGCTTTTGCAATTTTTTGGTTTTTATGTAAGAAGAAAAAAGATAAATGTTAGTTTAATGGTGAATTCATAATAACATAGAAAGTTAAGGATTATATCTAATTTATCTAAGAAAGAGTATGGAAAATTAAGAAAAACTAGTAAGATAACATCACAAAATGGGAGGTCATCAACCTTCGAGGTTCTTGTGTTGCATGTTGAATTTTAGATTCCACAATAGGTTGTGATCATCTTTATTCCTCATCTACTTACATAGGCTCAATGCTATCTTTTTGGCTTAATTTTTGTTGAGATATATTTTACTCTCAGTGATTCCTTTGAAATACATTCCTTCTCAAGAAATACAATAGTTATAGAAAAAAACACTTGATTTTTAGATGGATTATAGAAGTAACAACACATACTATCCTTAGGGTATCCAATAAAGAAGCATTTATCTGATTTGGCTCCAAGATTTTCACATAACTAGTTCTTGGCTTAAGACTCACATCCACAAACTTTCATAAAAGACACATTGTGATGCTTCACACTTTTATCTCATATGGTGTCTTTGGGACAGATTTGGAAGGTGCTCGATTAAGTGTAATCTGGAAGGTTTCAAGAGCATATCCCCAGAAGAAGTCAAAAGATTAGCTAAACTAATCATTGATCATACCATTTCCAATAGGGTGAGATTCTTTCTTTCTAAAATCATTATGTTGTGGTGTTTTAGGTGGAGTCAACTGGATACAATAACACAATTTTCTTAGAAGGGCTCAAACTCATGGCTTAGATATTCTCCACTGCAATCAAATCGTATTGCTTTAATATTCTTATCAAGTAGATTTTGTACTTCATTCAAGAATTCTTTGGACTTTTCAATAACTTTTGATTTGTGTTTCATGAGATACACATGAATATCTAGTGAAGTCCTTAATAAATGTGACGAAGTATAATATTCTCCTGTAGCACTTGTGCTAAAAGTTCCATACACATCAATATGTATGAATCCTAATAAGTCACTTTCCCTCTCACTATTACCAGTGAAGGGTGCTTTTTTAATCTTGCCCAACAAACAAGATTCACATGTCTCTATTGACTCAAAATCAAAATAGCCTAGATAGCCATCCTTATGGAGTCTAGAAATGTGTTTCTCATTTATGTTCCATAGAAGATAGTGCCAAGTATAAATTTTGTTTGAGTCATTGAGTTCTAACTTCTTGGTACTTGTGTTATATACATATATCTTAAGTTCTAAAGAACAAAGGTCATAATACATTAGGGAAATGTTCATAGAATATCTCATCTCTTGAAATAGTTATTTGTCCATCCTCTATTAGAAATTCAAAATTGTTCTTGTTCAAACATGATACATAAATAATGTTTCTGTTAATGAAAGATACATAACAGTAGTTATCTAACTCTATTACAAGCCCACTGGATAGTGACAAACTATAGGCGCATACAACTGTGGTAGTAACTCTTTCTCCATTAGCTACTTATAGGTCCATCTCTCCCTTTATGAAGGGTTTACTTCTTTTTATATGCTGCATATTAGAGCATATGTGATATCCACATCAAGTGCCAATACTCAAGATGAAGTAGTAGATAACTTTATCCATGAAATATATACACCTAAAGTGGAGATCTCTATCCCCTCCTTATTTATTCCGTCAATATACAAAGGCAATTTATTTTCTGATGTCTAGTCTGGTGACAATTGCCTTCATTACCTACTTGTCCTTTAACTATAAGTACACATGACTTGAACTTTTAGCTGCTTTAAAACTTCTTTAGCTTTTCATTTGCTCTTTAACTTGCTATTTCTTTTGTTGACCATCAACACAGACTTTGGATTGTCTTTCTTCACCTTAGTCTCAGGAGTCCTCAACATGGAAAGAAACCTTGACAACAATTGAACCAAATTGTTCATTTTGAATAATTGACTACAAGATTCCAACAACGACTGCAAGATTACATAAATGGCCAATTCTTGGCCTAATGGGATTCCTAATCTTTCAAGGCTTTCTACAAACACAATCAACTTGAGTACATGTGGCCCTACATGATCTCCTTCAGTCATTTGCACTTAAATGAGGCGTTGAGACATCAAACCTCTCTTGTCTTGCTTGTTCATGGAAATACTCCTGAGATGTGTAGAATTTCCAAAATCGATGTTCATGTTGCTTCTAAAACTCATGATTCATGGAGAATATAATAATTCACTTGACATAAATAGTGTCATTGGTATGCTTACGATAAGTCTTCTTTACCTCTCTAGGCGCATTTGGAGTTAGTTCTGCTAGTTTTGGTGTCTCTAAGATATAGATATTATGCTCATGAGTGAGAACAATTCTCACTATCCTATACTAGTTGTCAAAGTCATTTTCATTCTGCTTTTATTTCTCAAGGACTGACCACAACTAGAAGCTATTTTTCACATTTGCCACTATATCTACAAAAAAATATTTGTAGGAGTTAACAATCTATTTTGAAAATTGATTTGGTTTGATAATATTAATTTATCCTTTAATTAACAATGCTCCCACTATTTTGACCAAATTAATTGTCCTCACTATTAATTCCAAATATCATAGAGAGCATCTTCTAGTGAGATAAGATCCATAATACATTAAGTTACGAGTCAACTTTTGCTGACCTCTCACAACTTAATTATTTAGGTAGTTAATAATTACCACTTGCATCCAACACAACTCTTTGATAGATAGTTGCACAACTCCTTGTTGTAAATAATATTATGAAGTATATTCCACATTTATACTTCTAGATGCTTAATCCTATTAAGACAACCTATTCAAGTCCAATCCAAAGGCCATACAATAAAATAATCACCTTACTTAGGAAGAATCATATACTTATTTGTCAAAGTTTCCCAATATAGATGATGCATCATGCTTTGGATTCCCCACACTTAGTCAATCAATGTTTTCATGTGTATTGGTTGATGGAAAGCATATGTAAGATTGCTATTTTATTGAGGGATTTGATGTAATGATCATATGTATCCAATCATTATATATATTATTGTACATGTCGTATACTACAACTATCACCGCTAGAGATAAAACGTGACATGGAAACTTGTACAACATCTTAAACCAACAAGAGTTTTAGAAAAATATCCAAGATATTCACATCCAATGTAATCTTAATTTTACCTTGATAAGGTTTCTGGTCTCCCAACTACCAAGACAATTGCCGTAATAGATTTCCCTATTTTTATTGTTCAACAATTTTTGGTGGTGTCATCACTTCATCTTCATCATGAACCCTCCAAGGACCTTCCTTGTTGGTGTGGGATTCTGATTGTCTCCTCCTCTCCCCCATGGTCCAATGGTAGTGACATTAGATCATCCTATTCTAATTGCAAGAATTAAATATTACATGGAGAGTGTAGTGAGAGAGGCATGACAATGCAAGCCATATACATGTTACTTCTTTCATATCTTAATCAAAAAACCACATTGTGTGTTTCATATCATAAGAATTCACCACAAAGACCTAATTCCCACATCCACGTCCATAAAGTTAAATAATTTCAAAGGCATCACATTATTTTATGTAATAATAAATATATCATATAATATATGATAGTTGGTGATTAATGTGGATACACATTACAAAAAATTTGTGCAACAAACCTTTTGCAATCCAAATCCAAAACAACATTAGATACTTATAACATCCACTCTAGTACCACTGTTGGGGATCAACTTATACATGAGTCCAAACCATTCTATTTTCAATTTGGCGGTTCTATTTTTGCCATTGTTGGTGCTTAAACCTAAGATCTCTTGACTACAAACCAAAGATCTAACCAGCGAGGTGGCGCATCTTGGACGATTCAAAACCATTCTAATTATATATTTGATTGAAAACTTCAATTTTGTTGTTCACCCTTATGTGTGTGACCCTATAGGTTACACATTATGTTGGTAGTGATATTCATAAACTCACATACAAAAATTGGTGTCTAGAAACACATCATTTCACCTAAGTAATTACAATAAGTTGAGAATAACATGAACTTGTAAAGTTACTAATGCTACCATGACTATATAATCTCTTCATCACAAATATACATATTGAAACTTAGGCATGTACTTGTCTTCCTCTTAACAACAATCTATGTTCCTTAATTTAGATCAGACTATTGAGATTTTGTGAGCTCAATGTGATATATTAACTCACATGAGCATGACCATGCTTTTCATAGTATCACTCATTAATTGTCTAGGATATCACTACAATGTAGGGACAAATTACATCTACACCAGTCACATCAATCCACAAATACCACAATGCACCCAATCACCACCTGTATGGAAACTCTTATTCAGAGTCACATTGGGATAATATTAAAGTACATAGAACAACATGTGATTATGTAGTGACTTAATGTTTAAGGATGACAATCACCATTGTCACATTAAGATATAACCATGACATGCCATGACATGGCTTCCTTTTATGTATCTCAAAGTGGGTTTGTCTAGTACAACTTGTTGTTTAACCAGTATCCATGTATATGAGTTGATATTCAATATCATGATCAAAGAGACACAATCATTGCACACACTAATATTTTTTATTCTAGTTATCCTATAATATCCACAATAATAATGGACTAAGGATATAATAAGTATGAATACTCTCAAGTATACATATTATATCATGTTTAGGTAATCAACTCGAACCATATGTCATCGAGTCAAAACATTCTTAGAACAATGTTATATGTATTTTTAAATCTCAATATTGTTACAAACATAATAAGTGGGATTAATTTTTTTTAACAATGAAATCATATAATGTATCAGTATAACAATCATCACAGATGGCTCTCTAGGAATACAACCAAAATAAATGTCATCCTATTACAAAGACGATACCCAAAACCAATTTATCCTATGGAATGTGTCATATACGAAAGTCCTATTATAGATTCTTGATTGCATGATGCAAACCATAAAAAGAGTGATATTGTTTGTGAATGTGTTGTGGCATAATCATTAAAATGAAAGAAACTAGATGCAAGTTGAAGTTAGTATGTGTAAAAAAATATTCTTCTCTTCAAAAAATTTTGAGAAGATTTTTTTTTATAATAAGGGGATGCTGTGATAAACCATGTATTACTAACCTGCTAAAAATGGGTTAGTGGAACCATAAATCATCTTCATAAACTAATATGATGATCTTGATGCTTTTTGTCCATTTATTGAAGAAAATAACATTTCGATGACATATTAACATAGGAAAATTATTTAAATGTCAAAATAATGGATCTATTAATTCATAATGATAAAAAAATCATTTCACTTGATGCTTGGTAGAATTAGTTCCATTGTTTTTGGATATATTGAGTTTCTATGTTAAGAAAATGTTATAGAAACCCTAATTTGGGTTAAGAATAAGAAGAAATCAAACAAGAGTGAAAAAATAATTATAAATGCATGGAAAACAAAATGAATGTTTAATTATATAAGTGTTAGCTTGATGTGGGTCCAACTTACTTAAAATATCAATTCTAACACATGGAGATATAACCCTAGGTCAACTAGTTAGTAAGACAAATACAAGGTTACTTGACTGACTAACCAATATCAAAGGAGAATCTCAAGTGGAAGTAGTTGAGGATTGCCAATAGCACTTAACCTTTCAATCGAAGGTTAACAAATGACTAATATAATTTGGGCAGACTAGATGATAGCGAGGGAATTATGTTTGTTGTTGTAGTAGAGTAATTCAATGATAAGGAAGATTAATCAACCTACTAATCATTCATTAGACTAATCGTGTCATTAATCAAACTAAATAATCATAAGTTGGATCCACTAATACATGCATGTCAACCAACCAACAACCCTGGTTATGGATGACTATAAGATGGGAGGTAGAAACTTTGAGATGCTACATGTTAGTTGATCTACTAATAAGTTAATTGGTTGATTACCTAGGAAATTTACATATTGTTCTATTTGACTAAAAGACATGGAAAACATTGAAACATGCTATATGTCTAAGTGAAGATATAAGCATATAAGTCTGATTAAATAGAATACACACATGAATAACCTAAGAATTAAGTTATAAAATTATGAGGGATATTCTAGGGAGAAACCCTAGAAGGGAAGAACGTGAAGAAGAACTAAAATATGAGCTAGATATAGTTAGTCTAAGTAGTTAACTTCAGTTTTTATTATCATTTCTCCCTAATTTAGTAATGAATAAGAAACATGCAACCTAATTCTTCATCTCTTCTCTTCTCTCTTCCCCGTTTGGCATATGTAGAAGAAAATCAATGCAGTGGAGAGGCTATTTAGACCCATTTCAAGTGAATTTTGAGACTTTCTTTCAAATTAAAGCAAAAATGGGTAGAATCAACTTATAAAAATAATTATCCATCTAAGGTGAGAAAATATTGAACCTAACCATGATTTGATATACTTCAAACTGAACACAAAATGATATTCTTTCCATTGACATATTTTGTTTAACCTTTCCAACTCTAGTTTCATAAAATAGTTTTCCCTTAAGAAATTACACATGTAGATGTATAGAGTAGAGAAAATTATTGATGTAACGTGTGTATAAATGTGATATATAATTTAGTTTCCTCTTGGTTACAATGAAAAAGGTGCATATGGTTACCCCATTTCCATAGGTACTGGTTCTCATTTTCAATGTATATTTGTATTGTTCTAACACCCCAAGTTTTGAGTCCTCGATATGGTAAAAGGAATGACTGGACTATTCATATTTTAGAATTAGCTTCTTGTATATTATGTGCATATGATCTCCTCATGTGAAACCCTGAGTGTTTTTGGCAACTGCGGGATGAGGGATAGGCATAGAATATTTCCTCTCTCTATATATATATAATTGTTTCCAATCATGTTTTCCCCATAATATCTATGACGTAATCTCCTTCTTGGTTAATATTTCCTTATAGGTACCATGGATGATGAGATCATGAGAAGGTACACTATCCTGAGCATTAACAAAGTGGAAGATGATCTGACACTCTTTGAGAATGAAGGAGTCAAGAATGAAGGAGTCAAGACCACTAAGGAACATCTGGACGTTGCCCTAGTCATATGACTTGCAGTGGAGTTCATATGAAATTGTAATGTGCTAACGAGGAAAATGCTACTCATCTAGGGACTTTCACAGAAGGTCATATACATGTAGATCAAAAGAAACATATTGGTCATTAAGTTTATGCATTTTAAGGACTGTGGGAGAATTGTGGAAGGTGCACCCTAGTTGTTTGAAGGTCACCTTTTCTATTTACGAAGGTACTAGTAGAAGAACATTGTCTGAGATCATTCTATGGACTAGTCTATTCTGGATACACATATACAACTTGCCATTGGGGTACCAAAGAAAAAAATCTAACATGGTGGTGCCCATAGGAGTATGCATAGTTATAGATCTCAGTTGTAGAAGGATATCTAGGATGGGGTATTTATTGATGTGTCCTAGTCATCCATGACATTGAAACCCCATTAAAGAAAAATCTAAGGATCAAAGAAAGAACATGGAATACACTCCAAGTTGAGTTGAAGTATGAGAGGATCCTAAACTTGTGCTAAGAGTAGGGTCTAATTAGCTACATCCATAAAGATTTCCAATGGAGGATGATGATGGTGAGTAAAGGGATAGGAAGTGGGGGTGTAGATTAGGGCCTCCCTCAGTGAGTCAGAAACAAATGATGCTAAAGAAATAATTTAAGGGAAAGGGGTTTGTCAAGAAAAATATTGCCTTCAATTTTCGGTCATGGTCATCAAGTAGCAAACACTTATTCGGTGTGGGTGACAAGGCTAGATTAGAGGCTAGCAAGGAGAACAAGGCAACTTAATGGTGGAAAAATTCAGGTGAGAAGGTGAGGAAGGTAGAAAGAAATCGACGCCATAGTTTTCAGGAGTCATGGAGGCATCAAATTAAGCATGCCATGGACAAGGAAGAGGTTACAGAGACATAATATATCATCTCATTCTTCACAAACTTGAAGAAAGGGACCAAAAAATAAAATAACAAAGATAACTCTATTATAGAGGAGGCAAAAATGTTATAATCCATAGGAGTGGAAATGTTCTTACATAAAAGAAGGGTATAAGGCAAGAAAGTAGACATGGGACGTTACGACCACATCTAAGTTTAATTGATAAGTTAGAGTGTACATGGAAAATTACATAATTAACCACAATATTATTGTTTGATCTTAATTAATAATGAGATGTATATTTGTGATGTTTTAAATCTATGGAGGAACTCTAATCATGCTTTTGCTTTACATAATCAGGGTTTGAGAAGTGTAAACCCTAATAGGCCAAATTTAGTGTTTTGATAGTATATAAATACAAAATTGGATAGGTATATCAGTATAGTAAAAGATTTTTCATATTTTCTTTGTAACTTGGATTCACTTGAAATTTGAATATGATATGTATAACACATAGTCAAGACTCGAGCATATGATGAGATTTGAGTTTCAGTTGATATAGAGATAGCCCATACATATATGTGGGAGGATAATTGATGATAGTTGAGGAAGTAATTAATTAATAAATTATTATTTGAGAATCTTATCAAACTAATGCCGTAGAGTTGTATACAATTTAATTATAATTCCAAGACAAAAAGAATGAATCAAATCTAAGAAATGATAGAGTTATGGTCTTTTTTTACTAATCATGTGTAGAACTGACTTTTGGTCTGCTTTTTCAGCGACCACTGAGATGGACTTTTACATAGACCACCAAGATGGGCCTTTGATGGACGCCAAATTGGGCTTCCCTTGAACACTGAGATGGGAGTTTTAACTGCCAAAAAGCCCATCATCTGTCGAGAATTTATGCTGCTCACTGCCGGGATAACTAATCACAAAAAGGGGCACAACATTTACTATATATATCTGTTTTCAATGAAACAAAGTGTGTTAGAACCGTAATCCAAGACTCTACACTTCCATACCCTTATACCAATGAAAAAATGACCTACAAGGTGATTTAGAAGGTGATTTTTGGGGAGAATGTGAAGAATGGTCGGAGATCGACAAACTAGCAACAAATTCTTCGTGGTAAGTAGTTCTAGATAGTAGATCCCTATAAACCATGAATAAAGACTTATAAAACTAATATCCAAGGTTAGTAAGGGATCTAGGTGAGTGGATACTTCCTTTTAACAATATATTGCATGAAATTGGATTAAATCCATTATAAATCTTTAATTCTTTTGTATGCGATTATAAATCCTAAATTTGCCATTCAATTCTAGAATTTGCAAATTGATCTAGAAATGAATTAATTCCTGATGTAATGAATTTTAGATGATAAAGTAATATTAGAGATGGATTCAAGTAATCATTAATACCTGAAGTTATTGCAGAAGATAGAAGAATATACCAAAACCTAGGAATTTCAAGTACGTTTGAAATTGACGTATAATTGAATGAAGAATATTGCCTATTTAAAACTCAGTAATTGTAAATGATTGTGTTATCCAAGTGTTTAGAACATATATTTCATTTATAAAATTGGAATTCATTTGATTTTATTAGTGTTTGCTTAATATCTTAGTAAAAGAGGGAGAAACCCTATATGTGTGAAAAGTTCAAAGTTTATGAATAAACATCATGAAATTAAAAAAAAGTGATTCTTTTAAACGTTACAAACTTATTTATTGAAGGTTATTCTTGATGCATAATATTTCAATGAATGTCATGGAAATCCTAGTTCAGTATTCTAGGAATTCATGTATATGTTCAGTTATATGTAAACTATTGAAAGCAGTCTTTATTCATTGAATGTTTATGACACATTAAATCCTTATGTGAGTCGCATGATATGTGAATAAGGCAAGTGAAACCCTAAGTATAAGAAATTAATCAAATCAAGTATTTTAGTATTAGTGTTTCTCAATATGAGATGTGGTAGCTCAACGGTTCAGTTTGTAGTACATATTACATATGATCAATGAAATGAACTATTTACAAAGCTAAACTAAGAAATGTTGATGTGATGATTCAATCATGAATTTAAAGAGTGAATTAGACATTTAGATGCCCTGTGTTGGATCCAGGGCTCTAGAGGGGGGTGAATAGAGCTACAACATTTCTCACAAGATAGATTAGACCTTCAAATTATATCAAATTGAAACCAAAAGCTTAAGTGCAATTTGAAGTCCTAACTGACAAGAATAGAAAGGATGAGAGGAATTGATAGCAAGCACTTGATAAGGTGATGTAGAGTGGTTCCACACTTCAAACTAGAAGTGAGTCAGTCCACTACCTAGAGAGGTCAACCTCTAGGACTTTGCAAGTGTTGTTCTCTATATTATCACCAATAAGAGTTACAACACAAGACCACCAAAGGACTTACCCATCCAAGCTCCAAGAGTACCCCACCTTACCAAGGACTTACCCACTTTGCCAAGAGTCTTCAACTTTCTCCAAGGTCTTACCCACTCTAGCACAAGTCTTCTTCCTTGAAGGACTTTTCTACTCTTCTTGCATCCTTGGCCTTTGCCTTCTCCTTCTCTTGGAGAATCTCTTCACCTCTTCTTCAAACTTGAAGAATACTAGCAACTGCTCCACCTTCACTCAGAGAAACTTTCTTCACCTTTTCTTCATGGAGGAAAGGGGGTAGGGAAGATGTAGTAGATGAGAGCTTTACATGCATAAGGGAGTAGCTCTCTTACAATAGACCTATCTCACTCATAATCATGAAATGAAGTGTAAACTAGAGAGAGAAAGGGGCTCAAGGAGTTGCAACACACTCAACTATAGTAAGGACTTAGAATAACATGAATGAGCAAACTTGGAATGAACTTCAAGGGGTCCTATTTATAGATGGGGGTGTTCCCTTGAGTTGGGGATCTCTTAGGGTCAAAATATAGTCGTTTTCCTCAAAGCAACATATCTATTTTCATCCAAAACAACTCACCAACGGTTATAATCACTTTTTCTATGTTTTCCGTATAGTACATTCTGTCGAGTTTCAATAAATGTAACTCAACCAATCAACTAAAAGACAAAGCCAATTTTCAAACTATCATTCGAGTTTGTTCTGGTAAACTCGACCGATGAGCTAAAATTAGATTTGCTTAGTAAATCGGTCGGTCGAGTTCTGTGAGTGTACAACTCATCCGATGGATCATCTTCAGAAAATCCATCATAGGATCGGTCGAGTTTCCAACTCGACCGATGAATAGCTTGTGACAAATTTTCCAAGTTGACTTTTGAGTGATTAAAACTTGGTATTTAGTGTCCCTCATATTTTTTTCATCTTAGTCACAAGTCATATCATCAATACAAGTGATAACAAAATTCTTCTAAGGTTGTTTGGAGTGATTTCCCAAAACGCGCACTTGTTGCTTTTGACTTGAACTTGAAAAAGCTAGGGCTTGTGTAATTTGATCCTTTTCATGTACCTAAAGCCCGAAATCAATCTTGAACAAACATATTAGATACATAGGAATGGAGTGGTTAAGCCATTATCAAAATATGGGCAATGTATAAACTCGACCGATGAATAATCTGTGACAAATTTTCCAAGTTGATTTTTGAGTGATTAAACCTTGGTATTTAGTGTACCTCATATTTTTCTCATCTTAGTTACAAGTCATATCATCAATACAAGTGACTAAAAAATTCTTCTAAGGTCATTTGGAGTGATTTCCCAAAATGCGCACTTGTTGCTTTTGACTTGAACTTGAACAAGCTAGGGCTTGTGTAATTTGATCCTTTTTATGTACCTAAAGCCATAAATTAATCTTGTACAAAAATATTAGATACATAGGAATGGAATTGTTAAGCCATTATCAAAATATGGGCAATGTATAACTCTTAAGTCAACACCCTAAACAATGTATAATCCTTCACAGGAAGGTCTACATCATGAGGAGGAAACAACTTCACAACTGGAGGTAGTCTAGATCGAGGTAAGTCGGATCATACCAATAGGGTGTGGGGGTCTTGACTAGTAGGGAAGACTCCTTATGATTATCAAGTATCCAACATCAATCAGGGATGCTAGTGGTACCTATGTTGTTGGTCAGTTGGTTGGCCCTTGTGGAACCACTGATGCAAAGATAATATGTGTTTGACTCTTTGCCTAAGTACCTAGGTTTAGAGGAGTCGAGATACAAGGCCGCTCCCACTAGATCTTGAGAACCAGATGTGGTGAGGCCCACTATAGACAAGGTCTTGCTCGATAGATAGGCTTAGGAACATGGGCATACTTCTAATCCTTGTACAGTGAGACCATAGCTTACTGCGATGCTTTCATATGTCGTGGTACACTTCATGTGGCTTCATGGCAAAATAAGATGAATGAAAGGTTAAACAAGAGTGTGAAATCATGCATTATTACTTTATAGTTATTTGGAGTAATATACCATTTGTATGTTTTTGATAATACTCGTTCCCCTATGATTATTAAAGCATGTGAAATTATTCATTTACTCCTTGTGCTTATCTAGAGTAATCCTACCAATCATATAATAGTGAATGTTTTTTTCTTAATAGCTCATTATTTTTATACTTTAAATTTAGTTACTCAATAATATATATGTTTGGATATTAAAGTTCTTTACACTATTTCCTTGAAGTACTCATTCACTGAGTGAGTAGGATAACCCCTCTATTCACAAATTTTTAGGAAAACCACATGGACTAAAAATGTCAACCCATCAGAGAAGATTTTCCACATGAGTTAAATATGATATTAGTTAAGTTCAACCGATCCCTATCAGTCTAGGTCCTTGTATAGAAGTGAGAGAGTTGTAAATGATGATGTGTAACTTTGTTTCCTAAATAATAGAGAATGTATCTGTTATAACATGGTTTTTCACATGTACTTACATATTTGAAATGAAATTATTTGATTTTTAATTATATATTATGAAGCTTGATGTGCTTTGTTTTTTAGAAGTATAGATTTAATTTGCAAATCCTACTTTGCAATGGTTTTCCTGATTTACTGATTTCAATATTCATTAGTGAAAGGGAAAAGAGAGAAAATCTCAATGATAAATGAATTGTTAAAAATAATGGATAAGTAGTAAAATACATAAGGAATTAAGTGAAATTTTCTAGAAAGGGGATGGTGAAGGAAACTAATGGCCAGTTCCATATTGTTTATAATGGGAGAAGTTATCAAAATAAGAAATATACCCAAGTTGGGAAGAGAAAATAATTAATTTGATGCCTCAAATAAATTATATAAAGAGGAGACTTGGAGACAAAGAAAAACACTTTTAACTTCTGTATTTTGGCTTTAAATCTTGCCCACAACTAGATATATATGTGCTAGAAACTTCCCTTTAAAATTGGGGATTAAAAGGATTGAAGGAGAGGGATATATGAATTGTTTAGTTTTCTATAAAGTGGAAGGGTTTATAAGGCAATATATCAAATGTCACCTTTTAAATTAGAATAGGATTATAAACTCAGATTTGTTAATGTTATGTGTATCTACAAGATTCAGTTCTGACAGTCAAAAGACCTTCTCCTACCTTCTGCTAAGAAGGAAACCAAGCACAATATTGTCAATTCCTTCATTCACGTATCCCTCTCTCCTTAATTCATACACGATCCTAAAATGTATCCCATTATGACCAGGAGATAATACCAAAATGATCCCTCCTAGCTTTTGTCACCTTTGGAAAGCCATTATGACTTTCCCTATTTCCCCAGCCCTCATAGGGCGACCCTCCTAGCTAATTCTATAAAAGGTAGCAACCCATGCAAGATCCCAATTATCTATGTGAGACTCTACTCCATCCTTGGTTTGCTCCCCTGCCATCAATTTCCCTACCAAAGCCTTGTTTTCTTCTCTGCTTCTAATCTAAGTAACCTAAGAAGAACACCTTGTCGTTCTCACTACTCTGACCACCCCCGTTGAAATTGAGACCGTGTGGTAAAGTTTGACATGGCGAGAGGAAGGTGACGACCCTCTTTCTTGACTCTCAAGAGGCCTAAAGTTTAGAGTCAACCCATTGATTGACTGCCTACTAGTGAGGAAGGAGTCAAACTGAGGTTGAAGACAACCCCTAGTGAATAGACCCCTTAGCCCTTGGCTCTCCTTAACATGTCAGGGCTTTTCATCCTTTCTATCTCTTTCAACCTGCTTCACAAACTTCTCCATGCGGGCACGTGTGTCTAGTTGGCATGAGCCCATTAGATTGGCCCAGACTAGTTGGTACAACTGAGACTCGGGTTAATCACCTAGGTGGAGAGCCCTTATTGGCCAAAAATATTTAATATTGCTAAAATCATAGGAAATCATACGAATACTCGACAATGACAATGATATTTGAAAGTTGATCAGAAAAATGCAAGGATCTCAATAAAATAGGCTTCAAGACCTAAATATGTCTCGAATTCTAGAAGTTCCTAAAGTTACTAAATTTAATGTATTAAAAGCATGTAAATTGTTATTTTTTAAGTTTAATGATTATAACATGATTTAATGATGGATAAAGTTTAGTCCTTTTGGGTAAAAAGGACATCTTGGACTTAATTTGAGATTAAGAATGCTTATATTATCAAAATTAGGGATTGTAAGTTAAACTGGACTTAAATGTGACAATTAGGGTTTGGGAAGCCAAAGTCCTAATGCAACTCTAGTTTGACTTCAAAATCCTAACTTGGAACCCAAGTCAGCATTAATGAGAATTTATGCACAAAATAGTAATACTTGGGTGTTATGCATTAATTTCAAGGTGATTGCTTGCTTATTTTCAACTGCACCTATTTACTTGGACTTTTGATCATCTCTAAGAAAGGTATGTGGTTACGCCTATGACTACTCACCTTAACCGACTTCTGTGATTTCTCAAAGTTTTTCCGATTGGATTGAAGTTAAATTCTTGCATGTTTATTTACTTCCTACAATCTATAAAGTCACTCTTGATATTGTCTTATAGAAATGTAACATGCTCAAACCTTGAATCATCTCTGGTGAGTTAAAGAGCATATGGTGAATAAACTCATTATGGGAATGACGGCTGATCAAGACCAGAAAGGAAAATCACTTCAGGTCAAGCGCGAAAAGCAAGGCCTATGTACAAAACCAAGCCTAGGTGAGGGAAGATTATATATGTCCAAGGTAGGGACAAATACCTCAAGAGAGGGTTCCCCAAAAAGAGGCTCTCCTAAAGAAAGGGCTCACCATAGAGAAAAGAGGATACAAGCGGCAAGGTTAAAACAAGAAAATGCTTGTTCAATTTTGTATTCATAATTATTTCTATGGCTCATTATATTGTTAAAAACTACTTGTAAATATTTTGTTTCCCCCACATACCAGTATATCTCGAGATACTGACTGTATTTTGTTTCATGACATTTTAGGTTAAACTGCTATTAATTTGCAAAATGGTCATCCTGAGAAGGAGTAACCAAAAGAAAATGCTTAAAGTCACCGTGGAGGATTTAGTTATATAGTTTTTATTTCAAGTTGAATAAAATATTTCCATATCAGGTAACTCCTTAGTAGAGAGTTTATCTTGTTACAAAACTCTTTTCCAATAAGTGAAATTTATAATTATTTTTGGTTAATTGCGAAACCTCAATCCTATAAATATGATAACGACCCTTGCCCTCTCGGTTCTCCTGAATAGGAGATAACATGGGAGGGGGTCATTACATTTGATATTAGAATCTAGGTTTAACATTTAGACTTTAGTTATTAGTAAATTTTAAAGACTTATGTAGTCCTAAGGGAATTATTAAGGCATTTTCTAAAGACGATGGTGTCTAGAAGGGACCATGACCCGGGGCTGGAAATACTTTCCTTTGCACCGCTAGTAGGCTTACCAGGACTCTCGGATCCACACATCCAATCCGACGAAAGTCAGAAGATTTTTCCCAAAATAAAATACCTCTAGGTTTTCTTCTAATATTGTGATTTGTCCCTTATCTACCTTGCTTCCCTCACAAAGCCCTAGGGAACCGATAACTACTTCTCTACCCTTATGAGAATTAGGGTTATGAGTATTAGGTTTATGGTATCCTTTGCAAAATCATAATTGATGTATGTAACCAAGATGTCATGGACATAAAGATATGATGCTTTAATAATACTAAACATAAGAACGTGTTTAATTTACATAAGGAGATAACATGGTGTATGATGACCTCAGTCAGATTTGAGGATTGTTTCTCAACTGACATAAGGTTTGATGATACAAGTATATATGCTTCTCTAAGATAAGACATGCTAAACTATGAATCAGCAAGTTCCCCAGTCTCTTTTAGAAAGGGGGACCCCTAGTGTTAAGACTAGTTATAGGGTTAACTCCATGAGAGACTGGGACCCAGGGGGAGTCGGGAACCTAAACTCCAAGATAAGAGAAATTATGAGAACTATTTGTTGTGATATGTCCTAAACTAGACTACCCTTGAGTGAATGAGTTGAGTTTCTATATGCATAATCCCTAGAGGCTTGTCGTACCCTAGATGTCCCTGGAAGGACCAAACCCTAGAGAAAAAGAAAGAGGCTTCTCACAAAAATGTGTATATGATATGAGTACCTACCATCTCGGTGAGGGAGAGTGAGAGTACCAAGAACTTGGAGAGGTAAGGAATGATAGTATGATGCGAAGCCTTGTACAAGGGTTGGAGGTTCCTTGTTTAGGACTCTAGGGGTAGTTGATGAGAAAGAGAAAGATGGGTAAATAGTTCATGAGTAGTGACCTATGAAGAGAATGCATATCAGGTTTTGGTTCAGTTTGTGTTAAAGAGGCTAGATTTTGGTGATCGATGCTAATACGATAGACCTAAAACCCTGGATCAAAGAGAGAAAATAGATCTAGTGTGTACGATACTCTTAGAGTTGAGTGAGCTCATAGACTTTGAGCATGGCACCTCCCTCAGGTAATGGGTTAGGGGAAAACCCCACTTGGAATTGGATATCTATTTGATGAGCCTCTAATACAAGTTGGTTGATCACCACCTTGATATCATAAAGTTGATCCAACCTAGAGAGGTGATGTATGGTTATGGCATAATGAAAGACTTATAAATGGTTTAATAAGTTCTCTATCTACATTGGTAAACCATATGCATGAAATATGATAGTGCGAAGTAGCTAGATAACTTCAAGATGAATCTTTAGTAAATATTGCAAACTAATATGAGAAAGTGAAAATGAGATAACGCTCACGATAAATATTGAATGTAGTTGTTGTTGACATGAGGAATATGTGGTAGTAAAATTTGTCTTCTTTAAAGTACGCTTTACCTCTTATTGGTCTACTATATAGTATGGATTGCACAAACTACTTGGCATATGGCGTTAAGTGAAATGATTGTCCCTATAGTCTTGAACACATGAAACATAGGATATCACCTCCAATGCATCTAAGAATTTTCACCCTTAGTATCAAAGTACTTGATAGTGATCCAACTCTTGGGTTGTAGGTCACATGGTGTAATGATATAACTGAGGTAGAAAATACATGGTTGATTTAATAGAAAATATGCCTAAGAGACTGTTCCTTTGTGGTATTATAATCTTGGTTCAAGTTTGTGTATGTTGGTTACTATCAAATGATAGTTTATTTTTGTCTTAGGGTAGGACCTTCCCCAGAATGGGAAATTCAAAAATCAGTTTAAGAATTGAGATAACCCTAAATGTCACCTAAGTCTTGAGATATTAGGTGCATGAAGCACAAAAGCACATATATTGAGTATGGTTCTTTAGACCCATGTATGCCATTGTAAAGGACATGAGGAAAAAAGGTACTATGTAAGTGATTGATAGAATGGGACCAAGCCCAGACAAGAAGGTAGCCATGATCCAATGTAGGGACATAACGTAATCTATGTGTGCCCTAATAGATGAAGGAAATTCGGGTGAAAGAATTATAACGGAAATTATGTGCTTGGATATTATAGAGAAATCTAAAGTAAAAGGTGTAATGAAATAGAATAAAGTTATGACATCTCAATGAAACCCTTAGGTAAGGTAGGGCCTTAAGTCAAACCTAAGATCAAGTAGGATGATTAAAGGTACATAAGACTTATGAGGTTTGGTGATGATCATGTACTAAGTGCATAATGCCCTTAGTGGTCAAGTGAAGATCATTCCAAAGGTACCTATGATCTAGAGATCTTAAGGGAATGATCGAGGCTAATGAGACATGAGATGTAGATGAAAAGAATATAGGAAGTAATGTGATGATGTTTGAATAAGAAACTTAAAAGAGTTGTGCATAGACTCAAAAATTATGAGAAAATCATTTCCCATACGAATGCATGGGATAAAGAAAATTGTGGTAATATTGGTCTGGAGTTATGTGGAGAGTGACTCAAACAAAATCTGGGTTGATATATAATGTGTAAATGCACCATCTATACTCCTAGAATAGGATGAGCTTTGTATCTGGACTACAACTAAATGCTAATTTCATTTTGTTGTAAGTGTGAGAAATTGGACATACACATGCGATGCTTAAAACAAAAATATATAAATAATTTGATATGAGAAAATGAATACCTAAGTTGAAATCTAAATGGCATAATCTAGGGTATGAGGTGTACCTCACCCTTATGAGAGAATAATGAATAACTTGTTTTGAAATCTAGGCGAACAAGGTAATCACCAAGTGAAAATGTCACAATTGAGGTTGTGGATATACCTTAGAAATTGAATTTGGGTTCCAACCTTAGCAATATGAGAGTTTGAGATGCTAATAGAGTTAGCACAACTTATCACCCCTGACGGATGGATAGTCAGAAAGAGCGATCCAAACCTTAAAAGATCTTCTGAGAGAATGTGTTCTAGATTGTGGTGGATCATGGGAATGATACCTACCCCTAGATTGAGTTTACCTATAAAAATAATTACCAAGCCAGTATTGGGATGCCTCTATATCAAGCTCTTTATGGGAGGCTGTGTCAGTCATCACTTCATTGGGATGATGTCAGTGAGAGGACCTTGCTTAGGTAAGAGGAACTACAATTATATGATGACAAGGTCGCTTTGACCAAGCAGAGGCTAAAGAGAGCCCTGAGA
This sequence comes from Alisma plantago-aquatica, assembly GCA_963693085.1. Lineage (NCBI taxonomy): Eukaryota > Viridiplantae > Streptophyta > Magnoliopsida > Alismatales > Alismataceae > Alisma > Alisma plantago-aquatica. The sequence continues at coordinate 267,480,058 of OY856410.1, forward strand.
TCAACAAAAGTTGTGTGTTGATGCAAAGTGGACAGATTTTCACTTAACTATAGGTGATCATGTGTTTATGAAAATACAACCCCTCCAAGCCATAGCCAAAAGTAGAGGAAATCTGAGTCCCCAATATGTGGGTCTATTTGAGGTTCTAGAATGGATTGGTAAGGGTGCCTATTGTTTAGCTTTACCTCTACAGTTTAGTATGATGCATGATGTGTTCCATGTGTCCAATCTGAACCTCTATATAAAGGATCCTACCCATGTGTTGAACATTGAGCATATTGAAATCCAAGGGAGATTGACATACCCTGAGTCACATGTGAGGATAATAGACTCCAAGGTGAAAGAGCTCAAGAGTAAAAAGATATAGATGGTAAAGGTTATTTGGAAACACCATGGTGATGATGAAGCCACATGGGAGCTATAAACTTACATGGAAAAGTCTCATCCTGGACTTTTTGTATGATTAATTGAATTTTGAGAACAAAATTCCTATATGAGGGAAAATATGTTATAACATGGTTTTTCACATGTACTTACATATTTGAAATGGAATTATTTGATTGTTAAGGATATGTTAGAAAGCTTCATATGTGTTGTTTTAGAAGTATGGGTTTAATTTGTAGATCCTCCTTTGCAATGGTTTTCTTGATGTAATGATTTCAATAATTCATTAATGAAACAAAAAAGAGAGAAAACCTTAATGATAAATGAATTGTTAAAAATAATGGATAATTAGTAAAATACATAAGGAATTCAATGGAATTTTCTAGAAAAGGGATCCTGAGGGAAACTAATGGTTTGGTTTTGGTTCCATATTATTTTTAATGAGAAAATATATCAAAATAAAAAAATATCGTGAAGTTGGGAAGAGAAAATAATTAATTTGATGTGTTAAATAAATGATATAAAGAGGAGACTCAGAGACAAAGAAAAACACTTTTAACTTGTGTATTTTGGTCTCAAATCTCACCCACAACTAGATATAAAGTTATAGAAAATTCCCTTTAAAATTTGGGATTAAAAGGATTAAAAGAGAGAGATATAAATTATTTACTTTTCCCTAAAGTGGAGGGGTTTATAAGGCAATGTATTAAATATCGCCTTTTAAATTAGAATAGGATTATAAACTCAAATTTGGTAATATTATGTGCCGCCACATGATTGGGATCTGACGGTAAGAAGACCTTCTCCTACCTTCAGCTAAGAAGGAAACCGGGCACCTCGTTCACGCATCCCACTCTCCTCAGTTCATACAAGATCCTAAAATGTATCCCATTATGACCAAGAGACAAAACCGAACCAATCCCTCCTAGGTTTTGTCACCTTTGGAAAGCCATTATGACTTTCCCTATTTCCCTGGACCTCGTCGGCCGATCCTACGTAGACAATGCTATAAAAGGAGGGGTAGCAACCCCTGCAAGATTGCAGTTCTCTATGTGAGTCTCTACTCCATCCTTGGTTCACTCCCCTACCATCAATTTCCCTACTGAAGCTTTCATTTCTTCTTTGCTTCTAATCCAAGTTACCCAGTAAGAACACCTTGTCGTTCTCACCACTCCAACCACCCCCAGTTGAAGTTGAGATAGTTGTCAAGTCCTACATGGCGAGAGGATGGTGAAGACCCTTTTTCTTGCATCTCAAGAGGCCTGAAGCTTGGAGTCAACCCACCAGTTGACCTCCAGATCGTGGGGAAGGATTCAAGATGAGGTTGAAGACAACCATCAGCAAAAAAACCCCTTAGCCCCTGGCTCTCCTTCTTAATAGGTCAGGGCTTTTCCATACTTACTCTCTCTTTTACTCTACTTAGCAAAATTCGCCACACATGCATGGGTGTCTAGTTTTCATGAGCCCATTGGCTCGGACCGGCCTAGTGGGAACAACCAAGACCCATGTTAATTGCCTAGGCAGGGGCCTTTATTGACTAGAAATATTTAATTTTGAAAAAAATAGAAAATCTTAGGAATATCTGACAATGACAAATGATATATGAAAGTTGATTAGAAAATTGCAAGGATTTCAATAAAAATAGTTTCAAGACCTAACTCTATCTAGATTTCCAAAAGTTCCTAAATTTAGTAACTTTAATGCATTAAAAGAATTGGAAACCCTAATTTCTTAAGTTTAATTATTATAACATGCTTTATTGGCTATGATGGATAAAGTTTAGTCTTTTTGGATAAAAAGGAAATCTTGGACATAAGTTGAGATTGAGAATGCTTCTAAAATCAAAATTAGGGTTTGTAAGTTAAAAGAACATTAAATGTGACAATTCAGGTTTGGGAAGCCAAAACCCTAATGAAACCCTAATTTGACCCCAAAACCCTATCTTGGAACCCAAGCCAACCTTAATGATAGATTATGGACAAAATAGTAATAATTGGGTGTTATATATTAATTTTAGGGTGATTTCTTACTTATTTTCAACTACACTTGTTTACTTAGACTTTTGATCATCTCTGAGAAAGGAATGTGGTGATGCCTATGACTACTTGCCTTAAACCAACTTTTGTGATTTCTTAGAGTTTTCCCAATTGGATTGCAATAAAATGCTTGTATGTTTATTTACCTCCTAGAATTGATAAAGTCACCATATATCATCTTATATAAATGTAACTTGCTCAAACCTTGAATCATCTATGGTGAGTTAAAGAGCATGGGGGTGAAAAAAGTCATTATGGGAGTGATTGGTGATCAAAACAAGAAAGGACAGTCACCTAAGACCAAGCCTGGCATAGAAGGCCTATGTAGGAAATCAAGCCTGAGTGAGGGAAGGTTATGAATGCCCACTGCAGGGACCAAACCCTAAAGAGAGGGTTCCCCATGAAGAGGCTCCCCTAAAGAGAGGGCTCACCATAGAGAAAAAATTGATAAGGGTGATGAGGTTAAAACAAGAAAATGCTTGTTCAATTTTATAGTCATAATTTTTGCTATGGATGATTATATTGTTACACCTACATGCGATTATTTTGTTCTCCCACCTACCAGTTTATCTAGATATAATGACTGTATTTTGTTTTCATGGTGTTTTAGATTAAACTACTATTAATTTGCAAAATGGACATCTTGAGAAAAAGGTATCAAAAGAAAGATGCTTAAAGTCACCATGGAGGATTTAGTTATATAGTTTTTATTTCAAGTTGCATCAGTAGATTTCTATATCATGTAACTCCTTAGTGGAGAGTTCATCTTGTTACCAAAATCTTTTCCAATTAGTAAAATTTATAATTATATTTGGTTAATTGCTAAACCTCGATCCTATAAATATGATAATGGCCCTTTCCATCTCAGTCCGCTTGAATAGGGGATAACATGGGGAGGGGGTCGTTACAATGTATGTTTATCATGTTGTATGTACATGGAAGTGTGAGGAAAGGAATGATTGTTAGATATGTATATATATTGTTGAAATCAGATTGGAGTAATGAAGTTTTAATCTCCCTTGTAAAGTTAGTTACAATTGAATGTGATGAAGAAAAGAGTTGAAATCAAAGAAAAAGTCAGCATTGATCTTTGTTTTTTGTTAATTATTCAACTTATGCCCTAATCTCATGATTAGTGGTTATCGTGGGATGCAAGTGTAACATGTGAAGAGAATGCATACATAGAAGTGGCTATCTAATGCTGTGAGCATGGATAATGTCCCATCTTTTAGCCTAGACCTTGAGAATAAATAAACCAGAAGGGACACTGATAGAACATAAAGAGGATGAGTGAAAATTCATGAAGTGTTAGACGAGGAATAGGAGGCTTAGTTTAAGTGTTAAGGAATGCAATGGTGTCTACATCAAAGGGAAAAGAGTGATATGAGTAAAAAATAAGAGATAGAGAAATGAAGAGGATGATGAGAATGTATATATGTATGCATGTGAGAATAAGTTCATGTTCAACACAAATATCAAGACTACCGATCAATTAGTGGAGGAGAGACATATCCCTTCCCTTGAACAATAATGGATCTCTGAGCATGATACTATCTGAGTTTGAGGAATATTGATACAATCAATATGCTTTGGTAGTGGTGCTAAAGGGAGGGTCCTATGGTGCTATTTTTAATTGAGACTGTAATGACAACAAAGGAATTAGGAGGCATTATCATTTTGTTAATGAGGGTGGGGATGAGTAGTGTTGGGTGAGGAAGGGTATCACTTTGTTATGGAAGGAGATTGATGACAACATTATATCATATTTGTAGAACCACAAGGATTACATTGTTTAGGATGACCCGAGGTGAAAAACAACTAGTGGGAAATCTAGATCTATGGTTTGTATGCACAACATGAAAACCACAAGACACGTGATATGATGAGATCTTTGTAGAGAAAGTACAAACTCCCTACTCCATGGTTCATGGATTTTAATGAGATTTTATAAATTTTGGGTATGGGACATCACTATTAAAGAGGGTAACGACAATATTTAGAGTGACATGGGATGACTTCTAGGTTTTCAACCTGGGTTGCAAAGGTAGGTAAATGATATGGTATAAAGGATGCTTGATGAGGATACGCGTCAAAGAAAGGATGCTTATGTTTTGCAAATGGGGATCGGTTATAGATGCATGAGAAATCGATTGGTACTCACTTTCTATTTGTGAGTCAGACCACAATTTCCTATATATACATATGATTGTAAATGGATAGGTTAGGGTAGGTTAAACATTTACCCTTACCTGTGTCAAGATTGTGGGTAAAAGGTAGGATAATTACCCACTCATTGGAAACAGTTACCCCACCTTTACCCACACCTGCTTACCTGCAAGGTAAACATGTAGCATACGAATAACCTTCTATTTAACTCCCCTATGTAACATATATTATTTTTTGTTAATTTAGATGTATATATTCAATAGTGTATAATATATGGATATTCTATGTGTATGACTTACCAATATTGTCACATGAACCATCAAGCTCATTCAATTGAATAAGCACATTTGGTAAATACTTTAGCATGACAACAAAGAATACACCAATGGTTTTGTAAACTTAGATTTAATATGATTTTTATATTATTGAGAAAACATGTCATGACTACATTGTCATCGGGAAAAATTAAACAAACAAGAGAGACAACCTCATTACTATGTGGTTGTTGTGTTTCCATGACAACTACCTACAAAGAAAGTATGTAAAAAAAAATCAGATGTTTACTTTGAAACTAATTTGTAGTGAACTCATATCGATAAAAAGATCTTAAAGGTATTATCATTCTCATCTGTCGCTGCCATGCAAAGGGGTTGCGTTGATGACTAAGTAGTGGAACACCAGTAAAAGAGAATTAATTCTCATATATATTACTGACATTTTCTAGATGCAAGCTCTAAGAAAGAGCAATGGTGATCGTATAGAAAGGGATTTTTTGGATGCTCTGATGTTGAAGGCGAGATTTGGGAAAAAGATAAGAGTGAATATATCTAAATGTGTTTCTAGTGTATCTCACTCAATTTGTCTACGTAAGATCCATGACCTAGCTTAATCCTTTAAACATGTTTTTTTTTACCTTAACTATGCAATTGGGTGATTTAATTACATGCTTCATAGATATATGTGACTAGTTAGTGATGTAAAGTTCTTGTGTCTCTATCTACAAATTATCCATGCTTGGAGGTCCTTTTGCAATTTGAACATAGAATGCCTTTCTATTATCTTCTTTGTCTTACTTGGGCTTGGCTTTATGGGCCTTCTTGCTTTAGCAACCAACATGCCTTTTCACCAATTGTGGATTGATGAAGAGACAACCTTGCTTCCTTTCAGTGTCCCCATCTCTTGAAGGATATGTTGTGTTTAGACTAATGAAGTTCTATCTACCACCAACCAATGAATCGGTGTGCACCATTCATTGATGATTCTACTTCTTCCTCAAAAGAGAACTGATGGAATCTGTCTCTGCCACCCACTGACGACAACTACTACTGGACTCCCTTATTTTACCAATCATAAGAGAGTATGCGGCTCTTGTTGGATGAAAAACCTGATCAGATTCACCAGTGAATCAACCATGCCTATGCATTGATGAACATATCAATGTGGGAACTGATGGCAAGGACTGACAAAGTGCATGATATTATCTAGTTATGAGTGTTCAAGGTCATCCTTTAATGGTATCTCTAATCAAGGAATCTGTTGATGAAAAGACTGATGGATAAAAAACTTTGACCTTCTCTCTCTTCTTATTTTTATTTTTGGTTGCTTCTCCTTCTTTGTATCAATTATGTGAGTTGTCTTTGAAGAACTAGAGCCACAATGAGTCATCATAAATTGATTACAATTGATGAGATTTCTACTCTTATCGACCATCAATGAACCTACTATTTGTTCTTCCATCCTTTTTTCTTGAAGATCAAATGACTCTCTTAGTATAACTTAGATGTAGATCCATCTAACATATATTTTTTTCTTCCTATTCCATGATGATCCTTCATTACCCTCTTCCTTGAACTCTGTCTTAGTGTTTTCCTTTTAGGGTTTCAACCTCGGTGATGTTATACCATGTTTTACTTCTTTCTTCTTTTGATATTTAATAGATCGTAGAATTAGGACTGTCAAAAATTTATAAGGAGGAAAGTTAGATCTTGTAAAGGATCATGGCTTGCTTGAGGCTCGAAGCTTGTTGGATCTTCAAGAGTAATGCTCAAGGTTTTCAATTTTTTTTTCAAAGAGTTGACTTGTTTCCACTGTTTGTAAAGCAAGTGATATATCATATGGTGCATTTAGTACCTACATGATGCATGCAAACCCTAATATTTCTTTTAATCTCTCTTATATGTCAAAATAGAATCTTTATACCGAAGATAATAATTGTTAGAGAATACAAACTTGCATGTTCATATCTATGTATTGAACATTTTCCTTGATACTAAAGACACGCTTAATTTGATATGTATGTTCTTAGATTCGACCTTTGATGGTAAATGGTCTTAGAAGTGGTACCTTTAGATGTTTTGATTTTTCCTAATATGGAACAAAGATTATATGATATTCTTTGATGTTAAATAACCCCTCTACAAAATTATTAAGGCTTTTTACTACCTGACATATTACTAAGTGTCTATGGAAATGAAATTGTTATGTAGAAAATATTTCTATATATCTTTACCTTGAGGATATCTTGATCTGATATCCGCATGAGGATTAGACCTAGGTATGGTTCCTTATTCATATTAGGGCCTTCATGGAGCCTAGATCTTGATGTCTGGTCTTGATATGACCAAGAGGCATTATAGTGCACCATGTTTGGGTAGATGGAATTCTATAATTGTACTTTATATATCTTGTGAAGTTACAAAGGCTTTGTTAACCTTTTAATTATTATGTTTTTGATTGTCTTTAACTAAAAAAATGGTTTAAATAATTAAGTGCAACCCTAAACATGTAGCACCCTGAGTCTATAGATCTATTTCCCTAGGTCATTAGGGGAAATAGTGAAATGAGTTAATCTTAAAGTAATTTGAGAAGATGCTTGAAAACTGCATTAACAAGTATATGGGGATGATTGGGGTGGGTATATTCTGATGTCTTTAAATATTTTTACAAATTAGTTACAATCAATTAACCAGTGATATATGATATGTGATGGAGATATGTTGTGGTCATGTCTCAGATCTAATGGGTTTAAATAGCTTATGTATTGTGCTGTGAGTTGTGCACCCATAAAGGATCTATGATATGTGGATCTACTTTTAAGAAATTTCCATAGTAGGCCAGAGTAGGATCACTCTTACTTTTGATGCCCTCAATTTGACCAAAGTATGTGTGAAGAGATGTAATGGAATATGGATATTTTTAGATTTTTTTGGTGGATTGTTAGATAGGTTAGCATAGGATAGCAACTTGTTTGAGTGGTACACCTCAAACTACCCATGCCATAATAGAATGTGTAACTCAACCGTTTGAATATCTGTTTAGGTTTATGTGGTGACTATTATGTATGTGTTCGCGATGTGACTTCTTTTCATCAAAGGTAGCCATGATGATATAGTTGTAATCATGACAAGGTTATACTTCTTGATATACTACTTTTTCAGTAATATGAGTATTTCCCACCCTACAAAAATTCAAGTAATATTGCTACAAGTAATAAACATTCATAGTTATTATATCATATTGCTAGGATTTAGGGTATCAAACTGTGGTTTTTCCACATCCCTCTTAGGTGACAATCAAGCTTTCTAGGTAGCTGTGGTGAGGACCAATGTTGTGGTGGATGCCAGTCATATAAAGGTAATTGATGTTTGTGTGACACCTAGTGTCTTTAATAATTTGATATCACATGGAGATAGATGATGTTTGTGTATTCTAGTTAGATAGTATTAGAGTCATACCTATACCCAAGTTTGTGTGACATTTTTTTTAGATTATACTATCTAACTTGAAGTTTTGGCATGTGTATCTTGCAAATTTGACATCAAATGTATATGTTTTGGCACAATATCATTTTATAACAAGTAACATAATTCAATATGATTTTATTATGTAAGAACCTGTGGAATACTAATATATTGCAAAGCTCTTGTTGATATTATGATGTGATGTTGTTTTGGATTTTTATTCCATTATGTGATGACACAAGTTCAAGTGGGGTTTTCATTGAGTAATTAGTTCTTGTAGTGGTGGTGCGTCACACATTGGTATCAGATCCTAGGTTCACTGAGCCTATAGAGACATAGGATTAGGTAATGTCTGTTGTTATGAGTCCACAATATCTTACCATCGATTATGGTTATGTAAATGCAAGAAAACATGAAGAACATGTAGAGTATTTTTTTCATACTAGATGGTGGTTATAGACAATGAGGACCTAATGCTAGAGTACATAATACAGGTTGAATCAACCGATAACAAAATCATTAGATTGAATATCACATATCCCAACTACTTTCCAAGCCATGCTTGAACATATAATGTCAATGTTGGCCCAGCCTACTGAGAAGGTACTGACTCCAACAACCAAGGCAACATCTTCAAATTTTGAATTTTTAGATTCTGGTAAGATATTTTAGAGGATGAAGCATGTTGGAACATTGGAGAACTTGGGTTCTATAGATATGATAAATGCATATTTGTGATTGATATAGTTGGATAAGGCCTCTAACTTGTTGGACATTCTAAATGAGGATAAGATAAGGCACAAGATACACTGATTGATGGGTAATATTGGACATTAGTGAGACATTCATAAGGAGAAAAAATAGGTAAGGTGATCACATGGATAGAGTTTAGGAAGGGAGTTTGAGAGTCAATACCTATATCAATCCTACCTAAATAAGATCTTACATCTTGGTAAGTTGAGACAAAGGATGATGATAATGAATGAGTACGAGGCACAATTCACAAAGCTATTGAGGTACTATCATCATATGTCACTGACAGAGAAGGAGAAGATCAAATAGTTTGATAAGGGGTTGAGTACTGAGCTAGCCAAGTTAGTGTCGACCTTTCAGTCATGGCTTGAGTTTTCCACCTTCTAGAGGCCATGAGAAGGATATAAAGGACAAGGGTGGCTTCCACAACCATGATGCCAAGGTGAAATACGTACAAACATATGGATAGTATTATGGGGGGTTAAAGAGACAAATGTTTTCTAGATCATAGACACAACAATAGTACCCACAATAATAGTGGGCATAACCACAGTCACAACAATTGCAAGTAAGGGAAGAGACTGATGCTTTCCATTGTGTAGATTCTATAGTTTAAGATCAATTTTGATGATAGGGTCATCTAGGACAAATAGTTCTTCTTAGAAGAAATGTTTCCAATACAACCCACTTGGATACATAAGGATGCTTTCCCTATAGTTGAACTAGGAATAATCTTAGTAGTAGGGACAAATCCAACATGTATCACAACTGTGTAGTGGGGGCATTCAAGAATGTGACAAGGCTTCACAAGTAGGATTGTCAGGACCCATAGGAAGAATAAAAGGATGAGAAAGGTCAAATGCAACATCTAGATTCTATGTATGAGTCATCCAGAGGGAGTCGTCAATCCATTGGTCATGACTGGTTAGATGGAATTTTTCATTTTGACTTAGCAACTTCTACAAAGAACCTATTTTAACTAACTCAAGTACAATATATTTGTTTATCACTAGATAGGTCATTTTATGGATTGTCTTATTAATAGTAGAGCTGATAATCTTATTCTTGAAACTTCTTTGGTTGGTTCCACATTATTGTGTGAGGTGTGTTCATCATGTGTTCTTATTTTCTTTAGATACAACATTCAAGTAGACCTCATGCCACTTGACATGAATGGATTTGATGTGATCCTTTGGGTGGATACTACATAGAAGTATAAGGTGATTATATATTGTGAATCCAATATTGTAGATTTTATAGATGGAAATGTCTCTTGGAATATCCAAGGAGACTAAAATATTCTCCCAATGCGCCTTAAGTCGACAATGATAGATAATAATTTGATGAGACAAGGTTGTGAAACTTTCTTGTCACACATAATAGGTACTAAGGTGGCGAGTCCTAGTATTTAGGATTTAAATGTCATACATGAGTACGAGGATGTTTTTCCAATGAGTTCCAAGGTGTTCCCCCTTTATCTGAGAATAATCTAGCTCCTGGAACACAAATGATAACATAATCACCATATGAGATGTCACATGCATAGATGAATGAGTTGAAGAAGCATCTTTAACATTTGTTGCATAAGGCTTCTATACATCCAATCCCATCCACTTGGGATGATCCTATATATATATATATTGCTAAGGAGAAGGATGGTTCTATGTGATTATGCTTTAGTTGAATAATGTTACAATGAAGAATAAGTATCATTTTTGAAGGATTGATGATTTATTTGACTATTCAAAAGGTTCTTCATTGTATTTGAAAATATATGTAAGGTTAGGATATCATTATACAAGGATCATGATCGAGGACATACCTAATACAACCTTGAAGACTAGGTGTGGTCATTATTAGTTTGTGGTTATGATGTTTAGGATTACCCATGCACTAATAACTTTCATGGATCAGATGAATAGAGTGTTCAAATGTTACATGGACCGGTTTGTTGTAATCTTTATAGATGACATCTTGATATGTTCCATGGATAGGAAATTGCATGAAAACATATTTGTTCGGTGTTAGAATTAATGAGACAACATTAGTTGTACACGAAGTTCAGTAAGTGTGAGTTTTGGCTAACCGAGGTATCTTTTACTAATCATGTCATATTTAAAGATGGATTTGTACATACCCCAAGAAGGTTGAGTAATTACAAATGTGGGAGAAATCTAATACATTCATGGAGTTTTCTTGGTTTATGTGGATATTATACATGTTTTATTAAGGATTTCAGCGTCGTA